>JALXJV020000014.1:33852635-34359524 GCA_024633595.2 Lepomis macrochirus
AAAATGAGAAATAAAACTGGATGAGCCCGTAGTAACTCCACCCGCCTCCCTGCAGCTGCACCAGAAGCCCGTCCCTCTTAAACCATAACGTCATTAATCAAACACAACTGATTCATAAGGATTTACTGACAGAGATTTATCAAAGGTAGTAGAAAATATAAAAAAGATACACATAAAATATAAAAATATAAATATAAAGGAGTGTGTAAATGTACAGTATTTACCGTATAAACACAAGTTAATACGTTTGGTAGAGTTGAAGCAAACTAAAAACTACAATATTCAGACAGAGTAACCAAGGTATTAAAGTAGAGAATTTCGCTCGTTGAGTATTAGAACAGATGATATTGCCCAATATGTCAGATATTGCCCTTGTTACTGGCTAACAGCTGACGATGTTTAAAACATTTATATACCGTGCAGAGACACGGAAAGCGAAAGACGAACGGGAGAAACAAGAGAAACTTTTGGAAGTTGGGATTATTTAAGACAGAAAACATCATCATTAACTAAATCTGAAATTGGGGGCTTGATGACCAAATAGGACATTTGTTGTGACCAAAGACTGGACTGAAATGGACTAAACAGATTTCTATATACTATATTTTGGGTAAATGATGTCCATAAAAGACAGTTTAACCGGTCAGTTGTTAGTGGCTGCCGGGCGCTTGGTATGATAAGAGCAACGAAAGGAAGCAAAAGAAGAGAAGGACATTGCTAAAGGGTTTATCCTCTGTACGGTGGCCTGTTTATGACATCTGAGGCTTATTGCTTTAGACTGGGATCAACTTTCATCAAACTCATCTGTGCTACGAGCTGAGCGCTAATTTCTTCAGGCGGGTCGACAGCAAATCCTCTGTCACCTTCTGTACTTAGTCTGGATCCAGGAATAGACAAGAGGCCCCCACCAGAAGATCTTAGACCACAAAAAGGCTCACAAGGAGTTAAAATATCTAAAATGTAAGCAGGAACCAGGCCATGAGTAGCCTTAAAAGTAATCAAAGTCCTAAAATCAATCCTAAAACAAACAGGGAGCCAGTGCAAAGATGCCAAAACAGGTGTGATACGATCAGATTTCTTTGACCTTGTTAAGAGGCGAGCAGCTGATTTCTGTACAGTCTGTAACCTGTTCACCTTTTTTTGATTAAGACAAGTGTAAAGGCTGTTGCATTAGTCAAGGTGTGAGGAGAAAAACATATACATGTGGTAAAAGCTGGACTGGGCAATCTTAGAAACATGATGCTCAAAGCATAAATTACTATCAAACAAAAGGCCAAGATTTCTAGCAACAGGCTTTAACAAGTTGCACCAAGTCGCCAGTAGATGGCATCATTTCATCGGAGATGTGTTGAGCACCAATAATCAGGATTTCTTTTTTTTTTTTGGAATAAATTCCTGTAGTAAACTCAGCATGCCCTGGTCAGTAGGCTTTACAGGTAGGTATAATTGTGCATCATCCGCATAGCAATGGAAAGTAAAACCATGCCTACGTATAAGGTCACCCAGAGGGAGCATATGAATAGATATCTGTAGTATCTGTACAATTCATGCTCTGGTCCATTATTATCTAAAACCAAGCTTCACAACAGCTGTTGAGATATTTCAATTCAGTTCATAAGAGAAGTCATCTTGTTGCAGTTTCCATATAGAGCAGGTCTATTTTTTTGTGTCCTTATCTTTATTGATTTAGAACAAGGTACGTCACTTAAAAAAAACTGTTGGTTTATATCAATCAAATTAAATTTCCCCCTGAAACTGCCCACCATTGATCTCTAAACCATCCGTACTGATGCAAAACAGAAGAAGCAACAGGGAAACCGGACGCTTTAGGATGCTATTTAAGTGCTGGACCAAAAGCCTGACGGCCTTCACCATCGTTAGAGCACAAAACTGGCGTTCAAATGTTCCAAACATTTCCTTCCTCTTCATCTTTCAGACTCCACCAGGTGTATTTTGATGCCCCCACCTGTAAGGGCGGAACAAGGACCGTTTCTTCCTGGTTGGCGACTACTCCTCCTCGGCCGAGTTCTTCGTCACCATCGGCGTCTTCGCCTTCCTCTACTCCACGGCAGCTCTCAGCATCTACGTCTTCTTCTTCGAGAAATACAAGGAGAACAACAAGGGCCCTCTGATCGTAAGTTTGGCGAGCTGGCTGCGTCGTTGACAGATGACTTCTGGGTAATGTCACTCATCCTCTCTCGGTGTTTAGGACCTGGGTGTGACCGGAGTGTTTGCCTTCATGTGGCTGGTGAGTTCGGCTGCCTGGGCCAAAGGTCTGTCCGACGTGAAGACGGCGACTGATCCGGAAGAAGTGATCACTCTGATCTCCGCCTGCAACAATGAGGGAGAACGCTGCCGTGAAGTCCACGACCCGGTCATGTCTGGACTGAACACCTCCGTGGTAAGACCATCACACAGCTCTGCAGGTCGGGATCTTTTGGGTTCAGGACAGGACATGTAATTGACAGGTAATTGTTTACAAATTTAGGATCAGATGGATTTAAATCATTCAAAAAACGGACTCGACCCAGACCTGAGGTGGATCAGAACATTTGGGCCTGAGGTTGAATAGTTTCAGCCAACCACAGACCAAACTGACCAAAATGTTTGAGGAAAGTATGTTCTCAAAGTAAAGTATTGCAAGAAGCATCATTATGAGTCCCTCCCTTCCTCTTCCGCCCCATCGGACCTCATGGGACCATCCATCCATTGTCAACCGCTTATCCTGTGTACAGGGTCGCGGGGGGGTGGAGCCTATCCCGGCTACCATCGGGCAAAAGGCGGGGTACACCCTGGACAGGTCTCCAGTCCATCACAGGGCCACACATAGACGAACAACCACTCACACTCACATCCACACCTAAGGACAATTTAGAGACAATTAACCTAGGCCTCGTGTCTTTGGATGCACCCAGAGAGAACCCACACAGCCACGGGGAGAACATGCAAACCGGGCCAACCTTCTTGCTGTAGGGCGACAGTGATAAACACTGCACCACAGCGCCGCCCCCTCCAACGAAGGTTAAAGTCAAGGGCAGAACTGAAGAAGTCCCTTGGATGAGGGACGAAACGTTTTCTGGTATCTTCAACAAAGTCCAGTTGCCCTTGACTTTAACCTTCGCTGGAGAAGGAACATTTAGTTTAGTGTGAAAGCGTTCTGTGAACTAAGGGGGCTTTCACACCTTTAAGTCCGCACTAAGGTCAGAACCAGAGTTCATGTTTTGAAACAGTTAGTTCTGGTTTGGTTTCACACTGCAGTTGCCTATGCAGCGCACTACATGACAGGACTTCCGTCATCATCCATGTGGGCTGCGTCTACATACTGGACATTGATTGGTTGAGCAGTATCACAGGGAGCTTTGACCGGAATGAATGAATGAGGAATGTAGAGATGTCGTTGCCACTACATTGTTATCATTACGGCATTAGCCTACTACCTGCAGCACCAGCTTAACTCGCAACACATTCTCATCTGCGTCAGTTACCAACACTTTGAGACAGGCTAGCTCAAATTTGCCTAATGAACGTCCTCGTTGTGCCAACGTTAAGCCTACATCGACTGCTGTGTTTCGGCATAACATCTGCAGGAAAGGGGGAGAAGACTGCAAGCAATCCTTCTGCACCTCCATTTGAGGACAGACCATAATTGTGTCCTTTTTTTCAATGCATTTGTTTCTGGTTTATATGGGAACCACTGAACTTCCTGTAAATAGTCTAAAAGTCCGAACCATCCAAAAAACTGCTTTCACAGTAAAAACAAGCTGAACGGTGGTTCATATACATCACCTACATGTTAGAGTTGTAATGCTAAGCTAACGTTAGTTGCTTGCTGGCTACTAGCTTGGTAACTCTGCCATGTTCCATATTGGTCTACCTAAGCAGACAAACTCCTTCATCCTCTCCTCTTCTAGGCTTTTGGTTTCATCAACCTGGTCCTGTGGGTGGGAAACCTCTGGTTAGATCTTTAAGGAGGCGGGCATCATCAGCTCCCTTCATGCGAGCTCCACCTCCTCAGGAGAAACCTGCCGCACCAGACGCCTACGGCCAGCAGGGGGCCTACGAGCCGGACCCCTATGCCAGCAACCAGGGGGGCTACCAACCCGACTACAACCAGCAAGGATACAACCAGGTAATCAGCTGAACTGCTAATTAATAGGGGTGGTGATGATGCAATGGTCATGATGCCTTTGGTCTGGGAAACCCAGGTTCGATTCCCACTGTGACACATCCACTAATTTTGATATAGCAATTGTAATTTGCTTTGGATAAAAGCGTCAGCTAAATGACAAATTATTATAATAAATACTCACAGAAACATCTGCAGCAGTGAGCTCAGGGCAGCCCTGGAACATGAATACTGTGAATGTCTTCTTTGTTTTGGCTGTGAAGGACAAGTGTAGAGACACAAAAGGTTATGGAAGAGATTTGTTAGCTTCGAGTTTAGTGACTTAGTCTTAATTTACCTGAAAACCAGATCCCAAACTGAAATGGAACGCATTCTTAGTAAAGAGAGGTCCAGAATGTGCCGGATGTGTAAGCTAGTGTAGCACAAAGACCGGACTGCTAGCATAGCTCTATCTAAAGAGTTCAAAATACACCAGAATGCATCTCCTGCCACTCAGGTTGGAGACAGGGAGGATGAACATCTTAAAACAACCACAAACTATGTTTAACAACTTGGAGAAAGACCTGATTTCAAGGAAGGATAAAATCAAGGGCATCTCGACTGGTTGAATATACTAGAAGACGTTTCGTTTGAATTTAGTACCGCAGGACATTGACTTAATGTACCTGTACTGCAGTACATTGTCGTTTCTGTGTTTCACGGTGTCTGCTTTTGTGTTTCCATCAGCAGGATGCAGAGTACGGCTACGTCCAGCCGGGGGCGCCCACCTCCTTCTCCAATCAGATGTGAACTGACAGGAAGCAGGTGAGTCACACAGGAAGTAGAGGCTGAGATTCTCATCAATAAACCTCGAGTTTAGACTTCCTGCAACAAGTTGGCTCTCACGAGATTTCAGGGCGAGACTTCAGTTTCCTGTTAAAAACAAAGGGGGTCACCGGGAGTCCCTTTTAAGGATCCTTTCCATGATACCTGGTATAATAATAATAACTTTATTTGTAAAGCCCTTTTCAAAACCAAGTTACAAAGTGCTGTACTTAAAAATAAAAATGTATAACAAATGATTTAAAAATCAACAATAAAATCAACATTAAATAATTCAACAGCAATAATAGAATGTTAATAAAAATGTCATATGATGAAAATGAGACCTAGGAAGAGATTTAAGAGTTTGCCTTCCTGAGATCTCCAGGCAGGAAATTCTACCGCTGAGGGGCTCGAACAGCAAAGGCCTGGTGACCCTTTATTGACAAGATGAGACTTTGGAACTACAGTGGGGGAAATAAGTATTTGACCCCTTGCTGATTTTGCAGGTTTGCCCACTTACAAAGAATGCAACAATCTATAATTTTAATCATATGTACATTCTAATAGTGAAAGACAGAATCCCAAAGAAAATTCCAGAAAATCACATCATATGAATTTATTAAAATTGATAACCATCTGATGAGGAAAAACAAGTATTTGACCCCCTGGACAAACAGCATGTTAATATTTTGTAGAAAAGCCATTATTGGCCAGCACAGATGTCAAACGGTTTTTATAGTTGGTGACAAGGTTTGTGCACATTTCTGCAGGGATGTTGACCCACTCCTCCCTGCAGACAGCCTCCAAATCATTCAGGTTCGAGGTTGTCGCCTGGCAACTCGAATTTTAAGCTCCCTCCAAAGATTTTCAATTGGATTCAGGTCTGGAGACTGGCTAGGCCACTCCAGAACCTTGATGTGCTTCTTCTTCAGCCACTCTTTTGTTGCTTTGGCGGTGTGCTTAGGGTGCGTTGTCGTGCTGAAACACCCATCCTCGACCCATCTTCAGCTCTCTCACTGAGGGAAGGAGATGTTGGTCCAGAATTCCACGATACATGGCCCCGTCCATCCTCCCCTCAATACTGATGGAGTTGTCCCGTCCCCTTGGCTGAAAAGCACCCCAAAGCATGATGTTGCCACCACCATGCTTGGCGGTGGGGATGGTGTTCTTTGGGTTGTACTCTGTGTTCTTTGCCCTCCAAACACTGACGAAGTTGAGTTGAGGCCAAAAGTTCTATTTTGGTCTCATCTGACCACATCACCTTCTTCCAGGCCTCTTCTGAGTCGTCCAGGTGGTGAATGGCGAACTTCATGCGGGCCTGTACATGTTTCTTCTTGAGCAGGGGGGACCTTTGCGTGCTGCAGGATTTCAATCCATGGCGGCGTAGTGTGTTACCAACCGTTTCTTTTGTAACTGTGGTCCCAGCTGCCTTCAGTTGATTCATCAGTTCCCCCTTGTGGTTTTGGGATGATTCCTCACCGTTAGCATGATCAGGGACACCCACAGTGAGATCTTGTGTGGAGGCCCAGACCGAGGGAGGTTGGCGGTGGTGTGGTGCTTCTTCCATTTCCTGATAACTGCACCGACAGTTGATCTTTTCTCTCCAAGTTGCTTTCCGATTCTCTTGTAGCCCATCCCAGCCTTGTGCAGATCAACAATCTTTTCCCTGATGTCCGTAGAAAGCTCTTTGGTCTTGCCCATGGTGGTGATGTTGGATGCTGGTTGTTTGGGTGTTGACAGGTGTCTTTTATACAGGTAACGAGGTGAGGCAGGTGTATTTGATGTAGATAATTGGTTGGGATTGGGGCTGTGTCTTAAAGAAAGACTAACTGGCTTGTAGGAGCCAGAATACCTGCTGTTTGTCCAGGGGGTCAAATACTTGTTTTTCCTCATCAGATGGTTATCAATTTTTATAAATTCATATGATGTGATTTTCTGGAATTTTCTTTGGGATTGTGTCTTTCACTGTTAGAATGTACATATGATTAAAATTGTAGATTGTTGTATTCTTTGTAAGTGGGCAAACCTGCAAAATCAGCAAGGGGTCAAATACTTATTTCCCCCACTGTATTAGTAGGTTTCTGCTGGAGGATCTCAGGCATCGGTCTGACACCAGTTTTGTGGGCTTCTTTCTGAATGTTGTCCGAAAGTGCACCCAGGCTAGTGGAGAGATTATTAAGGTTACTAGTCCTGGTTCCCACGGGGGAAAATTATTTCTGATTTTGTCCCAGTTAGCTGAAGAAAGTTAATTGAAATTCAGGCTTTTATCTCAGCAAGGCACAAGAGAATACAAGAATCATCTGTAGAACCAGGCCTTAACAAGTGGGTGTCATCTACATAGAAATCAAAGTTAATATTATAAGTCTGAAATATTTTACCCAGCGGTAGCATGTTTATGGTAAATAACACTGACCCCAAGATCAACCCCTTTTAAACCTCTGGTATAACAGTCTGAACCTGTTGCTGGCAAAAAGACACGCTTTTTGGGGGACGACATTTTGACGAAGGAATACGTTGCAGTACCTTCAGCCGGTTCATCTATTACTCCATCAACTTCACGGATTAAAAATTTTCCGTACCCACGAGTCATTTTAACACCGACATGTGTGGAAACAAGGCCCAGGTTTAAACATCCACAGCCTCTGTTAATGTTACGTTAAAGTTAGCATAGCTTTTTAGCTAAAGCTTGTCATCAAATATTTTTCATTATAATTTACTTACAGATTTTACTACATGTGACTTTAGACTGTCCTTTCCTTGTCTGCCTTTCCTTCACAGAAAGCGCCGGAGTGAACCAATAGTGGGTCGCCTGCAACCTACCCACAATGCAACACTCCCGTCTGTCTGCAAAGTCAATGGGTGGGGTGGGGGTTAAAAGAGAGGGTTGGGGTGGGGGTATAGATGTTCACTATAATGAATCGATGTGTAAATGATAAAAAAGAGTTCTAAATAACAAATCCACAACTTGAACAAAACAACAACAACAAGGCCGACAAATACAAACCTTCTGAAACAAGTGACAATGTTGATAAGAGTTATTCATATTAAAGTAAATAATCTGTGGAGAGAATGTATGTTTGTGTTGTATAGATATCAATTTGAAAAAATATATAATATAGACTGAACTGTTTATTCATGTTTCCTATTGAACCCAATGATCCGCCCAGCTCCCTGTCGTATGCCCCGGCCCCTAAGACCAACAGACCAGACTCACATCGGCCAATCATGAAGCGGTTCAGACTGGGTTCACAAATCAGACCCAAACAACCAAGCGAGAACCAGATCAGACTGGATCCAAAACAACAACAACAACCCTAGCGTCGCCAGCATCACCTCCCAGCTGTTTGCTGTTTGTCTTGCTGCATGTAAATATCAACACAGGAAGTGATGTCATTCTGGAGACGCAGTAAACCCAGTCCGGACTCCAGCTTCATGGTGACGCCGGGTGAAAGGCTGGATCCAAAGTGGCTCCTCGTTGTTGCAGTTTTTCACTGTGTGTGTGTTTGATTACTGGGCTCGGCATGAGCTTCGGGTTCGTTCCTGCTGCTCCTCTCAGATCAGAGCGCTCGCTGCACAAACGTCCGTCTCAACGTCACTGCCAACCAAACTCAGTTCAGCCCGTTCTCATCCCCAGGACATCAAATACCGACCCTTCGTCATGTCCTTCGGAGTCTGTACCAACGCACAGGGCTGCCATTAGCATCACAGTTCAACGAAATATGGGAAGCCGCTTAAACCCCACCAAGTGTTTTTGGTAACTAAACCTAACCAAGTGTTTTTGGTAACTAAATTTAACCAAATTGAGACGTTTCCCAAAGTTAACCACTAGTTTGGTTTTGAAAGTCTAACCGAACTTTGCATATTCATGATTGCTATCTTGATACCCAGGGCGTTAAAAAGCAACACCAAGGGCTTGACCAAGCGCCCATTTGTGACAAGTTGGGATGAGAATGGGTTGTCCATTTTGTTGCTGGTTGGCCGTTAACTGTGCTCTGCTAAATTCAGAGAGACAGTGAAAATGCTGCATCACTGAACGAGGACAGTTTGTGATGTCTTTGGTTTGGCGTAGTCAAAAATCTCTTAAAGGTTGTTTCCCTACAACATTTTAATGCGACTCCACTTCAGTTGCCGTGGTGATCATGTTAGCTAGCTAGCCTGTGTTAACGGCGTCCTTCCTGACGGTAAAAGTTAGATTAGCGTCTCCCTTCTTTATTTGCATTAAAAAAGCTAAATGAAGATGCGGTACAGCGGTTAGCGAGTGTTAGCTCCTCAATCGTCACATTTACTTTATATCAAAATTACAAAAAGTTACGTTAGCTTGTCTGAACAACACGCCTCCTGTGTTCGCTGGGCGTGACGCGGCACCCGACAGAAACCAGCCAACATGAACACCACGACACTGAACAAGTGAGAAACAAAATGGACGCCTGAGAAAGCTTCAGTTTAAATCTTCAGACGGACGTTTCTGTCAGTGTTTTTTTTATTTGTGTTCTCCTCAGCTCTCGACCAATCAGCTGCAGCTGTGAGCTGTTTTTTTTGCAAAAGTTTTCTGGGTCTGAAAAATAATAAGAAAAAAACTTTATGCTTCTTTGTTTTGTTTTTTTGGGGGAAAGTGAAGCGTTTTTGGCGTCGGTATCTTCCTCCGCATGGTGACGTGTTTCCTGCTCGTGTTGTACAGTGACTGATGATCAGTGTGATTCTACTTCCTGTTCTCCTGTACAGGTGTGTGTGTGTGAGTGAGTGAGTGTTCACTCTCATTTCCTGTCCGTTCTTCTTCTTCATCTCTCTATCAGACTCTCTTTTTCCCTCCTCCTCTTCATCACTCTCTTGATTCTTTACCTCCTCTCCTCTTTGCTCTCTTTCTTCTTCTGTTGTTTTTATCTTTACTTCCTGTCTTCCTCTTCTTCTCTGTCGTTCTTCTTCTTGTCGTTCTTCTTCGTGACTTTCTGCCTCTGTGATGTAACTTCCTGTGTGATGATGTTCTATTCAGCATCAGTAACCATGGCGACTGTGTTAACAGTGATGATGATGATGGTGTGTGTGACTTGTTGCTATGGAGACGCCCCCCCCTCCCCTTGCAGTGTTTATTCAGTGTAAAGTTTCAATAAACTACAAACTCGTCTCAGACGTCTCTGACTCAGTTCATTCAGAGTGAATCAATGAATGAATGAATGAAAATGGACAATGAGCAGAAGAATAAATGAATGAATGAATCAAACATCTATTTACGCATGAAAGCATGAATAAATCAATGAATAAATGACAGATTTATGGACGAATGAACACAAGACTATATGAATGAATAAGTGATAGATAAATGGACGAATGAAAGCAAGAATAAATGAAAAAATGAATGAATGAATGAATTAACGACAGATCTATGAACGAATGAATGCAAGAATACATTAATGAATAAATGATAGCTAAATGGACGAATGAAAGCAAGAATAAATCAAAAAATGAATGAATGAATGATAGATCTATGGACGAATTAATGAAATAAATGAATGAATGAATGAATAACAGATCTATGGATGAATGAAAGCAAGAATAAATAACTGAATGATATATTTACGGATACATGATAGCAAGAATTAATTACTTCATTAGTAAGAGATGCAAGAATAAACAAATGAATAAATGAATGAACGTCCTCACAGACGAGATGAGGAAATTAAGGAATGAATAAATTAATGAGTGAATTATTGGATTGTTAAATGAACAAACAAAATGAATGATCTCTTCTTCTCCACCTTTCTTTTCCTTTTCCACCTTTTCCCCCTTCCCCATCCTCTCCTCCCTCCCTCCCCCATCCTCTCCTCCCTCCCTGCTACTTCCTCTTCTCTCTTCCTCCCTCCACCATCCTCTCCTCTCTTCCTCCCTCCTTGTCTCCTTTTTCTCTCCTCCTTCCGTCTCATGGCTCCTCCCTCCCTCCTCCCCTCCTTCACAGTCAACACATCATTTTTCCTCCACCCTCTCTCTCCTTATCGACTCCATACCCCTCACCTCCTCGCCTGAGTCATCACTCCTCCCCGCCTCCCTCCCTCCTCATCACTGTAGCACCTCCCTCCCTCCCCCGGTTGCCAGATGAGCGGTGTAGATAGTCAGTGTGTGTTCAGTCAGTAGCATGGCGTATCTCAGCCTCCTGCTGCTCAGCACCGCTCTGATCCACGCCGCCCAGGTAAGGACGAGTCCCACCAACGACACATGCAGAGAGAGAAAGAGAGAGAGAGAGGATGTGTACATTTGTGTGTCGTATGTGCTGATTTATGGTCATGATGCTGCGTCATGACGGTAACCTGATACTGATGCAGAATGATGTCGCTGCTGTTTATCTTCTACCTGTCTGTCAACAGTTACATCACAGGACGTGTGTGTGTGTTTGTTCTGATGTTTACCTGCTTTTGTCACAGCTCCTGTTTCCATTTGACGTTTTAGGTATTGATTTATTGATCAGGTTGATCAGTGCAGAGAGAAACAGAGAGTGGGGGATGTTTGTGTTCAGATGTGTGTGTGTGTGTGTGTGTGTGCGTGCGTGAGTGTGCGTGCGTGTGTGTGTGTGACCGCAAGAACATTACCTCTTAGCTCCTGTCACCATAGCGACAGGAGACGGTTACCCACAGCAACAGGGCCTCATATTACACCAATTACAGTAGGTCTCCTGACGGCAGCTTTATGTGCGTATGTGTGTGTGTGTGTTTGAAATCTTGTTCATCTGTCTTTGTGAGGACCAAATTGAGTTTCAGACGAGGTGAGGACATGTGGGTTAGGGGTTAGGATCAGATCTGGGTTAGGGGTTGTACCAGAACAGGTTTACATGGTTTAATGTTTTTGTCATTATGCGCATTGCTGCAGCTCCTCTTTTCACCCTGTGAGTTGAACGCTCCGTTAATCATCTCACTTCTATTTAATTGTTGTTGGACTTATGCACTACTAGCCAATCAGAAGCAGAGTAGGTTACAAAGAGACATAAATAGGTTACAGAAATGAAGGCTGGAATACAATCCTGCTGTTTTCAGGCAGTTCAGGAGCAGAGTTTTCTGTGGGAGATGGGAACTCCCTTTGGGCTGGATTTTGGGCTTTTTCACTTTTCAAACCTATTAAGTGCACAAAAATATGACACTATGAAGGAGAGGGAAACGTCAGCATATGACCACTTTAAATATAATTAACAATGACTGTGAAAGTTTAAGCAACTGTTGATTTCAGCTGCTGTAACACGTAATTTCAGTCTGAGTGTTGAGGTCAAAGTGAGCATAACCAGGAATCAGAAAGGACACACATGAAGGGAACAAAATCCAGGCTTTAATCATTGGAGAGAGATTATCTAATGGATTAATACTGGTCCTGTCCTGCATCTCTCCTGAACCTGAGCTGTGAGGCATCAAACACAAGCAGAGGGACAGACATTGTAGGAAAAACAGGTGAAACAACAATGTTAGTGAAAATTTAGCAGATACGTTTTACTAAAAACAAATTTGCTATGAAAAAAAAATCAGTCATGTAGACCAAAGGGTTGGGAATTGTTTTGAATATATCGATTCTGATTCAGATTCTACTTATTGAATCAGGTTCTAATGGACTCTTGTTGATAGATCTTGTCAGCGCTCGGTGACCTTCCTCCTCTTCCCTTCTCTGTCTCTAAAGTGAAAGGAGTCTCTGTCCCAGAGGGGCGTCTCTCGTCTCATCGTCGGTTTCCCTTCAGTATAAAAGCTGAACGTCAGCTCACCTGTGTTTTGTACCTGAGACGTTGCTGCTGTTAGCGTTAGCTGGATCTGGGAGAGCGCCACACGTCGAACACGGCGAAGCGTTCCTTCAGATTCACGCCGTGTTGAAGGAAACGCTTCGTCTTCGCACCAAACCTCCTCACTGCAGCTGCTGCAGGTTTTTAGTGAAGCTGAGCCAAACTTTGTAGCGTTCGCTGCGGCCCGCCACGGTCCGGGACCGGAACCAGAAGGACTCTCTTCTTCAGGCTTTGTTGACGTAACACATGAGGTGACGTCAGGTCGGCGTCGCAGCTCCTGGAAGATTAGAGACACTTTGAAGGGCTTTAAAATGCTCACTGCTGCTCAGTCAGGAGCTGAGATCTGCAGGAAGTTACCAAGGAGCAGAACCCAAACGCACAGGTCTTAACGAGTCCACGGTTTTTGTAAAGTTGGTAACGGTTCCAACCCTAGTCGCATTGTACATGTAATTCTTTGAGATCCTGCACTTTAGTTGTTGCTGCTACATAACGTTGTGTAAAACTGGAGACTACTGAAAGCTGACACCAAATACCTGGTCATTATGTAGGTGACTTATTATTTCTGATCAGGTAGCTCCTGATTTAAATCACAATTTCTTCAGTTTCAGACTAAATATTTTTTCAGTTCTTGTATGGCTGCTTGTTTTCAGTCAACATTTGACAGCTTTAGCTCAGTTTGTTCAATAAGGTATCATATTGGCACTAGTATGGAAACATTTCCATCCAAAGCTCTAATTTCTGCAGAAAATAAGCTGAATCCTCAGAGTGAGGCTCTTTCTCATCTTCACACAGCATCACAGATACAAACCTCGTCCTACTGAAGACTCAGCGTCATTAATCTGTTCTGGTGCAGCCTGAGATATTACAGTCATAAATCACACGCTGTCTGAGCGGCTGCTGTTTCTGTTGCTCTCTGACAAACAAAAAACACTTCAGCAGGAAATTAAAGCTGCGTTATTTTCCACCAGAGTGAATCTGAAGCTCAGACACGTTCTGTTTAATATGGTCACACATGATAAGAAACATAATCAGTTAGCAAGTTCAAAGTCTGGTGGTTAGACTTTGATTGAGGAGCTGTATCATCTAATTCATAATCATCATGTTATTATGCTGTTTACACATAAGAATCTGTTCTGTTGCTTTCGTCAAAGTTAATCTAGAGAGTCAGTTTCTGGTTGTTACACATGCTTTGAAACCTGAAACCGTATGAATGTGTTTTGTAAATGATTTTCTCTTAAAGGTTCAGTAGGTCTCTTTAATAAAAATCACTTCTTGGCACATTTGCTGAAACTGTCACTTTATCCTGACGGCAGCAACATGAGACAGATAATCTGGTTCCTCTGGCTGCTCCCGATGCCATGCTAAAATCCACTGATCCACTACAACTCACTGTTCAGACTGTTCAGACTGCTGACTCGCTGTTCAGACTGTTCAGACTGCTGACTCACTGTTCAGACTGTTCAGACTGCTGACTCACTGTTCAGACTGTTCAGACTGCTGACTCACTGTTCAGACTGTTCAGACTGCTGACTCGCTGTTCAGACTGTTCAGATTGTAACAGGGTTCACCTCTCTCTCTCAGGACCAATCAAATTACTGGATACAGGAGAGAACAGCTGGTTATGCCGCCATGGCAACAAGTTTTCCTGGACACTGACAGCAGCCACACACACACACAGGCTTAGTGTAACTGTATTCTCTGAAACCTGCAGTCGTCTTTAGCCGTAACAATAAATTAAATGGAGGAACGTGTCCTCACTGCATTGCTGCCTGAAGTCAACAGCTGACAGTTTAAGTGACCACAATGTGAAGCTCAGTTTGTGTGTCAGCGGTCCAACAGTGCACCATTTTCACAGCAGACAGGTGGAAATAAAATAAATGGGTTCCCTTTAGATGAGCTAGTCTCAGGGTCCTGGTGGTCTGGATGGTGGCTCATGGTCAAGGCTCACTGGGAGACTGGATCGAACTAAGCACATCGTTAACAAAATGAGTTTCATTTGTGTCTTTCCTCTTGTGACAACTGAAAATGAATGAGGAGAAACCTAATAGCCAGGAAAGGAGTCAAGCATTAATTTTACAAACATTTTTATTTTCATGTGTAGTTCATCATACATGGGAAATTACAATGTATGAATCCTAACAACACACAAAGGTACAGGTCATTTAGTAAATGTTCACACTTTGATTTTCCCAGAACCCCTCAGACACAAATATTAGACTGCAGAAACAGTGACAACGTTACGCACCCTGGCTTACATTTTCCTGTTATCTGTCAGTGGCCAAGATCACAATAATAATAATACATTTTATATCATAGCACTCAATGACACCTTACAGATTAAAACAGTTAAAAATACATTTCAAAGAGGCAATACAATAAAGAAAATCAAAACAAGACACAAAGATTAATAGACTAAACCATTGTTTGCAATTCGCAACCTCATTCGCTAGATGCCACTAAAACTTATACACTGAAACATTAAGTATATATTTGGGTTAGTGAGCCAAAAAGTGATGGAAAAAATGTGGGGCTTCTAAGCCTCCTTGAGCTCTTGGTTTTTGTAGGGTTGCTAATTCGTTCTCAGGTTTTATGTTTTTCCAATAATAATTGGTGATGAGGGAGTCTAAATTTTGAAACCACTTGAGGCTGGGTTGACATGGAATCATTGCTGAATAGATTATCGATTTTAGGGAGTATTGTCCCTTTAACAATGGCTATTCTGTCCTCAACAGATCCTGGTAAGTGCATCCAGTGTTGAAGATCATCTTCAATTGTTTTAAGCAGTGGGGTGAAGTTGAGCAGGAGCAGGTTTGACAGCTTTGGGGAAATCTTGATCCCTAAATATGTCATGATGTTATCAGTGCATAGTGGGATAGGTAGTGTAAGGGCTTCCAAGTCACTGCTGTTGGGCCTTATTGGGAGGATAGTGCATTTGGTCCAGTTTATAGTGTAATTGGAAATTTTGGAGAATGATTCAATGAGCCTCATGGTTTCTTCTAATGAGGACAGAGGGTTTTGTAGATACAACAATATGTCATCTGCATAGAGACTGATCCTATGATGTGTGCTGGGTGTTTGAATTCCTTTAATGTTACTGTTTTGGCGAATGGCTGCTACTAAAGGCTCAATAAAGATGTTGAACAGAGACGGGGAGAGTGGGCATCCTTGCCTAATCCCCTGTGCAGTGTGAAACTTTGAGATGTTTGGCTGTTAGTTAAGACAGCAACCAAAGCTGAAGTAAACAGAGTCCTAACTCAGTTAATAAATGCTTCTCCAAAGCCAAATTTCTCTAGCATGGCAAATAGAAATGTCCGTATCAAAAGCTTTTTCGGCATCAAGGGAGACTATGATAGTTTTTATTCCCTGGAGAGATGAATAATGCATTAAATCGATCAGTCTGCGTGTGTTACTGGATTTGTGTCTACCTTCAATAAAAGCAGTCTGATCTGGGTGGATTATGAAGGGAAGCACAGCTTCTAGTCTGCGAGCGAGAGCCTTATTTATGATTTGTATGTCTGTGTTGAGATGTGAAATGGGACGGTAGCTGGCTGGTAGAGTCTGGTCTTTCTCGGGTTCTAAAATAGGTGTGAGACTATGGCCATATTCAAGCTTGCTGGTAGTGAAAAAATGCTTTAAGGATGGGCCAAAAGTGTTAGTTCGAGATGTTAACAAGAGCAGAGAAGAGTTAGGTCCAATGTTAATGGTGAATCAAGTGTTTCTGTTTGTTCATTGGTAAGATGTGGAAGGTCAATATCGTTCACAAATGAAGTGATGCCTTGTTGGTTTGTGTCATTTTCTGAATCACGGGTTTTCATAGAATGTTCTGAAAATGTCATTTATTTCTTGCAGAGACTGTGTGAGCTGCCCTGCCGAGTTTTGGATAACTGGGATCAGTGTTTGTTCCTGATTTTGTTTAATTTGATTTTTCTCTGATGGGTTACCAGAGTTACTGTCAGAATTTTTTTTTTTTTTAGTACTACCTTACCCATCTTCCAGAAAGTTGATGCCTTTGGAGAATCACATTTTTACCTGGAAGGATTGCCAAACTCTTTTAATATAACTGTCAAATTCAGGGTCTTCTAGTAGGGATTTGATAAACTCCCATCCAGTGTTGGGTTGGTGTTGGCCTTCACTATTCCATGTTAGTGACACAGGAGCATGATCACTGATTGACACAATGGGGTGAATGAATGTGTTTGTGATATTTGATATTATTGAGTTGCTGGTTAGGAAGAAGTCAATTCAGTGAGCGTTGAGTCGTGAGGCTTTGACCAGAATGAGAATTTTCTAACAGTTGGGTGAAGTAATCTCCAAATATCGCAAAGACTAAACTTCGATCATGTCTTTTTTATTATTTCTGTGGCACGCTTGGTCCTTAAGTTGTTTGTTCTGTCGATTGATGGATCAATAACTTTATTAAAGTCACCTCCAAGTATCATTGGGCAGTGGGGTAATTCATTGAGGGTGGAGAACAAGTTATGAAAAAAAGGATGGGTCATCTTCATTTGGACCATAAATATTTCCAATGGTTACTGGCTGACCATTGATCCAGATATTTATAATAACAAACCTTCCTTCAGGATCTATGATTGGGATGTTATGGACAAATGGGATATTTTTCTTGATTAGGATCATTACACCTCTTTGTCTTGTGTTGTAATGAGCAGAATAAATTTCGAATTGTTCTGATAAACGGATGATGCGCCTGAAGGATGCATCAGAAAGGTGAGTTTCCTGCAGTAAGCACACATCTGCATCTAGTTCACTCAAATGATTTTGTATTTTTATCCATTTGTTCTTAGACCCAATGCCATTGACATTCCAGGTTACACACTTGAGAGGTAACATGTTACGATAGGGCGGCTGTGTCTCAGCAGGTAGACCAGGTGGACCACTAACCACAGGGTTGGCGGGTCAACTCCTCCCTCATCAGGTCAAAGTGTATCAGTAGGTGAATGAGAGAGAACAGTGCTTTATAAATTCAGTCTTTAAAGGTTATTCAGTGCTCACAGATGTTTGTGAATGAGTGTGGATCCTCCCGTTCAGGGTCTCATCATCATTCTGGTTCTGCCCAAATGTGTAGCGTGACGATTGGCTGCTTCTGCCTCCTCCACCTCTATAACAACACTGCAGATAAAAGAGCAGTCAATTCAAAACATTACAACGTAATAATAAAAAAGTTCATGCTTTAAAGCGAATGCAGATATTATCTTTACTCACCAGCAGTGGATTAGGAATAATTCAACCTAGTTGTCAACCGTCACAGAGTTAGTGGATTTTGTGCTCCCGACTCAAACAGTGCAGGAACAGGGTTCAGCTTAATGAAAGGAAGTCAGTCTGTCTGAAAACAAAAATATATAAAGAAACTGCTCATGATTTAGATCTAAAACAATTAGTTTATTAATCATTTAAGTGATTTTTTAACAAAACTACTTCAAGTCTCTCATATTTTCCCTTTTAAACTGAACTGACAAAATAATTCATTGATAACAAAATGAATCATTACCTGCTGCCCTTTTAATTATGGATGAGGCTGACAAACTTTATTAAAATGAATATTCCTGTTTATTCTTACAAAAAAAAGTATTGTCATTTTAGATCAGCCCGTAATGTCAGGTATGTTTGTCATACATCTAAATCTATCCAGCAGGTGACTTCAGAGCCTCACTTATGGGGGTCCAACATACTCTCTTCCCATTGGCTCGCAGACCTGGGCCCTGTTTCAGAAAGCAGGTTTAGCAAAATCAGCTTTACGCTGAGCTCTGAGTTGACTGAGCTGAGTTTTCAGTTCTAGAACAGGATCAGTTCAATCAACTCAGAGTATGATTATCAGTGGAGCTCCGATACAGCAATTCACCATGGTAACGGGCAAAGGGCCTCCATTGTAATCCAATCTGCATGCGTGTGCTTTGATATGGACGGTGTGAACGAGGAAATAAACTGTGTCAGACAGCTGCTTCAGGTTCCACAGGAGGAAAAAGTTTATCTGATCTCTGTTTCTGAGACAGAAATCCCAGAGTTCATTTTCATTCATTCATCATTTCAGGCTGAACATACTCAGAGTTTTCACTAATCTCATTAATGTCCCCACTGAAACTGTGATGGCAAACTAAATAAAGTTCACAAAGTTAAACTTTCCACAAATACTAAAAACAAAAATACTTTTCAAATTCACAAAATTCAAATAAAAACATCTCTGTGAAAACATTCAGTTCATTTAGAGACAAACGGATGGTCTCTGTGAAGGTCTTGTGAACAGGCGTTCCCTGATCTACTTTGCATTTGTTGATTTGCATTTTACACAGACAAACCTTCTGCCAGTCTGAATGAAAATCATGTTGTACTTCTACAGATTACACTTTTACCCACAGATAGTTGATCTGCTCACACAATTATTAAAACAAAATGATTTCCATAAACAAACAACAGCAAGCTTTCATCTAACTGCGGTTTAAAACACGGCTCTGCCCCTGCAGATCCCTGCAGATCCCTGTAGATCCCTGTAGATCCCTGCAGATCCCTGCAGCACGTAACTAAAGCCAGAGAACCATCAGAGAGACAAAACCTTCCAACATCTAACCAAAAGACAAAGAGTCTGGAAACATACCTGAATATTACCGTAGAGCTGAGCTGGCGGTCTGCAGGAGAGGCGTCGTTGGTATGATGTCAGCGACGGCGAAGCCTCAAACTTTAACCACGTGGACCCTGGCACCTATTTCTAGGAAATAAAAATAATTAAAAAATAAATAAATAACAAACCCAAAATAAATCAGTAATATCTCCTCAACCATCAGGCCTAGATGCATAATTCTGGTCTCCTTTGAAAGGTCAGAAGCTAATGATTATAAATCCATTGTACATTAACATATTTATTTTACCATGACAGACTACATGGAGATTAAATACAGAAAAAATATATTTTCATCCTCGCTTGGTAAAACCAACCACGTTCCAGATAACATGAAGCTTCCAAAACACTGAAATGTTGATAAAAACAGTCAATATGACCAGAAGCACTTCAGTGCTTTACAGGCCCACAGAACATCCTGCATGTCTGTGCAGCTCCTACAGGTCGCCAGCAGAGGCCAATAAAGACCGCCTCCGCTAAATCACACTCTGCTTGAGTTCTGATGACACAAACGAAACATAAGACCGCACCCAAACAAGATGGCGGCCCGCCAGACGGTCTCTGTTAAAGGCAGCCTTGTACACGTGTCTGAATGTGATTGGATGTTACAACATTAATGAACCAATCACAGAGTGTTAGCGAAGCGTCATGGCTGTGTTCTAAACGGAAAGCAGTAGCTTCGCTGCTTCACTGTTATAACAGACAGCTGCCTCAGCAGGCAGCCTGTTAACATCGCTGTCGAACAGCCTTCTTAGGCAGCACGTACAGCAACATGTGACATCAGCACGCCGTCTTGCATCTCTTATGGCCGTCAGAAGAGACGCTAGCCTTAGCATCAGCTAACTAGCTATTGAAAAGCTAAACGGCTAACAGACGCCTCAGAAATCAGACTGAACAAACTGGGTTGGTTTCAGTCACGGGCTGATATGATAGTTCAGTGTTTATTTCTCGCCAGATTTTAAAAAATCGAAGTGAGAAAACTACTAAAACCAAATTTGGCTTGTTTGTCGCCATCTTGACCAGTTTTCAAAAGATACGTCGGCTCCAGCCGCGCTGCTTTATGGTCAACAGGCAGCATCGATGCCTTCAGACCTGGCTGTTACGGACAGGAAGAAGTCACTCAATACCTCACTGTCCTGATAGACACCTGCTGAGACAGCAGTTTAGCCCGTGTCCATCACGGCTCGTGTGTACACATCGGTCAAGTGAAAAACCAGGAAGCAACAGACTAACTGCGTATCTGAGGCGACAAATCCCTCTGGATTAATACGACAACAAAAGGAGCAGAACCCTGAAGAACCTGATAAACCGGAGTCTCTTAAATGACCTCCGTCAGTAACCTCAAAATGATTTCCATAACCAAGCAACAGCAAGCTTTTGTCTAACTGCGGCTTAAAACACGGCTCTGCCCCTGTAGATCACAGCCTGGTGGAGTAAAACAGTGAACCAGCTGCACGTAACTAAAGCCAGAGAAGCATCAGAAACAAAACCTTCCAACGTCTAACCAACAGACAAAGAGCCTGGAAACATACCTGAATATTACTGAAGAGCTGAGCGTGGCGGTCGAAAGAGGGACAGCGATGGCGAACCGTCAGGCTATAAAGGCATCCCTGTACACCTGCCTGAATGTGATTGGAAGTACCTGGGTCCAATGAGCCAATCCCAGAACGTAAACGAAACATCCGATGAAAACGTCAGTCAGGTGAAAAAAAACAGGAAGGGACAGACTGCTGCTTTGCATCTGAGGCGACAAATCCTTCTCCTGCTCTCAGCTACTGTACAGACAGGAGCACTGAAGTCCAGCACGAATCCTCTTTAGAGTTTTACGACCAATCAAACCTCAAAGTTACTTTATGAACTCTGGTTATATGTATCTTACTGTTCACCTGCTATATCTATGTGTTATTCCTGAAAATGTCATTTTCAGCCAATGGTTTTTGAGCTTATCTAAAGAAACATAAAACTAAAACTTATTAGAAGATCGCCGCAATTTCATACTTGTGTTTGTTCCCACTGTAAATGAATGATTTATTGGTTTGTTTGAAGTGATTTGTTAACAGTCAATGAAGCTGTTTTTAAAGACTTCCTACAAACAGCTCATCCAGCAACAAATAAACCTACTGTATACAAATACATTCTTGTGTGCTAGCTTTACAAAAGTTACGACCTCAGGGGCTAAGGGCCGCTAACATGTTCAGAAGCTGGGCTAGCCAGCTTAGACCACTCGGTCATCCTGACTGCGTAAAGGCTTTAATCAGCAGACATATTCCTATATTTCATGAAAGAGCACATATGTCATGATACAGTACACCTTTTTATCAGAAACAGCAATCTGACCTACAGTAGCTTGTCTAGAAGATCGGCTGATGTTCCATACAAACAGGTTGCACTCCCGCCTAAAGACAGGTTCCACCGAGATTTGAACTCGGATCGCTGGATTCAGAGTCCAGAGTGCTAACCATTACACCATGGAACCACCACACTCAGGTGCAGGGCAGTTTCTCACATCACCATGTAGATTATCGATACAGAGAATACCGGTGGGAAAGCAGTCCGGGGAGGGGGGCCTCCAGAGCTGTTGGGCCCTGATTGCAATCGTTAACTTTGCTGTCCAGTTAATGCTGCGGTCCCAGAAATACGGTTCCTGTTTCAGCAGCGCGGTGTTTAAAGTATTGCCTCCGCTACTGCAGCTCCGCCTGTTCTCATGCTCAAGTGTCACATATACACGCTTTGGAAAGGCCGTGTCTATTGTTCTATTCTGCGTGTACAGTAGATGCTTTTCCAAAGCGTGTATATGTGACACCTGAGATGACATCGCTTTGTGCAGCTACATGCTACTTTATACACTTATCCCCTAATATATAAAGACCTTACACGTTCTCACTACTGTCATGTGACGGTTAATTGCTTGGCTGAAAAAAGCTTGCTAATATTGCTCAACGTTGGGCACAAAATAATCCAATTGGCCAGAGAAAAAGTCTTGAAAAGAGAACAACATGATCAGACAAAGTCCTTGAATGTTCAGAATAAGGTTTTCATGCAGAGTTGAGTGGCATTTGGTTTAAAACCAGGTTCCACCGAGATTTGAACTCGGATCGCTGGATTCAGAGTCCAAAGTGCTAACCATTACACCATGGAACCGCTGCACATCAACAGAAGGCAGATTCTTACGTGATATCGCCGCGTGTACTATCTACGCAAAGAAGTCCTCCTGAATTCCTCCCCAAGCTGTTTCAGTTTCAGGTAATGATTGTGTCTAAACCTACATGTTGAACTGGTGATCATTAGCATCTGTTTGGAATAGCTGTTTGATCAAACAGCTGAGGATACACCTGCAAAATCCCTGTTTTCCTGGAAGATCTGATGCTGTTTTAAAGGCAAAGGGTGGTCTCACCAAATATTGATCTAGATTCTTCTGTTCGCTCTCCTATTTTGTTAGTTGATAATTATAATCAATTAACATGTCTACTTTTCATCGTTTTCAAGATTGAGGGAGGCGGGGCTTTAGACTCCTGTATGACCTCTGACCTCTGTCTCTCTCAGGCTCTACCTGCTGCTCGCGGCGGTGGGCGTGGCCGGGATGCCTCAGTGGGCGTAGTCACAAGGCAGCGCAGAGACCTCCGTAACCTGTTGCCTTATGAGGAGCAGATGATGTCATATCCTGCCACTCAGGGAGGAGGGGGCGGGGCCAACAACCTCTACTACCAATCAGATGACTGGAGGGGGCGGGGCTTGGACCAGGCCCTGCAGAGATTGGTGGAGAGGGACCAGAGGCGGGAGCAAGAAGAGGAACAGCGATCAGGTTAATCCCGCCTGACCTTTTTTCTGCATTATATGTTTCTCTGTATGTGTTTGGATTAATAGAAAATGACCAATCAAAATGTGTCTGCAGCTTACCTGGCCGCTTTGCTCCGCCTACTGAACGAGGCAGAGAGCGCAGGATTGGTCGGACCAGGTGACGTGGAGGTGGTGGAGGAGGAGGATGAGGAGGAGGAGGATGAGGCGCCACCAGGGGACTTCCAGGGCCCGGCCCCTCCAGACTACGATGAGACCGGGCGAGGGCTGAACATGGGGAGGCCCCCAGCTGCCTGGTGGGGCCTCTTGGAGCCCCAGCTGGCTCAGGCCCTGTTGGACAGGTGAACACCACTTCCTGTTGCTACTAACACAGATGTGGCTGTGGTTCAAGTTTAAGAACTTTTTATTGAATCTGTTCTCTTCATGTTCAGTAGGATATTAGTCACACATCAAAGTTATCGATAGTAAATAATAATATCAACCTACCTGTGATTGACAGGATGGAGCCTCAGGTGGCTCAGACTCTGCTGGAGAGAGCGAGACAGGAGAGACTTCAGCAGGCCGGACGAGCTTCATCGGGACTGAACAGAGTCGCCGACCAGGACGCTTTGAGGTGATCAAACATTGGCACACTCAGCATCCAGCTGATCAATATTTATATTTTAACAAGCAATCAAGTTACACTGTAATGCACATGTAGGGTCACTAGTACGGGAATATAATCATTTTTCATTAAACTTTATTTTTAAAACAATAAAACATATAAGTGACTACGTAAATAATAAACAATATATATGTATATATATATATGTATATATATATATATATATATATATATACATATATATATATACATATATATATACATACATATAAATTACTTTTATTGTTATTTACTTTTTTATAATAATTAATTGTCAATATGGACACGTAAGGACTTTGTTCACATACAGAAACGTGAGCAGTGATGGTACCTGTGTCCTATTAACTGTCCTGTTACCCATGTCTTGTTAACCGTGTCTTGTTACCTGTTAACTCTGTCTTGTTAAGGCTGTCCTGTTACCTGCGTCCTGTTACCCATGTCTTGTTATCCGTGTCTTGTTACTCGTGTCCTGTTACCCGTGTCTTGTTACCTGTTAACTTTGTCTTTTTAACTGTGTCTTGTTACCCGTGTCTTGTTACCTGTTAACTCTGTCTTGTTAACTCTGTCTTGTTACCTGTGTCTTGTTACCCATGTCTTGTTACCTGTTAACTCTGTCTTGTTAACTCTGTCTTGTTATCCGTGTCTTGTTACTCGTGTCCTGTTACACGTGTCTTGTTACCTGTTACCTGTCTTGTTACCCGTGTCTTGTTACCTGTTAACTTTGTCTTTTTAACTGTGTCTTGTTACCCGTGTCTTGTTACCTGTGTCTTGTTACCCGTGTCTTGTTACCTGTTAACTCTGTCTTGTTAACTCTGTCTTGTTAACTGTATCTTGTTACCTGTTTCTTCTTACCTGTGTCTTTTCACCTGTGTCTTCTCCTCCTCAGACGTCTGGTTGCCAGGGTGCTGTCCAGCATTGGCCCTAACAATGGCCAGGTGACCTCCGGTCGCAGAGCGAGGAGGGACGTGTCTGACACCGCAGTTGAACTCGTTAGCTCCGCCCACAGGAGAACCCGCCGCTCCCTCGATGACATGGCCCCCCCGTCACCTAGCATCGACCCCCCTCTGCTCAGGGTGAAGAGGCTGGAGGAGGACGAAGAGGAGAAGGAGCTCCGCCCCCCCGCTGCCGGGCTGCAGAGGATGAAACGCATCGATACCATGGCAACCGCCGCCATGGAAGAACTGAATCATGGGGGTCGTAGGCGTCGGAGGAGAGCCGTCCTAAACTATGACCCCCAAATGCTGATTGATCAGATTGTAGAGTACATGAGGGAGTAAGAGGAGAGGAAAGGAGGACGAGAGGGAAGGAGAGGAGATGAGGACGGGAGGAGACGAGAGGAGATGAGGATGAAAGGAGAGGAGGACGAGAGGAGAAAAGAAGGAGAGGATAAAGATGAAGGAAAGGGGAATGAGGAGGAGATTAGAGGAGAGAAAGAAAGTAGTGGAGAAGGAAGGAGGAGAGAAGGATGAAAGGAGGAGAGGAGAGGAAAGGGGAGGAGGAGAGAAGGAGAGGAAAAAGATGGAGGAGAGGAAGAGGTGTATTTTGTTGTTGTCTTCTAGGATTTTTATTTCCTGTGTTTCCTTGTTTGTGCTGCTTCTTGGTGAAAAAGTATCTGATCAGTTGTTTGTTGCAAAAATGAGAAGCAATGATGGAGGAGCGAAGTGGGCGGAGCTTTAGATCACAAAATCTCTCGTTTCCAATTCAGTTCCTGAAAAGTTTCCTGGACAAACAGCACAACTAACTAATAACCCAAACTCTGTCTGTATTTGATCTGTAATTCGGACCAACTTCTATCGTTCTTGCAGGAAACATTCTCAGTTTGGTCAGTGGAGTGGCTTTAAACACTACAATACCCATAATCCTCTGCAGTTGTTTGCAAAATCCAAAAATAATCACTTCAATTTATCGATCAGTTCTTCACAGATCTTTACCCGGCATCAGCTGCACAGCAACAGAGTCAGAAGCTCTCTGATTGGTTGTTTCTGACAGCAATGGTTTCTGGGACTTGTAGTTGACCCTGCCTGCTCTGCTCCTCTATGGAAAGGTCACATTTTTAAAAAACACCTTCACACTGACTCCGTGTTCCCTCCTTCAGTGTGAAGCTGGACAGGTTGTGGATGGACAGTGAAGGTAACCGTGGCTACGGCTCATCAGCGCTGTGATTGGTTCGTTTCCTGTCGTGTTCATGTACTTCAGCTTGTGTGCAGCAGCTCTTGTCAGTGTGATCACTCGTCTGTCAGCGGTGAAACTAAAGAGTTTTATTTATCTCACACTCTGAATTAAAGTCAGTATCCACCTCAAACGTCTTGTTTTCTTCTGTCTCATGAAATATTTCACACGTTTTAAATCTTTTCCTGATGAACATTTTCCAAAGGATGTGAACTTTACAGGATGTTAATGGTGTTAATTATCACACCACAAGGTCTGTCTACTAGATGTTTTGGAGTTTTTATACACATCACATGATCATCAGCATGTGGTGTGATTCAAGCAGGAACCTCCGGGTCTGAAAGTGAAGCCTAAAACCTGCGTCCTCTCCAGCAGCCAGCAGGGGGCGACTCCACCGGCTGCAGAAAGAAGTGTGATTGTATAGAAGTCTCTGATTTCTTCCCCCAGTAAACACTTTCCTGATGAGTTTATGGTCTCAGTCGCTAGTTTCAAGTCTTCTTCAACACAGCATGATGTTCATTTAGTAAATTATGGTCCCATTTAGAGGAACAGAGACCAGGAAGCAGGGGAGGCTTTAGGGCGGGGCTACAAGCTGATTGACAAGTCATTACTTGTATCAGCTGCTCTGTGTACGTTTAACCAGCACCGCTGAATAAGCTCATCAGGAGTCGGCTGCTCATTTTTCAGGAAGTACGTTTAGTTTTAAGCCTGTTTGTCGCTAGCCAAAATTAGCTTTCCAGCTAATATCACAGTTAACATGAATTACAGAAGCACCTTGCTAACCAAGCTAGCTAACTCCACCCTCTCGTCCAAATATGGTCACGTCTGGTCCAAAGAAACCAAGATGGCGGCGGCCAAACTGGAGGTTTCAAAACAGCAATCCACAAACCAACAGGGGACGTCACGGCGCCTACGCCCACTTCTTTTATACTGGATTTGAGGAGAGAATAAGTTGAAGCAGTTCACGTCAGGGGGATTTCTAACAGCTGCTCTTTCAAAGGTCAGTGACGTAGGAACCTCAAAAACATGATGTTTCAGAGCAGCGATACAGAACTTCTGGAAACTTAAAACTAACTAAAGCTAAACTGCTTCTGTCCAGGTGACATCATCAAGTAACTTTAGTTAACAGGTTACAGGAACAGTCAACAGGTTACTTCACTTAGTTATCCTGTATACTTAAGGTAACTTTACCTGGTCACTGTATCAGGTAAAATCAACATCATTAAAACAGGTAACCTCACCTGACCAGGTAGCAAACTTAGAGCAGTGTTTAAAACTGACTCAGACATTCCCATTTATTTTTAGCAGCTGATCTATGGATCAGGACTCACCTGGTCAGGTCATTTTTTCACCTGCAGGACGACCTGCTCTGTCTCTGATTGGCTATTAACAGATGATGTCACACCCGGATGTGTTTTCTGTGTCCTCCTTCAGTGATTCAGAGAAAACACACATACGTACATAAATACTGTTTATGTTACCGTCTGCACCAACATGCACGATACATTCTGTAAATACAAACAACAACAATCTGCATACAAACATTCTACAAAATGATCCACTCTTATAAAATTGGCATTTTTCTTTTGTGGCTAAACTTTACGGAGACACATGAGGGACAATATTTAGCTTCAGTTGGGTTAACTTAAAATAATTTTCACGTGACATTTCGCGTTTAACATTTAATTAAACAAATTCAAAAATATGTAAATGTTGCGATGATGCTGAATGTTGATATATGTACTTCTATGTGGTCACACATGCTCTACGAAACAGGCTAAACAGGCAGAAACAGTTCAAGGCAAAGTTATCTAAGAAACAACTAACAGCTGTTCAGCCTGGAAGACTCGCTGAAAGGAAAAACTGTACTTTTGTGCTTCAGAGGTCAAAGGTCATGCTGACAGGAAACTGAGATTTTACTTCAGTTATTTTCTTCTGTCGGATGTTTCAGATCACTTTCATCTCTGTGATTAGCCTAGCTTAGCACAAAGTCTGAAAGTAGAACCCAGATGCTATTTGGATCTTAATTCTGAGCTAAGCAAACCCAGAAGTTAACTGGACATCTAAGCTAACCAAATCTAGTAGCTACCTCTAAGCTTAACGAACCCGGAGATAACTTTATGCTAACTTGATCTAAAAGCTAAATCTAAGTTAACTTGGCCCAGGTGCTGACTTTATCTTAAGTTAAATCTAAGCTAAGCGGTCCCAGAAGTTTACCGGACCTGACGCTAACTCTTTACTAACTTCATTCAGAAGCTGTCTCTAAGCTAACTATACCTACAAGCTAACTCCAACCTAACTAAACCATGAAGCAAATTCTAAGCTAAATTGTCCCAAAGATAAATCTATCCTAACTTTGCTTACAAGCTAAATCAAAGCTAACTGGGCCTAGATGCAACCTGGACCTGAAGCTAACTTTTTACTAACTTCACTCAGAAGCTAACTCTAAGCTAACTAAACCCACAAGCTAAATCTAAGCTAACTGGGCCTAGATGCAACCTGGACCTGAAGCTAACTTTTTACTAGCTTCACTCAGAAGCTAACTCTAAGCTAACTAAACCTACAAGCTAACCCTAAGATAGCTGGACCTAGCCAATAGGTAAACTGGACAGATTTGGAGTAGATGACATGTTAGTGCTAAGCTAAGCTAAACAGAGATCACAGAATTTAACTCCCATCTCAGCTGGCTGCTTTGAGGTTCAGATTTAATGTTGACATGTTTTAAACTCACAGAAGATGATTTTATTGAGGCTCTCCTCTCTACCCTCCTCTTTTCTTTATTTTAGTTGTCCCATCAGACCACCTCCTTTCTCCTCTTCCTACCTTCACACTAGCATAGCCCTGGGAACATGAATACAATATTAGACAATCATATTTAAATATATATTATAACAGTGACGTTATGCCAAAATGTAACAGGAAGAAATACATTTTTTGTACTTAATCAATACAAACACATTGGCAGTTCAGTCTCATGTACGGTTGGTTATCAAGAACCGGCTCCAAGTTGGAAACCAAATTTCCAAGAACTGTGGATTCTATAAGACCCGGTGCGTTTGGATTCTGCTTCTCGGTTCTTAACTTTCTGCATATTTGAGCTCATGTTTGAACTGCAGTGAGCATTTTACAGCCCATCAAAGTGTCCCCTAAGTCCATCAAAATTACCTTCATTATTGGAAGATGAGCAAGGAGGAAGTGGATAAGAACCAGATTTCATAAGTAGAATCAGAATCAGAATCGATGAAACCCAACCCGAGTCTCATGACAGTACCACACCTCTAAAGTGCTGCGGTTGGTTCAGAACCATTATTTCAATTGTATGTTATTCATGCTGGAGGCTCTACATCCTGTCCAAACCTTCCTGCCTCATCAACACAGACAGAATACAGGATACTGCGGGATGCTATAAACCACCAGCCGAGCTGTGTCACAGCTTATGTTTTGTTAATGCACAGCTGAACACTTTACTATTGTTATTATAGACCTTCTGGATCAGTACATTATATCTGTTGTGTTCTGCAGCTTTGCTGTCATTCATCTCCTCTTTTTCTTCCCGCTCATCTTTAACCATCTTTCCTCATGACAACATTAAAGAGAAAGGAAAGAAGGAGAACCGGTTCATTCTTCTTCTGGGTGATGTTGATATTTGTCTCCTATAATGATGATGACGATGATGAAGGGTAGGAGATATCAGGAGGAGGAGAAGTGACGACCGACCGCCGCTGAAGAGGAGGAGAAACAGTTTGAGTTTGTGTAAAGCTTTAAGGAGGCAGAGAGACAGTAGAAGAAGAACAGACTCACCTGGCGGCTCTACGCTGACATCAGCAGACCTGTGGTCACTGCACAAACAAACAGGCTCGTTATTCAACCGACACCCCGACTGCTAATGCTAAGCTAACTGGACATAAAGCTAACTGGATTTTAAGCATATTCTAAGCTAACTGGCTCTTAAACTAATTCTAAGCTAATTGGATCTGAAGTTAACTGTCTCTTAAGCTACTTCAAAGCTAACTGGATCTGAAACTAACTGTAATTCTAAACTAGCTAAACTAAAGCTAATTCTAAACTAGCTGGACCTGAAGCAAATTCTAAGCTACGTGGACCTGAAACTAACTAGTTCTTAATCAAATTCTAAACAAACTGGACTTGAAGCTAGGTGGTTCTTAAGCTAACTCCGGAAGCTAAATAGACCAAGAAGAAGCTAACGCCTTGAAACTAAAACTAAGCTAACTAGACCCCACAGATGTCCCTCACCGTCCTTAGTGTCTGGGGGCAGCAGGGCGTCCTGTCTGTTGGCGAGGACGAAGGCCAGCGTGGCCAAGATGGCGGCGTCCAGAACGCCCAGGATGGCCAAGATGTAGGCCCAGTGGACCGAACAGTTACCCGGAGAGAAACTGCCCACCTGGAGACAAAAATACAGAATCGGTGTCTTCAATCCAGGACAATCGTCAGTATCATTAAGACGTCTATTATTCTCAATATTTTATTTGCAATGACACAACCTAATGTCGTTTTCTGATAAGCACATACAGAATATCAATAATCACCAAACTTTTCCAGGCAAAGATTAGTTTTCATATCCAAGCTAAAAAAGTTTCACCCACATGTTCATGTTTGTTTCACACAGATTCAGCTGTGATGCCGACTTTGTATTTGTTTGTAATTTAGACACTGAAGGGTAATTTTCTTTTGATCTGTGCCAAAACGCTGCATTAAATCTAGAACATGATGACTTCCACAGGAGATGGATGTTTTATTGTTTCTGAGTTCTGTAGAGAGACAAACTCACAGAGTCTCCACACAGAGCTCTCATCTCTGGACTCTCCCACGAGTCTGGAAACAGAAGGCAAGCCAACGCCAGACAGAAACCTGAGGAGACAGACAGAGAGATAGAAAGAGGTGTGATTGATAATGGGTTTAACTAACTAAAGGGTTCGACACAAGCAATGGCTCGATGGCCCGGAGCAGATAAAAATGTATGTCAAGAAATTTTTAAGCAACCTTTTGAAAGGTCTTTAAAAACAAAGAAAATGCGAATTAGGCGCATTTCAATCAGCTGCTTTCGATCGAATAAACCAGGCTATGAAAAGCGTAGTTACGTCAGAAGTTGACTCTACGCAAAAACAAAAACAAACAGTGGCATCGACCTAAAGACCATAAATCTGAGAAAAATGGAAAGAGGTCTTCAGGAATGTGTTTCAAACATAGCAAGTGGCAACCAGCCATGTTTCCACATGTTATGGGAATATCTGGGAAGACGCCGTCAGCGGAAACAGCTGATCAGTCACGCAGGTAATGTTTACTACGTCAGAACTCATTCCGCAAAGGAGGTTCCACCTATTTAGCTCTTTATCTCTTTAAAAAAAAAAGTTTTCAAGTTTTTGCCGTTTCCATCAACCTTTTCTAATGCGTATTAAAAACATTGATGGAAACACAGTTGCTCTGTCTGCATCAGAAGTCTTGCTGACTACATCCTACGCTGTCTCCAGGGGCAACATGCTAACTGTTAAAGTCTTAAAGTTCCCCGTCTCCTCCTCCTCCGTGATATATGGAGTGTCCTGATGGACAGATATCTTTACTTGTTGCTGAATTAACCGCTAACAAGCTGCTAATTAGCTGCTGTTATCTCATTAGCTCAGTTAGCCGTGCAGCTAATAGTCATATTAGCTGACTGCCTGGGCTTTGAGCCATAGACTGTATATAAGAAATGTACACAGTCATCGTGACGTCACCCGTTGGTTTGTGGACTGCCGATAGTTTGGCCGATAGAGCTAACAGCCATGTGCGGTGCTAGCTTAGCTAGCTTAGCTAGGCAGCTGTAACTCAGGCTAACTGTCATTTTAACAGGCTGATAAGTTTGTCCAGAGAACAACAGTCTGAAAACTAAATGTTCTCACCAGAGAAAGTGAACAGCCGACTCCTGATAAGCTTTTTCAACGGCGCTGGTTAAATTTACACAGCGCCGAGGGTACGAGTCGGCTCTAGCTTGACTGACAGGTCGTAACGACTTGTCAATCACAGATAATCCCGCCCTGAAACATTCTCTACTTTGTGGTCTATTTTAAAATAAATGGGACCATAATTTACTAAATGAACATCATGCTGTGTTGAAGAAGACTTGAAACTAGCGACTGAGACCATAAACTCATCAGGAAAGTGTTTACTGGGGCACTTACCTGATGAGTTTATGCTCTTTCTTTTTATGGTGTTTTTTTATGGTGTTTTATGGTTCTTTTTATGGTATACGTTTATGGTGTTTCTACTTCTCAGCTGAATAATTATTCAGCTGAGAAGTAGAAACATTTTCCCATTATTTCTAATGGAGCCGGATTTCTTTTTGCAACCAGAAGAGTCGCCCCCTGCTGGATTTTCAAAAGAATGCAGCTTTCAGGGACTTCAGCATCGGCTTCATATTGTAGACCGGAGCTTCCCGCTTGGTTGGAGCTCATAGCACCTGGTGAGTGTTAGTGTTTACATCTCTACTTAAGCGCTTGAGGTTTTTCAGGCAAGTTCTCCCAGAGCTGTTAAATAAGATTATTTAACTCTGTATTCTCCATAGTTAATTCAAGGACCCGTAAAAAGTATATCTGTAAACACTCCAACGTACAGCCAATCACTATCTGCCATGTCATCATACAAACGTACAGCCAATCACGATATGTGACGTTACCGGCAGGCGCAGGCCCCCGAGCAGATCTGACAAATCTGCTTTTATATGCGGAAGCAAATAGGACTCCACTTTCAGTTTCATTGGAAAATATTATCAAAAACTGTATAAATCTTCTCACTTTAGACGTTTGGTGACCAATTTACTTCTCGCAGGCCTGGCTAGCAAACTACTGTAGCAAGCTAACCGCTAACATGCTGGACAGCCAGGAACATGCAAGTGCTAATCTGTCACAGTATCTTCTCTGGATCATTTACTCCCCCAATTTATCTTTTTATACCATTTTGTTCAATAGAGAGTTAGTATGAGCTTAGCATGCTTTTTAGCTTAGCTCAGTCTCTAACTGCATGATGTCCTCCCGTCTTCTGACAGTTTATACTCTGACAGAGGAGCTTAAATAAACCCTAAAGGTGACGCACAGCTAAAAAGCTACGGTAGCTTCCTCCATTTTGGACTCTCAGACTCTCTGTTCAGTAGAACCAATAATTTACCTGCTGTGAGCTGCAGCCATGCACAGATCTTGTACACGGTTGCGGCGCTGCAGAACCTGAAGAGACAGAGACAGAGTACGCTGGTCCACACCGCCCACAGAGAAACTCCTACCAACACCGCCACCGACTGGAAGGACGGCAGAGGAGACAGACTGGACAGACCACCACGACAGTCCGGGACCGGCCAGTCTGACTCCACACACACCTGACAACACACAGGCATACGGGGACACACAGGCATACGGGGACACACAGGCATATGGGGACATGAGCCTTTGTAGCGTTATTTACATTTACATTTACATTTATTCATTTAGCTGACGCTTTTATCCAAAGCGACTTACAATTGCTATACATGTCAGAGGTCGCACGCCTCTGGAGCAAGTAGGGGTTAAGTGTCTTGCTCAGGGACACAGTGGGGATTGAACCCGGGTCTCTCACACCAAAGGCGGGCATCTAGTACAGGAACTACAAGTACAAGTCGGCTTTGCTGCTCAGTTTACATATTTGTTCACTTTATAATAGTTTGTTTCACTTTTATTGATAAGAGAGAAAAATATTTTAGGATGAGGACTAACTCAGTGTTTGACAAGACTAACTATCTCAGGTAAGAAGCTGCTGCCTACAATTCATCAAAAACAATTAAGCTCAAGACTGAGCGGCTAACGTGAGCTTTAACTTAGCATCATCCAGGACCAACTACCACTCAGTGGATGCTCCAGTCCTGAGTGAGTGGATACCTTCAACCCCATAAACAAATGTAGCTAATGCTAGGCTAACTAGCTAGGCTTTGGAAGTAACCATAGATAGAAAGAAAGAAGTGTGATTGTATAGAAATCTCTGAGAAAATGTTTCTACTTCTCAGCTGACCTCAGTAACACTTTCCTGAAGAGTTTTTGGTCTCAATCAATTAACTTTTTTTTTTTAAAACTAAGAGACATAATGTTTTTTTCAGTTGGATCCACCAGCTAGTTACAGTAGCTTCACTCTGATTGGACAGTGCTTGTTTTGGGAGGGGGGCGTGGTTTCATGACTCTTACTTCAAACAGTCCCAGGGTGCCGCTGGGCGGGGCCGGTCCCACCCCCTGGTGGCGGGTTTCTCCGGTGCCGATCCAGGACGGCTGCACCAGGACGACCACCTGGATGATGGCGAAGCAGAGCGTGCAGACGGCCCATAGGACGCCGACCGCCCGGGCGCTCCGGACAAACTCTGTCTGATAGAGGCGAGAGAGGTCGACGAGGGCGGGCGACACCGACATGACTGAGAGAGAGAAAAGATTTTCCTTCACACTTTCAGCCGGATTGAAGTGAACTCGTTCTGCAGAAAAATGTTTCAGTGGCTGAAATATTATCAGTTTGTTGATACTGATGCAACAATGTGCTGCTGTAAATACTTTATATACTATTATTAAAAGTTTAACAGCTGTTAGGTAGTTTCCTTCAGTGGTTTTTTCTAATGTCTGAGGAAAATAGTTTGATGTTTTGGATCTTCGCTATTTAAAGAAAGCGTTAAAGAAGAAAAGTCTCTGCTCAGCTGATCACAAACCAAACATGTCTCTGTTAATATTAATGAATTTATCACGTTTTTACGTAAAATCTCAATCTGTAAACTGAAGCTGTTAAATAAATATGTTCCTGGAACCCTGTCCGTTGTAGCTACTGTCTGTACCGTGTATGTTATTTATCATTTGTACTGTGATTTTTAATGATGTGGTTTTTAATCAAGCTGTGTGGACAATAAAGATAAATACAAATCCAGTAGATCCATTAGAAGAATAATATACTCAAGTTCTTCAAGTAGCTTCAGACCAGAACAGTCAGAGCTCTGTGGGGTAAAACGACCAATAAATATAATAAATACACAGAATAATAATACATGTTAATTATAATGTAGCTGCAGCTGATCGTCTTCCTTCAATATGCCGCATCAGTCACAGCTCACAGCCAATCAGCATCAGGTACAAGCAGCCTTCTGACGGTGACATCATCACCTCCGTGTTGTTTACCGAGGACTCTCACACACAAACAAACACACACACACACACACACACACACAAACACACCGTTTCAAACCGTCTGTCCGGATTTTAACGATCTGATCTGAGATCTGAAACGTGTCGCGCGCATCAACATGATCAGCTGGAAAGAAAACCGGAAACAAACCTGCAGCTGGAGGAGACGCACCTGTCTGTCTGCAAATCTGTCCGTCCGCCCGTTGGTCTGCAGGATGAGAGGATGGAGAGGATGGAGAAGGAGGGGGGGGGGCTCTACATACCCGGATGTGCAGCCTCTCTGCACACAGCGTCCTGTCGTTATTATAAGAATAAAATACAAATAAAAACTGAACAGAAACACCGACACATTAACATCTTTATTTACATAATAAACACAATCAGCTCAGTTTATATTCAGTTCAATCCGATGGACTCCGCCACAGCGCCGCCTGCAGGCTGACTGAGGGGCTGCAGCAGGAAACATCTGAACGTTACAGATGTTTAATCTGCAGATTTTGCTAAATCTCAGTCTGTCCACATACTTTTGGCCACGAGGGGTCTCAGTCTCATAAAGGTTCACTTAGTGTCCGGAGCTTTCATCCTCACCAGATTTTTATTAGAAATAAATAAATAAATTTTTATTAGAAAGTTAAAGGAAACAACACAAATAAACAGATAATTATGAGTTTAGATGCATCAGGTTGTTTCTTTATTGTTAACGAGTGATTATTGATTATCGATCGGCTGCTGGAGGAAGAAGAAAACGCAGGAAATAATAACACAAACAAACGTTTTTAATAATAAAACATTTACAGACAGAATATTGCACACAGACTTCCTCCTGTCAGCGTTATTTCTTTTAAACCTGCCAGAGTTTCAACATCTCCCATTTGACGGACAGCTGCTTTGCGTCGAGTCCCGCCCCCTCTGATGGCCTAACACTAACCGACCAATCAGAGGCAGAGCTGTCGAAAGTCTTGCAGGAAAAAAATAAAATAACGCCTCTTCTCTCCGCCGTAACACCGTCTGTAATCCAAACGCACCTCCAACACAGAAACATCAAACTGCTGAGTTTTAAACTTTTCTAATTAAAGGCGGCAGAATAAAAAAGATTTAAATGTAAAAGCAAAACTCGGTTTTTATTCTGCAGGAGAGGAAACGCTCGAGCTGCTCCTGCTAAAAAGAGAAAGTGCAGATTATAATCTGGCAGCCGCTTGCTGGTGATTGGCTGGTTGGGCAGCTGCCCACAAAGTGATTAAATAGTTAAATCGTCACATTTAACAAGTTAAGAAACAGAATATACTTTTTTTCTTCACAGAACGTTTTATGAGTTTTTACCGTTTCATAGTTGTTTTAAGTCTCAACGTGTTTGATTCGTTCTCGTTTCAGGACACAAAGAAAGAAAAACGTCTCTGAGAAACAGGAAGTGACCCGTTTTCAGGACGATGATTTATTTTGCTGAACTTGTTAAACTGAGGAGCCAATCAGCTGACGACAGAAAGACAGAAAAAAAAACTAAGTTACTGATCAGCTGTTTTGGGCCGTGGCCTCTTGGTGAGTTTCAGTCTGCTGGTGAACCGACAACCTGCTGACAAGTGATGATGATGAAGATGATGAGGATGATGAGCACCGATCTGCAGTTTGAAAAATAAAAGATGATTCTTCATTTGTTCTTTTGTGTTATATTTTTTTGCTTGTGCGTTTGTTTTTGGTAGCTGTGGGACACCGTAGACGTCACTGGGTTCAACTACGTTTCCCACAAAGCACCACTGCTGCTGGCTGCGGTATTCATGGTAACGCACTCAGAAGTCCAATCATAGTGGGGGACGACCCCTCATCATCTTCTTTATCCCCTCCTCTTCCTTCCTCCTCTTAGCTCCACGGAGGGATCTCCTCTCCAAACTTCGCCCAGTGAGCCGCGTTTTTAGCTTCAAACAGAGTCTGAACACAAAAACAAAAGATGAAAAGAAGAATTTGCAGTTTATTTGCATAAAAACAATAAGAAGAGTGAAAACACAGTAAAGTTGGAGATATTAAAACGTCTTATCAATAAATATAATCCACGTTTTGTGATTATTACTGAGGTTTACTGCAGTGCACCGTGTTTAACCACAAAGGAGCCTGCGTCCTCTCCAGCAGCCAGCAGGGGGCGACTCCACCGGCTGCAGACAGAAAATGTTTCTCCTCCTCAGCTGAATAATTCCCCCAGTAAACACTTTCCTGATGAGTTTATGGTCTCAGTCGCTAGTTTCAAGTCTTCTTCAACACAGCATGATGTTCATTTAGTAAATTATGGTCCCATTTAGAGGAACAGAGACCAGGAAGCAGGGGGGGCTTTAGGGCGGGGCTACAAGCTGATTGACAGGTCGCTGCCACGGTGACCTGTCAATCAGGATAGAGGCGACTCGTATCTGCTGCCATGTGTACGTTTAACCAGCACCGCTGAAAAAGCTCATCAGGAGTCGGCTGCTCATTTTTTCAGTTTAGTAACGTTTAGTTTAAAGGCTTTATGTAGTTTCCAGCAGCTGCTATCGGTGCAGTTTTAAGATTGCGACCAGGTGTGTGCTCGTACGCGTGCTCGCTTGAACTCATGATAAACTCCCTTTAGGCCTGTTTGTCGTTAGCTAAAATTAGCATCCCAGCTAATATCATATCTAACGTGAATTACAGATGCACCTAGCTAACCAAGCTAGCTAGCTCCACCCTCCCATCCAAATATGGTCACGTCTGGTTCCAAAAAAACCAAAATGACGTTTCTCTGACTTTGGACAGAAGAGAAACGGAGTCAGTTTCAGGTTGAGAGAAGATGAAAGTCACCTGGTTGTGGACGTAGGACTCGCACAGGTAACACCACACGGACAGATCAGAGAAGCTCAGCACCATCGGGTGTTCAGACACAACGCCGTGAGTCACCATGTGCTCATTAACATAACGACCACAGAACACCTGAGACAGGAAGCAGAACAGGTGAGACACAGCGTGACAGGGCAGACGGAGAACGTGACGGACAGGTGAGACACGTCACCTGGTAGCAGGTGAGACAGGTCCAGTTCTCAGCGTCGGAGCCGCAGTCCTGACACGGCAGGAAGACATCGATACCTGTGGGGGGGAAGGGCTTAACGGCATCCAGGTGAGGACACCAGGGCAGCGGGTTCACCACGTACAGAGGAGTCTAAAGACGGACAGGCAGAGAGGGAGGCGGGGTCAATAACACAACCAATAATCAATCAATGATGTAATTAATATTTACTGACGTCCGTCTGTCCTCCACACGTCAGCTCCAGAGACGTCAGAGGCTTCGACCAACCACACGCTCCCTCTGCCTCTGGCTCCGCCCCCGCTCCACCGGAGGGGGCAACAGACTCTGACGCCGCAACAGCCTGCGAAGGGTTAATGATCAGTAAGGCATCTGATTAACGAAGTTAATGAGAGATGTTTTACGGCTTGTCAGCACGCATCACGGGAAGCAAAGCATTGTGGGAAGCCTCAGGTGAGACTGCAGACTCACCTGAGGCTGCGGCGGCGAACTCTCTGCTGATTGGCTCGGGCCAGGCGTCACTTCCTCTGACTCCGCCTTCACTTCACCTTCACAGGTGACCTTCTCTGGGCTGAGGCGGACCTTCGGCCTGGCCCCGCCCACCGCGGCGGAGATAGCAGGAGTGTGACCGCCGGAGGTTTGACTGATGTCCAAACCGGCGAGTCCCTGAGTGAGCTGCTCCAGGCCGAGCTCCGTCTGATTGGACGACGACAACAAAGAGGAGGAGACACAACATCCTGGTTTCACTCGTTTTTCACCTTCATATCTAAACATGTTTCTCTCTCGCGGCGAGTTACCGTCGAGTCCTCCGGTCCTGTAGGGGGCAGCGGAGGTTTCTCTGCGCTGCTCTGCTCTGATTTCCTGCCTTTTCCTTTAGAACTACGTTTCCCACGTTGCTTCAGGGCGACCACGGACGCCCGGACTGACTCTGGGACTGAGAGGAGAGAGAGGAGCTTTCAGAATAAACACAAACACAAAGTCACAAAGTAAAAACGGATGAGATCCTGGACTGACTGTGGATCCTCAGGGAGCGCCAGTAGGGGGCGTGGTGTCGGATGACCTCGTTGATCGTTGCCACGGCGCTGTGATGAGGAGGGGGGAAGGGCGTAACCAAGGAGGGAGGAGGGTCTCCTAGCAACACACTGGTGCACATCGCCATGGAGTCAGAGATGGACGATAAGTTATAACCTCCCTGAGAGAGAGAGAGAGAGAGAGAGAGAGAGAGAGCGCTACTGTTAATATGGACCAGGACGCCATTTTGCCGCCAAAACACTTGTGACCTGGACTCGTCTAGACCTCTGAAGGTGTGCTGTGGATCCTGGCTCCAAGACGTCAGCAGCAGCATTAAAGGCTCAGTGTGTAAGCTTTAGCGCCATCTAGTGGCGAGGGGCGGGAATTACAACCAGCGGCTCACGGTGCGTTCAGGTGCTCCTCTCACGGTCCCGTTTCCAGGGTTGTGGAACCGACATGGACGCTACGACGAAGAGAGTTCCGCTTTTTGCGTTGCGTCAACATTATGTTAATTATTAACATTTAGAAAATAGATTTTTGACGTTTTGTAAATCGGACGCATCTGAGAATCTATTTTTCTGCTGGACAGCTGATTCAGACACGTTTCAGTTTGATCCCCTGAAAACAACCAAAGGTGACAAACTGTCTGTCCGACGCTCCTGAGCCTGTGGGAGGAGTCAGAGCGTCTGAAAAGGTCAGTACGATCCGTTTCAATTAGAGCTGGACGAGAAAACACTTCACCGTCTCATGTGAAGAAACCCGCCATCTCTGATCTTAAAGAAGACATTTACCTGCTGAGGAGTTCGCCGGAGCGGCGCGAACAGCTGACAACAGATGTTAGCTCGGCGACCGCAGCAGCAGACGTGACCCCCTCCATCAGCTCAGTGTCTCTCAGCCTTGTTCCTGAGGACGGCTTTGATTTTGTGCCACAGGCAGCTCAACGTTCGCAGCTCAGAAAATATACGGAGCTCGGTTGTTACAGAAAATGTGCCACGTGGAATAATTTACATATTTATGAGGGATGAATGTTTACGTTTGTTAAAAGATGATTATTTTGTAGATTCAAATGTTATTTGTCTTGTTTTCTACAACAAGAGAGGCTAACAGGGTAAAAGTGCTTCAGGAGAGAGAAATAAAAAGGAGCCAGTTGTTCTCCAGGTGAGAGAGTGTGTGCACCTCTAGTATGAGAAGGACCCGCCCTCCGGCCAGTGACATCAGCAGGTGTGTGAGGTGGGCGTATCCCTCCGGGGTCACGTGATATCCACCCAGCGGATCCCCCCGAGCCGCGTCGAACCCGGCCGACACCAGAACCAGACCGGGGTTAAACTGCAGAGAGAGGATTGACCAATCAGAGGAGTTCGTCAGATTAAGTATGTGTGTTTGTGTGTGTGTGTGTTTCGTTACCTCGGTGGCGATCGGCATGACGACGCGGTGAAAGGCGGCGAGGTAGTCGGAGTCGCCCATCCTCCCGCCGCTCCACGCCACGTTGACGTTAAACCCCGGCCCCTTTGACATGCCCACCCTGTCAGGGGCCGCGTCCTCTGAAGACGGGAAAAAGGTCCCGTTGTCGTAGCGATGGAGGGAGACGTACAGGACGCTGGAGACAGAGAAATCTGTGGTCAGGTCGGTTCACGCCGCGCAGCAGCGCTCACCTCACGTCTCCTCACCTGTCGTCGTCTTCGAACATGTGCTGCGTCCCGTTGCCATGGTGAACGTCCCAGTCCAGGATGAGGACTCGAAGCGGTGCATCTTGGGTAATTTGCTGGGCGTGGCGAGCGGCGAGCGCTGCCGTGTTGAATAAACAGAAACCACAAGGAGAATCTGCCTCAGCGTGATGACCAGGAGGACGAACGATGGCCACGGCGTTACTCACCTGCAGACAGAAACGTTCACTGTTATTAGCTGTGTCTCCTTCATATCAGCATGGTGGTAACTTCATATTAGCATTGTGTTAGCATTGTGTCTCCTTCATATTAGCATTGTGTTAACTTCATATTAGCATTGTGTTAGCATTGTGTCTCCATATCACCATGGTGGTAATTTCATATTAGCATTGTGTTAGCATTGTGTCTCCATATCACCATGGTGGTAATTTCATATTAGCATTGTGTTAACTTCATATTAGCATTGTGTTAGCACTGAGTCTGCTTCCTATCAGCATTGTGTTAACTTCATATTAGCATTGTGTTAGCATTGTGTCTCCTTCATATCAGCATGGTGGTAACTTCATATTAGCAATGTGTTAGCTTCATATTAGCATTGTGTTAGCATTGTGTCTCCTTCATATCAGCATGGTGGTAACTTCATCTTAGCAATGTGTTAGCTTCATATTAGCATTGTGTTAACTTCATATTAGCAATGTGTTAGCTTCATATTAGCATCATGTTAGCATTATGTCAGCTTCATATTAGCATTGTGTCAGCTTCATATCAGCATTGTGTTAGCTTGATATTAGCATTGTGTTAGCATTGTGTTAACTTCATATTAGCATTGTGTTAACTTCATATTAGCATTGTGTTTCCTGAGTGTGTGTGTGTTACCTGTGTGTTACCTTAGTGTGTGCGTTACCTGAGTGTGTGTGTTACCTGTGAGTGTGCGTTACCTGAGTGTGTGTGTTACCTGTGAGTGTGTGTTACCTGAGTGTGCGTTACCTGAGTGTGTGTGTTACCTGTGTGTGTGTTACCTGAGTGTGTGTTACCTGTGTGTGTGTTACCTGAGTGTGTGTTACCTGTGTGAGTGTGTTACCTGAGTGTGTTACCTGTGTGAGTGTGTTACCTGTGTGAGTTACCTGTGTGTGTTACCTGAGTGTGTGTTACCTGTGTGAGTGTGTTACCTGTGTGAGTGTGTTACCTGTGTGTGTGTTACCTGAGTGTGTGTTACCTGTGTGAGTGTGTTACCTGGTGTGTGTTACCTGAGTGTGTGTTACCTGTGTGAGTGTGTTACCTGAGTGTGTGTTACCTGTGTGAGTGTGTTACCTGTGTGTGTGTTACCTGAGTGTGTGTTACCTGAGTGGTGTGTTACCTGAGTGTGTGTTACCTGAGTGTGTGTGTTACCTGTGTGTGTTACCTGAGTGTGTGTTACCTGAGTGTGTGTTACCTGTGTGAGTGTGTTACCTGTGTGTGTGTTACCTGAGTGTGTGTTACCTGTGTGTGTGTTACCTGTGTGTGTGTTACCTGAGTGTGTGTTACCTGTGTGAGTGTGTTACCTGTGTGTGTGTTACCTGTGTGAGTGTGTTACCTGTGTGTGTGTTACCTGAGTGTGTGTTACCTGTGTGAGTGTGTTACCTGAGTGTGTGTTACCTGTGTGAGTGTGTTACCTGTGTGTGTGTTACCTGAGTGTGTGTTACCTGTGTGAGTGTGTTACCTGTGTGTGTGTTACCTGAGTGTGTGTTACCTGTGTGAGTGTGTTACCTGTGTGAGTGTGTTACCTGTGTGAGTGTGTTACCTGTGTGTGTGTTACCTGAGTGTGTGTTACCTGTGTGAGTGTGTTACCTGAGTGTGTGTTACCTGTGTGAGTGTGTTACCTGTGTGATGTGTGTTACCTGTGTGAGTGTGTGTTACCTGAGTGTGTGTTACCTGTGTGAGTGTGTTACCTGTGTGTGTGTTACCTGAGTGTGTGTTACCTGTGTGAGTGTGTTACCTGTGTGTTACCTTAGTGTGTGCGTTACCTGAGTGTGTGTGTTACCTGTGAGTGTGTGTTACCTGAGTGTGCGTTACCTGAGTGTGTGTGTTACCTGTGTGTGTGTTACCTGAGTGTGTGTTACCTGAGTGTGTGTTACCTGAGTGTGTGTTACCTGTGTGAGTGTGTTACCTGTGTGAGTGTGTTACCTGTGTGTGTGTTACCTGAGTGTGTGTTACCTGTGTGAGTGTGTTACCTGAGTGTGTGTTACCTGAGTGTGTGTTACCTGAGTGTGTGTTACCTGTGTGAGTGTGTTACCTGTGTGAGTGTGTTACCTGTGTGAGTGTGTTACCTGTGTGTGTGTTACCTGAGTGTGTGTTACCTGTGTGAGTGTGTTACCTGAGTGTGTGTTACCTGTGTGAGTGTGTTACCTGTGTGTGTGTTACCTGAGTGTGTGTTACCTGTGTGAGTGTGTTACCTGTGTGAGTGTGTTACCTGTGTGTGTGTTACCTGTGTGAGTGTGTTACCTGTGAGTGTGTGTTACCTGAGTGTGTGTTACCTGTGTGTGTGTTACCTGTGTGAGTGTGTTACCTGTGTGTGTGTTACCTGTGAGTGTGTGTTACCTGAGTGTGTGTTACCTGAGTGTGTGTGTTACCTGAGTGTGTGTTACCTGAGTGTGTGTTACCTGTGTGAGTGTGTGTTACCTGAGTGTGCGTGTTACCTGTGTGTGTTACCTGTGTGAGTGTGTGTTACCTGTGTGTGTGTTACCTGTGTGAGTGTGTTACCTGTGTGTGTGTTACCTGTGAGTGTGTGTTACCTGAGTGTGTGTTACCTGAGTGTGTGTGTTACCTGAGTGTGTGTTACCTGAGTGTGTGTTACCTGTGTGAGTGTGTGTTACCTGAGTGTGCGTGTTACCTGTGTGTGTTACCTGTGTGAGTGTGTGTTACCTGTGTGAGTGTGTGTTACCTGAGTGTGTGTGTTACCTGTGTGTGTTACCTGTGTGAGTGTGTGTTACCTGTGTGTGTGTTACCTGAGTGTGTGTTACCTGAGTGTGTGTTACCTGTGTGTGTGTTACCTGAGTGTGTGTGTTACCTGAGTGTGTGTTACCTGTGTGTGTGTTACCTGAGTGTGTGTGTTACCTGAGTGTGTGTGTTACCTGTGTGTGTGTTACCTGAGTGTGTGTTACCTGTGTGTGTGTTACCTGAGTGTGTGTTACCTGAGTGTGTGTGTTACCTGAGTGTGTGTTACCTGTGTGTGTGTTACCTGAGTGTGTGTTACCTGTGTGTGTTACCTGAGTGTGTGTTACCTGAGTGTGTGTTACCTGAGTGTGTGTTACCTGTCCTGTGAGGATCCTCTCCACGGCGTTGAAGCAGCCTCCTGCAGCCAGCTGAGCGGACTGGAAGCTCTGGTTGTTGAGGAAGATGGAGTTGAAGTCGTTTGCCACTCTGTGCAGATCTCTGGGCTTCATCTCTGCTGTGGCCTTCATCAGGTTAATGTGCTGCACACTGCGGCGCACACACACACACACACACACAGAGTCAGGATGCTGCATTGACTTCCATTCATTGTGACCAGATTCAAACCAGGACTCAGAGACTGAAGGACTCCCTTCAGGTTCAGGATTCACTGTTCGTTCTTCACGTTCGACTAAAACTAAAAGGTATCGTGCCGTTGAAGAGGAGGCTCCAAAGACTTTTCAGATCTTCACCGATGTTGAAAATATGGGATCCCAGAACGACAGAATGAACCCATGTTTAATATTTTTATCTCAGGTCCAAAGGCAGGACCACACACACTCGCCGATTATTACTAAGCGGTTTCTGAGCGGCGGTTCCGGGGACTTGAGATGATGAAACGTGACTTTAGACAGAAACAAACGTGAGCGCTGCAGAAAGGAATTATATTCATTTTTTATACATAAATAACACTAAATAAATGTTTTGATTTGAACCTTTAATATGTCTATTAAAGGAGTTTTTTTTAAGTCTTTTTGGAGTTTGAGACGTTTAATAAACTTCTCTCTGGTGGACAAACTCTGTACTGCAGCTGTTCCAGCAGCTGATCCTGATCAATAAGTGATTTACTGATTCATCTGTTCTGCTCTGTTAACCTCTGTAAATATTTCTGCCCTAATAACAGGATTCAAATGAAAACAAATCAAAAACGTACCTGTGACACCTGGACAGCTCCTCCTCTGTCGCTAAGCGAGCTGGTATCCGTTGGCAACGATCGACCAATCCCAGCTGCTGATGTTTGGAGAAGATTTTAAAGATCCTCTGAGGTTGCTCGGGGTGATGACTGCGGAGACACCATCATTCACCATGTTCACACACACATCTATTTATTCCACTTGATCACATGTACAGGTGACTCACCTGTCCCACAGGTTCAGGTGCTCCATCATCCTCTCATCATAAACCAGACCTGTTGTCGTGGCAACAGGAGTGGCAGGGCTCCGCTCGTTGGCTGTCGCTCTGATTACACCTCCGCCAGCCAATGGGAAGCCTTCTACACAGGAAACAGGTAGAGAGCAGGAAGAGGTTACCAGGTGACTGTGAGCAGCTGATTGGCTGCTGGTCCGGGGGTCCAGAGTCCACCGCTGCCCCGAACATTTAGCAAGGCCGTTTTTCTGTCTGTGAGTGAAGGCGAGAGCCAATCAGAAGCAGACAAGAGGACTAAATTTACACTCCTGTGGCGTTTGGAACGCACAAAGCCTCGCATTCATACTTGTGCACCGGCGTCACAGACTGTCTATAAGAAGTGATCGTAGTCATGGTGACGTCACCCGTCAGTTTGTGGACCGCCGTTTTGAAGCCTTGAGTTTGGCCGATAGAGAGCCGCCATGTCGACTTTTGCAACCAGGAAGTGGCGATACGGTGGAGCTAACGGCGTGTCGCGAGCTAGCTAGCTAAGCTTAGCTAGGTGCAGCTGTAACTCAGGTTAACTGTCATTTTAACAGGCTGATAAGTTTGTCCAGAGAACAACAGTCTGAAAACTAAATGTTCTCACCAGAGAAAGTGAACAGCCGACTCCTGATAAGCTTTTCAGCGGCGCTGGTTAAATTTACACAGCGCCGAGGGTACGAAGTCGGCTCTGGCCTGATTGACGAGGTACGCCATGGTAGCGACTTCGTCAATCACAGATAATCCCGCCCTGAAACATTCTCTGCTTTGTGGTCTATTTTAAAATAAATGGGACCATAATTTACTAAATGAACATCATGCTGTGTTGAAGAAGACTTGAAACTAGCGACTGAGACCATAAACTCATCAGGAAAGTGTTTACTGGGGTAATTATTCAGCTGAGAAGGAGAAACATTTTCCCATTATTTCTAATGGAGCCGGACTTCTTTTTGCAACCAGAAGAGTCGCCCCCTGCTGGATTTTGAACAGAATGCAGCTTTCAGGGACTGGAAGCTTCTCGCTTGGTTGGCGTCTGTGCCCAAACACTAGCTGGCGGTTGGTTTCTATGGCTGCGTTTGAAACGGAAGGCAGCCGCCTCAGCAGTGAAGGCAGCTCTGTTAACATCGGTTTGGAACAGCCTTGTAGGCAGCGCTGAAGGCAACTCGTGACGTCAGCACGCCGTCTTGCGTCTCTGCTGGCTGTCCTAAGAGAGACGCTAGCCTTAGCATAAGCTAACTAGCTACTGAAAAGCCAAACAGCTAACAGAAATAATACTGAAAAAACTCGGTTTCAGTCGCAGGCTGATCTGATTCAGTTCAGTGTTCAGTTCTCACCAACTTTTCAAAGTTCCAAGCGAGAAAGCTACTAAACACTTTTATAAACGTATGTTTGTGGACAAATTCGGCTTGTTTATCCGCCATCTTGACCAGTTTTCAAACGCTACGGTGGCCGCCGCCGCGTTGGTTTATAGGTAAAAGGCAAAAAAATAAATCATCTTGGTTTCAAAGTGTAACTTCTGCATCGAATCGACAGCGTAGGCTACGGGCTACGCTGAGGCTACGCCGAGCCTGACGGTGGAACTTAAGCTCTGTGATCCAACGAAGGTTAAAGTCAAGGGCAACTAGACTTGGTTGAAAGACACTTCCAGTATCTTTCAACCAAGTCCAGTTTCCAAGTAACTTTGACCTGGATGACTGAGAATCTTCATAGACATCGTGAGCTCTGTGACCAGCGTTTGGGGGTAACTGCAGATTGACGGACACACGGATGCACAAGTATAAATGCACGGCTACGTGCTTCAGTATCTGTCGGTCGGTTGAAAATAAGAAAATATCTTTACATTCAGATTAAATTTGGACTCGTCACCAGTTTCCACAGCTGAAGTCTGAAACATATTTCTACTGTTTTCTAAATATTTACTGATGTTCGAGCTAAACAGCAGAGGCTCCGGGTGGAGCCGTGTGCTTCCTGTTTACCTGATCTGACAGATATGATTTGATGTTGTTACAGCGGGTACTGAACGTTCGGCTGTGTTTACTTTTCAAAATAAACGATTCAATACTTTATTACCGCACAACTCGGTGAAAGTTGTTAGGGATTTGCTTCAGTGTGCTCGTAACAAGACATCAACAAGATACAACCGAAAACATAAAACAAATATTTACACGACGACATCCCGCATGGGGTGACACTAACACACCGCTTACCGCATCCTGCTGGATGACAGTCCAGGAGGCTGAAGTGGCTGATGTCACATAAAATGACAATTTGCATATGGATACAGAGCGCAAATCCACAATTTTACAGTAAATGGATAAATAAAACAACACCAGCATGGTTGGTATAAAAACATATAAAAAGGTCTAATATAATCACTGTAAGGAAATGTGCAAATTATGCAGACTCGTTAAGAGAACCTTTTTTTCATGAGGAACTGGTTCAGTGTGAATGTACTTAACCTTGGAGATGTTATTACCTATTTTGACCACTTGTGTTCTCTGCACCAGGAAATCTAAGATCCAGTGACATAAGGAATTATGGACCCCATTTGTTGACATTTCCTGGGTAATATTGTATTGAAAGCCGAGCTCTAATCTATAAAAAGGATCTTTGCATAGTTGCCTGTGACCTCCAGATGCTGTAGGATGGAATGGAGACATCAGGATACAGCGTCCTCAGCAGACCTGTTTGCCCTGTAGACAAACTGGAAGGGGTCGAGCCTGACCACGCTGGACAGATGTTTACATATTATTCTCCCAAATAATAAAAGTCTTACCGAGTATCTGCAGAGAGGCCCAGTGTGGATACAGAGCCGACAGGGTCTGAGAGATGGACTGCAGAGCGCTGAGAGACAGAAGGTGGTTAGAAATCAGCCTGAGCTACTGATGAACTCTGTGACTCAGGTGTCTCACGTGTTACCTGTCAGACGGGGCGGTGGGCGGAGTCAGAGGCGGACAGGCTCCACCCAGGAGAGCTCTGACACAGGCTGCAACGCCCTCTGCTGTCGCCTGCAGGTTGTAACCTCCCTGCACACACAGACGCACACCAAGTTACATCAACTCAGCTTTGTAACAACATAACGTCACTGAAGCTAACGACACTGAAGCTAACGCCACTAAGCTAAGGTCACTGAAGCTAACGCCACTAAGCTAAGGTCACTGAAGCTAACGCCACTAAGCTAAGGTCACTGAAGCTAACGACACTGAAGCTAACGTCACTGAAGCTAACGACACTGAAGCTAACGCCACAGAAGCTAACGCCACTGAAGCTAAGGTCACTGAAGCTAACGGCACTGAAGCTAACGCCACTGAAGCTAACGTCACTGAAGCTAACGACACTGAAGCTAACTTCACTGAAGCTAACGTCACTGAAGCTAAAGTCACTAAACTAAGGTCACTGAAGCTAAAGTCACTAAAGCTAACGCCACTAAGCTAACGTCACTGAAGCTAAAGTCACTGAAGCTAACGCCACTAAGCTAAGGTCACTGAAGCTAACGACACTGAAGCTAACGTCACTGAAGCTAACGACACTGAAGCTAACGTCACTGAAGCTAACGTCACTGAAGCTAACGCCACTAAGCTAAGGTCACTGAAGCTAACGACACTGAAGCTAACGCCACTAAGCTAAGGTCACTGAAGCTAACGACACTGAAGCTAAAGTCACTAAGCTAAGGTCACTGAAGCTAAAGTCACTGAAGCTAAAGTCACTAAGCTAAGGTCACTGAAGCTAAAGTCACTGAAGCTAAAGTCACTGAAGCTAACGCCACTGAAGCTAAGGTCACTGAAGCTAAAGTCACTGAAGCTAACGCCACTAAGCTAAGGTCACTGAAGCTAACGACACTGAAGCTAACGCCACTAAGCTAAGGTCACTGAAGCTAAAGTCACTGAAGCTAACGCCACTAAGCTAAGGTCACTGAAGCTAAAGTCACTAAAGCTAACGACACTGAAGCTAACGTCACTGAAGCTAACGCCACTAAGCTAAGGTCACTGAAGCTAAAGTCACTGAAGCTAACGCCACTAAGCTAAGGTCACTGAAGCTAAAGCCACTGAAGCTAACGTCACTGAAGCTAATGTCACTATGCTAAAGTCACTGAAGCTAACGACACTGAAGCTAACGCCACTAAGCTAAGGTCACTGAAGCTAAAGTCACTAAGCTAAGGTCACTGAAGCTAACGTCACTGAAGCTAACGCCACTAAGCTAAGGTCACTGAAGCTAAAGTCACTAAAGCTAACGACACAGAAGCTAACGTCACTGAAGCTAACGTCACTGAAGCTAATGTCACTATGCTAAAGTCACTGAAGCTAACGCCACTATGCTAAAGTCACTGAAGCTAAAGTCACTGAAGCTAACATTACTGAAGCTAACGCCACTAAGCTAAGGTCACTGAAGCTAAAGTCACTAAAGCTAACGTCACTGAAGCTAACGCCACTATGCTAAAGTCACTGAAGCTAAAGTCACTGAAGCTAACGTTACTGAAGCTAACGCCACTGAAGCTAATGTTACTGAAGCTAACTCCAATAAGCTAAGGTCACTGAAGCTAAAGTCACTAAAGCTAACGTCACTGAAGCTAACGTCACTATGCTAAAGTCACTGAAGCTAAAGTCACTGAAGCTACCGTCAGTGAAGCTAACATTACTGAAGCTAACGTCACCGAAGCTAAAGTTACTGAAGCTAACGTCACTGAAGCTAACGTTACTTAAGCTAAAGTGACTTAAGTTAAAGTCACTGAAGCTAATTTTACTGAAGCTAATGTTACTTAAGCTAACGTCACTGAAGCTAACGTTACTTAAGCTAAAGTGACTTAAGTTAAAGTCACTGAAGCTAACGTGTGTAGATGAACCGATGAACGAACCAAAAGTTGTTGGATTAAAAACATCAGGTGAGATGCATCTGTGCAGGGAACAATGCTAGGCTACCTAGCGAGTATGAATGAATGTTAGCTTAGCGTTACAGAGCCAACATGTTGGTGATGTTTACTGTGAGAGACGACAGATGTAGTTTGTTATCTTACCTATTAGATGTGCAGTAGAAGTTGAAACAACATGACACTAATAATACTGAAGCAAAGTACAAACACCTCTAATTTGTACTCAGGTACAGTATTTGGTCACAGGACACAGATCGGATCTTTAATTAAACATGTTTTAAGAAACGCTGTTCGTGATGATGTCACAGCTTTACCTCGAGGGCGAGCACGAGTCGACCTTCTGCCAAACTCATCAGCATGTGGGTCAGGATGTGGAAACACCGAGGACTCACACACATCTCCCCCTGCAAACACACACACACGGTGAGAAGTCAGAGGCGACCCGGTGAAACTGAACTTCCTGTCGCTGATCTCAGGTCTGTTTTTACCTTCTGATCTCCGACCGCAGCATCAAACCCAGCAGAGACCAGGACCAGCTGAGGCTGAAACTGAACACACAGATATATTTATAATCATGTAATCAATCTATAGTTAGTCCCAGTGTGTGTGTGTGTGTGTGTGCACGTTACCTCGTGGGCTACAGGCAGCAGCAGTTGTTGGAAAGCGGCGATGTAATCAGCGTCTGTCATCCCCGTCTGAGGACACGAAACAGAACAGCGGTGAGTTCGATTCCCAAAACAGACAAACATTATGTGATGCTAATCCGTGTACGGTTCATTCTTTGATTATTCTGTTTCAAAACTAAATCAGAAAAACCAAAAAAAACAAGTTGTTTTTTGTTTTTAAACCAAAACAGAAAAATACTGACTTTGGTATTTAATGAGTCTGATCTGAGCAGCTTTGTGTGCTGCACCTGATAAACCTGCAGCAGATACACCTTGGCGATGGCGGCGCCTGATTAAATGTAATAAAGACGAGCTTGAACATCAACATGAGTGGGTTTTTAGTTACAAATACAGGATGATATTATATATAATATCGGCTCAACGTTCAGTTTGTAAATCGCTACCAACAGGAACACTTTCCTGAGAATTTAAGATTTCTTCAGTTTAAAATTAATTCACAGATAGTCAGTCCATCCAAATATGAAGTGTTCATTCGGCGAGCTGTATATTAACGAATCATACACGGATTAAAGTGTTTGGTAAAGTTCGTTCAGCCTCTCGTGGCAGCACTGTCTCTGTACCTGACCTTTCTTTTCTGAGAAGAATTTAGAAAGTTGCGCGGAAAACATGGATGAGGAGCGTCGGACTCCATCCGGCCAGAGGGAACGACTACTGAGCGTCCAGAGCTCTGTGTTCCCCTGGCAACACAACTCATAGCAGGTCTACCGCCGGAGAGGGAGCAGAAGCTGGAGCGTACAGGGCGAGCGAGGGGAGGTCGGGGGAACAAACTACGATCGGTGATCCCTCTGACTGGATGAAGCCAGACGATTTTATCCAAAACAACGTACAATGTACATGTCAGAAAAGTTGTGATTTGGCGCTTTATAAATTAAAGTGAATTGAAAAATAGGAATAAATGGCAAAAATATCATATTGTCCATATTTTAGAGACCCCCCCCCCTGAAAATATCACAAATGTTTTCAGGGGGGCTCACGTCTTATTCAGAGGAGTAAAGCTCCTCTGTAGGTCGAACCCTGCCGGAGCCTCGAGGGAAAAAGCCCTTGACAAACATATTAGAGGGAATTTAGTCAGATCGCTCAGGAAACCAGCTGCTTCAGATCAAAAACCGCTTCCTGGACGCTGATACTTAATCTAGAAATGGGAGGATTCTGAATGCTTCAGTGGCTCCTCCAGCTTGATGCCATCTTGCAAAACAAATATATTCTCATATTAACAGGCCTGTAGCGCTCACTTCTACAGTCAGCGTCGCCACAGATGATGTGACGTGAAAAGAAACAGCCTCAATATGCCGAAATATGTGACGAGTCTGGGAGTGACCCTCTTTGAAAATCCTCAAAAATGAGGAAAACACAGGTCTAAAAAACAGTGACGTGATTTTTATGCCGGCCTCCAAAGTGCAAACAGCGAGAAAAAAAAACTTAATAAAGGTTGTCTGTCTAAATGTCTGTTTAACGAATAGTGGAGCTACCGAGTAAAACAGTGAGGGAGAAATGTATAAACGTGAGGTTTATGACCGGAATGAAGGCTGTAAGGGAGACGGGGACTGAGAACGGGTTGTAGGGATACAACACCGAGCAAAGATCAAACTAAACGCAGCTCCTTTGTTGTCAATTCTGGTTTTAAAACAGAAAACGGTTTTGAAATGAAATAATGAAAGAACGACCCGGATCGATGCTCCTACTTAACAAACTGAGTTTCCTGTGAAGGATCAATAAAGCATCTATCCGTCTTTAAACCGTCTTCTGATGTGTCTCCGGCATTTCGCTCAATTTTACTTTATTAAACTAAAATCTCATCTTGGGAACTAATCAGTAAACTAAAAGCTCGGAGCTTCAAACTTCCTCTCATCAGAAAACAGACTTTTACTTTGGCGATACAGAGAGAGGACGCAGACTGAACCAGATCCTGGACCCGGAGCATCACCTTGTTCCAGGGCAGGTTGACGGTTCGGCCTTCACCTTGTCCGCTGCCGACAAAATGACTGTCGGACTCCGGGAGGTGGGGCCAGAAGGCCCCGCTCTCGTACCTGTGGACGCTGAAGTACAGGACGCTGAGACAGACACAGAGGTTAGTTATGTTTGTTGTTATTCGGGTGTTTGTGAGGACGTCAGAGTGTGGCGCCATGAAGGAGGATCAGAGTTTACCTGGGGTCCTCCTGGAACAGGTACTGGATCCCCTGACCGTGATGAACGTCCCAGTCCACGATCAGCACCCTGACACACACACAAACAGTTTTAACATGATGTTGTGTTTTTTGTTTCCACGCCGACAGAAAGCACAGATCAACAACGATCACGGGTTTCAGAGGTTTAATAATCCTGTATCATTTATCTGCGCTGTGATTGGACGAGCCATTGTTGTGTGTTACCTCCCAACCGACCAGCAGGAGGAGCTGCAGCAACAACAGCAGCAGCAGCGTGATCCCTCACTGGCTTCCCACCCACCCACACCTACCTGCTGGCTGAGTGTCTGGTCCGAGCGTATCGAGCTGCGATCGCCACGTTGTTGAAGACACAGAAACCGTTCGCCTCGTTCGACTGAGCGTGATGACCTGGAGGCCTGACAGAGAGACAGAGACATTATAGAGAGCCTAAGCCCCGGCCCTTCCGGTGGACCGCCATGGGACCTTACCCCGGAAAAAATATGTAAAGTAGTCAACGGCGAGAGACGACAAATTTTTTGATCCCGTTTGAAATGTGCTCTGAATTACACACATGATGAAGGTCGATTTAAAATATACATTTAGAGTCAAGAAAGTCGCAGTTTGATGTAAAACTGTTGAAGCATCGGACTGAAAATACATAAATACAAAGACCACAAACTAGTGTTGTAGTCAAGACCGCCCAAACCGAGACAAGACAAGACCAAGACCACTTCCCAGCATTACATGACGCACAATAACATGTGGAACGGGATCAGAGGTTCGTCTCAGATTGATCTGAAAGATCCACATTCCCATAAAAACACCCACATACAAACACTGAGAGCTGAAATCAACAGAAAAATCTTTATTTCCACGCTGACCATCACGGGGGGGGCATCAAAAAGTGGTCTTCAGACGGGTCTCGAGTACTACAACACTACCACAAACCCAAAAGTCGCGTATATGACGTAAGTTTTTAACGTTAACCGAAGCTAGCGTTACCAGAGCTAACATTACCGGAGTTAACGTTGACCGAAGATAACGTTAACCAAAGATAACGTTACAGAAGATAACGATAACCGAAGATAACATTAACCAAAGATAACGTTACAGAAGATAACGATAACCGAAGATAACGTTACTGAAGATAACGTTAACCGAAGCTAACCGGAGCTAACGTTAACCGAAGCTAACGTTACTGAAGATAACGTTAACCGAAGCTAACCGGAGCTAACGTTAACCGAAGCTAACGTTACTGAAGATAACGTTAACCAAAGCTAACCAAAGCTAACCGGAGCTAACGTTAACCGAAGCTAACGTTACTGAAGATAACGTTAACCAAAGCTAACCGGAGCTAACGTTACAGAAGATAACGATAACCGAAGATAACGTTACTGAAGATAACGTTAACCGAAGCTAACCGAAGCTAACCGAGCTAACGTTAACCGAAGCTAACGTTACTGAAGATAACGTTAACCAAAGCTAACCGGAGCTAACGTTAACCGAAGCTAACGTTACCAGAGCTAACATTACCGGAGTTAACGTTAACCGAAGATAACCAGAGCTAACGTTACTGAAGCCAACGTCAAATACCTTCCATGTGGAGATGATGTGATAAAAGGCCCGAGCGTCGTTGGATTAAACACATCAGGTCAGATATATTTCTGTGTGGAACACAGCTGTGACCATTTTACGACAAACTGCAACTTTCTTAATGTACAAATTTATCTTTTGTATCGACAAACATGGTGAGTGATTCAGGGCTCGGTTCAGACAGGATCAAAGATTTGGTCCCCGTCTGATGAGACTTCTGCTTCTGTTTATCACAGAGCGTTTGAAACCCGGTTAGGCCCACATTCTGTCATTTTTTACCTAAAGATGGAAATTAAACGGAAATAAATGATTCCCCGTTATGCTGGAGGATTCAGATTTTCAATTTTTTATGACATTAATTTCGGGGAATTTCCGATTTTTCTTCTTGTAAATTTGACACTTTCATCTAGGAGTTTTTCTCGGTTATCACCCCCACCCTGGCTCTGTATTTTTTGGACACGTCTAAATATGTGAAAACACTCAGTTACAGCCTACAGATGGGCTCCATCTCAGAAACTCTCCTGTGACGGCTGCCGTCTGAACGTGACGAACGTTTGTTCAGAACTTTGTTACAATCAGGATGAAATCTGAACCTGTTTTATGAAGCGCTGTGTTTTAATATCCTACTGCTCCTCAGTAACACTGAGTACAGACGTATGCAGAGTAACCTCGAGTTAACCACCGACAAAACCTGCTCGGAGCAGTTTAGTTGACTTGACTGATCTGACGAGGAGCACCCGAACGCACCACGAGGAGCTGCTGTTACCTGATGACAGCGAACCCGTTCCTGAGTTCAGAGGTCATGACCCGATCGACCAGCTGCAGGACCGAACCCACCGCCGACACACACACCTGGAAGGACTCCTGTCACGCAAACAAACACACATTCATTGCTTATTGTGTTCAGTTACAGTTTCTTTCATATATTTTGTTCTTATTTTCACTTCCTGTCTGTTGTGAACTTCCTGAGATTAAACTGATGTAAACGTCTGTGTTCTTACAGGATGGAGGTAAACGGAGTCGTATTTCTCAGACAGAGTCCTGAGTTCATCCTCCGTCATCGTCTGAGTCGACTTCATCAGATCCACGTAATGTTTCCTGCAGACAGGAGAGGAAGGCAGAGTACTTCAGAGTACAGCAGAGTACAACAGAGTACAGCAGAGTACTTCAGGGTACAGCAGAGTACAGCAGAGTACAGCAGAGTACAACAGAGTACAGCAGAGTACTTCAGGGTACAGCAGAGTACAGCAGAGTACAGCAGAGTACTTCAGGGTACAGCAGAGAACTTCAGGGTACAGCAGAGTACAGCAGAGTACTTCAGGGTACAGCAGAGTACTTCAGGGTACAGCAGAGTACTTCAGGGTACAGCAGAGTACAGCAGAGTACTTCAGGGTACAGCAGAGTACTTCAGGGTACAGCAGAGTACTTCAGGGTACAGCAGAGTACAGCAGAGTACTTCAGGGTATAGCAGAGTACAGCAGAGTACTTCAGGGTACAGCAGAGTACTTCAGGGTACAGCAGAGTACAGCAGAGTACTTCAGGGTACAGCAGAGAACTTCAGGGTACAGCAGAGTACAGCAGAGTACTTCAGGGTACAGCAGAGTACTTCAGGGTACAGCAGAGTACTTCAGGGTACAGCAGAGTACAGCAGAGTACTTCAGGGTATAGCAGAGTACAGCAGAGTACTTCAGGGTACAGCAGAGTACTTCAGGGTACAGCAGAGTACTTCAGGGTACAGCAGAGTACAGCAGAGTACTTCAGGGTACAGCAGAGTACTTCAGGGTACAGCAGAGTACTTCAGGGTACAGCAGAGTACAGCAGAGTACTTCAGGGTACAGCAGAGTACAGCAGAGTACTTCAGGGTACAGCAGAGTACTTCAGGGTACAGCAGAGTACAGCAGAGTACTTCAGGGTACAGCAGAGTACTTCAGGGTACAGCAGAGTACTTCAGGGTACAGCAGAGTACAGCAGAGTACTTCAGGGTACAGTAGAGTGCAGCAGAGTACTTCAGGGTACAGCAGAGTACTTCAGGGTACAGCAGAGTACAGCAGAGTACTTCAGGGTAGCAGCAGAGTACTTCAGGGTACAGCAGAGTACTTCAGGGTACAGCAGAGTACAGCAGAGTACTTCAGGGTACAGCAGAGTACTTCAGGGTACAGCAGAGTACAGCAGAGTACCAGCAGAGTACTTCAGGAGTACAGCAGAGTACAGCAGAGTACTTCAGGGTACAGCAGAGTACTTCAGGGTACAGCAGAGTACAGCAGAGTACTTCAGGGTACAGCAGAGTACTTCAGGGTACAGCAGAGTACTTCAGGGTACAGCAGAGTACAGCAGAGTACTTCAGGGTACAGCAGAGTACTTCAGGGTACAGCAGAGTACAGCAGAGTACAGCAGAGTACTTCAGGGTACAGCAGAGTACAGCAGAGTACTTCAGGGTACAGCAGAGTACTTCAGGGTACAGCAGAGTACAGCAGAGTACTTCAGGGTACAGCAGAGTACTTCAGGGTACAGCAGAGTACTTCAGGGTACAGCAGAGTACTTCAGGGTACAGCAGAGTACTTCAGGGTACAGCAGAGTACTTCAGGGTACAGCAGAGTACAGCAGAGTACTTCAGGGTACAGCAGAGTACAGCAGAATACTTCAGGGTACAGCAGAGTACTTCAGGGTACAGCAGAGTACAGCAGAGTACTTCAGGGTACAGTAGAGTACAGCAGAGTACTTCAGGGTACAGCAGAGTACTTCAGGGTACAGCAGAGTACAGCAGAGTACTTCAGGGTAGAGCAGAGTACTTCAGGGTACAGCAGAGTACTTCAGGGTACAGCAGAGTACAGCAGAGTACTTCAGGGTACAGCAGAGTACTTCAGGGTACAGCAGAGTACAGCAGAGTACAGCAGAGTACTTCAGAGTACAGCAGAGTACTTCAGGGTACAGCAGAGTACTTCAGGGTACAGCAGAGTACAGCAGAGTACTTCAGGGTACAGCAGAGTACTTCAGGGTACAGCAGAGTACTTCATCAGTTTGAGTCAGTGTTTCCCAGAGTCCTCAAACATCTTGTTTTGTCACATCCAAGAAGCTGAAATCTGAGAATTCAGACGTTTTTTCTTTAATCGAAACTCAAAGTGATTTATAGATCAGCAAAAGAGACGGCGATTAATCGACTAATCGTTGCAGCTCTAGTCTTTCATTCGGACTATTTGTAGAGGTTCATCTCAGTTCTCCAAAACCTTCCAGAACCTTCCAGGTCTGTTTAGGCTGTTCTTCAGACAGATGTAATGATACTGGTCCTGGATCATTTCCCCTTCCTGGTCAGTTTATTAGCCGTCTAATTGTCATGGGTATTTTAAGCAAACTTTTGAAATGTCGCAAAAAAGACAAAAAAAAAAAAGAAATCTGTCCATCAGCTGGTGTGGAGCGAATAAACAAGGGGACGAATATCTGCTGTTATGCAGATGATGCCTTAAACGCTCCTGCCGCTCGGACGCCATCTTTGCAACGCTTCGGGCAGCTACTTAACTAAGAAGACCAGCATCCTGTCTAAGTGAACGGGCAGAGAGGCAGAGCTGCACTTCCTCTGCTCACCGGGACACAAAAACCTCACGAACAGAATCAGCAGGAAAATCTGATAAAACTCGCTGAAAGAGTTTGACAACTTTGCCCCAAAATAAGGTTTAAAAAGCATTTTTCTCGACCGGTTATCCTTCTATACAATTCAGAGGAGACACGGGGGAAAGCCATTAACAGCAAAGATGGCGGTCATCCCGCCCCTTCCGCTGGAAAGCCAATCGTGTGCTTTTAACAGCCAAAGCGGGAAACATATTTCAGCCTTTACTACACATGCGTAGTAAAGGTAAAACAGATCCTTACATCAGTGGAATTGATGCAATTGGCTGAAGTATGTTTCCCGCTTTGGCTGTCAAAAGCAGACGATTGGTTTTCTAGTGGGAGGGGCGGGATAACCGCCGTGACTACATCATCCTCTGCAGGGTCCATCTGCGGTGATTAATGATTCTGAGTATTTTATGAACGTTTAGTCGTTAATTTTTACCGATAATAATAAAAATAACGGTCTGATCAGCGCGCAGAGCGAAGGATCTGAGAAGGATCTTTAGGAGGTGAACGCGTCCTTCAGCAGAACAGAGGATGAAGGCGACCTGCACAGATTAAATGAGCGTCAGCAGGAAACTCTCTGCACAACCGGGCCAGACGGCGACGGCAGAAACAGCTGATCAGACGTGAACTTCGCTGCGTCACAGCTTATTCAGGTGTTTGCAGCTCCTGTTTAGAGAATTTATTCTTCTACAAAAAAACACCTCAAGCGAGCAGAAAAACTTTTTTGCTAAATGATGGATTTTTTTAAAGTTCGCCGTTTCCATCGACCTTTTCTGACGCGACGCTTCAAAATGCGCTGATGGAACCACGACGAGCGATTGAGTCGGGTCGTCTGTGAAGGGTCTCAGTCAGGGAGGTGAAACGTGTTCCGGTTCATTTTAATTTGCTTCATGTTTGTGTTCCTGTTGTTGAGTCCTGCAGAGACACAGTGTGGTGGACTCACATGTGAGCGAGCAGCAGCTCTTCCTCTGAAGCTTCTCTGGGCTGAAAGACAAACAGAGGAGAGACGTCAGTACGGAGCGGCACACGGCGCCACCTTCAGGTTCAAACGACATGTTCCTTCACAGGTTAACGTGGTTTCAGATGGACGATACAAAATCATCAAAATCGATCAAAATAAATCGGAGCCTTGAGGCCTGCAGAGGGAAACAGATCAGCTTCCATTTGTTTTTTAAATGTGATCTGATGGGAGCAGAGAAATCTGATGTCGGGCCCTTCGGCCTGCAGAGTGAGAGGCAGAAATGTGTCTCGGTGCTGAGTTTAAACTCAGAATTCTGACTTTAATGTCAGAATTAGGATCACTGTCAAGTCCAACTGCCTTTAATTTGAGCAAATAATCACTTGTTTTACTCCCAGTTTGCTAAACGCAGCCATGGTAACAGATGTTTTGCCACTCAGTCCAGCGTGTTCCGGAAGGGGAAGTGACATCAACGCATACCCTCTATTCTGACTTTTATCTCAGAATTCTGACTTTTCACATTTGGCCCTAATCCTCTTCCGCAGACCTTCGACCTTCAGCAGCTGATTCGGCCCCTCTGCAGACCTGACGGAAGTTGAACTTCCATATATGGTTTGTCCCAGAAGCCACTGCGCACAAAACGTGATGACGTTTATCTCGGCTCATGTACAGGACAGATCCTGATGCAAACTGTTTTATTCTTTAGAGGCCAATAACAGAACTTTAAACACACTTCTGAGAAGTTTTTAGGCGAGAAATCAACTGTGTAGATTTGAATATCTGCAGTATATTTGCAATATCTGAGTTACCAGAGGCTGCACAGCAACACAGTGGAGGTTAACCCTATCTGCACCGCTGTAGGGTTAACCGGTCGACCTGCATATAATCAGTAGCTTTAGGCACACACCCTGTGATGGTCAGGGGAAGAGGAATATACTTCGCGGGGCTGTCAGTTAGCCAGCTCGCTCCGGTTTGCTCCCCAGGCCCGATCACACGGACCACTGCAGCCACAGCAGACGTGTCCAGCAACAGCTCAACGATGCTGTTAATGTTCGTTCGTTATTCTGTCAATAAATACTCAGTAAAGTTAAAGTTTTAACCTAACGTGAGATCCATCTGGCTCCTGATGTAACTTTACAGAATATTCTTGGTATGAACTGAAACATTGCTTTATTATCATCACTAGGCTGAAATAAATATCTGCAGGAATTATAGTATAAATATATTAATATTATATAATTATAGTAAATAACACATGAAGTACTCTATGATTACTACGTTGACACCTCTTTTTTTAACGGCTCTACGCGGGCCGAGCGGCCGAGATTAACGCCATCACGTTTTGTGCGCGGTGGCTTCTGGGACGAGCCGTCACGTTTGCCTGCAGGCTGCAGCTGGAACCTTCTCCCTAAAATAACTTCCGGACGTGTTCGCTGCTGAAATCAGTTCGTTGTTGCCGCCTTCTGGCACTACCTACACGTTACCATGGTTTCTCTGAACTAATTCGTATGATGTCATTAGGGCCGAACGACTGATGCAATTTGCGATATTATCGCCATGTGATAAACCGAGATTTTCTAATCGCCAAGGCTGCGATTACGCTCTGGTCACATGACTCACGAGAGTAACGCCGTCTGCAGAGGAAGCGTCGACGCCGCACATTACGCTGAACCTTGGCGTGAACAACAGCCTTCAGTTTGACAGTAGTACAGAGTAAAAAGATTCAGGACATAACGCGGCCCGGACACTTGGTCCGAGCCTCCAGCTGCAGAGAGGCGACAGACCCACCTCCACCCTGATGCAGCGAGACAGCAGCTCCTGGCGCTCCAGCTCCTCCATGATGGACGCCACTCGCTCCGGACTCTCCGGGTGACTGAAAAACGACACACAGTAACGTCAGTCTGACTCAGAATGAAACGGGTCGCCGTGTTCGTTTCATGACAGGCGGGCGGCTCACCTGGAGTCCCACAGGTTCTTATGACGGTGAAGGTCTCGGAGTAAACCAGACCTGTTCCCGTGGCTGCAGACCTGCAGGACAGATCCTGCACACACACACAAACACATGTCTTAGCTTTCTGTTGTGCCTTCAGTGAGCTTTGTTCTGCACGTCAGCAGGTGACAGACAGACAGGAAATAAGTGAGAGACACAGTAAAGATCCCAGAACGGGGACGCTGAACCAGCCGGAGACGGATCAGACTACAGGTCCTCCGGTAAAACTGAAATAACTGTTTCTGGACAGTCTGAGCTCAGCTAATATTGCCAAAGCTACAGATAATTTACAAAAGAACAAATTTTTCACACTTCATTAAATAAAGTAAAAAAAAAGTAAAAGTGTGTTTGTGTTAAAAAAAATCAGAATAAAATATTACATTTAAATTAAATTAAATTTAAATTAAATAAAATAAATAAAACCATAAATGTGTGTGTGGCTTAATAGACAAAAATTTTAAAAAAACTCTGTATCAAATGTGAAATAAAAAACAACTAAAATAACAAACAATGATAATAATTTGACAATTTTACAGAACAATTATTTAATTCATTTATCAGTCCAGTCTGACTGATGACTGGCCGTCCTCAGGTGACTCAGCATTTCTCCCTGTACGTTTCTGTGTGTCTAAAGACCACAAACCAGAGCAGAGACCTGGAGCGGTCCTGGACTCGGACCTGAACTTTAACACCCACGTGAAGACGTCAGCCGGCCGCAGACTGAAAGGACTTCTGTCTCAGCTGGTTCACCTTCAGCCGGCTCCACTAACGCCGTCTCTACAGGTCTCAGATCAGAGTCTTCACCGAGCCCGGCAGAGACCACATGAGTCCAGGTCACAGATCTTTACGCTGGCTGTCCAAACTACAGACTACAAGACGTCTGATCCTTCGGTCTCACCATCGTCTGCAGGCTGTTGCTCAGCTCCTCCTCTTCCTCGCCGCTCCTCTCCATCCTTCCTCTCCTCTTCACCTCCTGCAGACTGCTTCCTCCTTTCCTCTCCTCCTTTCCTTTGCCGCCGCCGCCGCCCTGAAACACAAACGTTTAAACGCCGTTACCTCAGAGCCCGGCTGGAGGAACCGGGATCACCCGAGGTCGGGTCTGAAAAAACGACCTTCAGAGAAGAGTTCAGACGAACGGAAACAAAGAAAAGTCAAAACGCAGAGAAAAAGGAGGCGAGGATCGATCAGCGGGGGAATCACACCGTTTTCAGCTCAACACACAAACACGGCTGCAGCTACTGATCGTTTTCTCGATTAATCGGTTAGTGTTCGTGTCCAGAAAAACCTCAAGATGGCGTCTTCAAACGTCCTGTTTCGTCCACAGCTGAAAAACATCCAGTCTACTGTCACAGAGGAGCAAAGAAACCAAAGAACATTCACACTTCAGAAGCTGGAATCAGAGAATTTGGACGTTTTTTCTTTAAAAAAAAAAACTGACGACGATTAATCGATCATCAAAGTATTCGGGGATTAGTTTAATAACAGCTAATCGATTAGTCGACTCTACACGTGCAGGACGCAGCGATTCATCGACGTGATTACGTAAATACGTCGACTTGTCCGGGTGGGACAGAGAGACGAGAGACCGTTTCTGATGTCGCGTTAGAAGACGCAGACACAAGGCGGCAGGTAGCTAACCGCTACAGCCCCGTGTGCAGGATTCGAGTCCTCGCCACAGCGGCCCGGGTCCAAGTCCAACTCGCTGTCCTACATTTCCTGTCTGTCTCTGGACTCGGTGGATATTTTAAAGCACGGAACAGGTAGAGCGACGGCGAGCAAACCTGTTGGCGTCAGTCAGTACCAAGCTGGTGAGGAGGATCGGCCTCCGGCTCACGGCTGCTGTGATCCAAAATGACCTTATGATAAAACTGCTGACAAACAAAGTCCACGGGGTCTGAGGAAGACGTCAGCAGATTAAAGCAGCTGTGAGTAAACATTAAACTAAGGTGGAGAATAGAGTGGAATTAAAATAGTGAGTTAAGAAATAAAGTGCTAGAAACAGAGTAATGAATTCTTTCAAAATAAAATACACAGATCGCAGATTGTCTTCACTCTGATAAAAGTCAACATGAACCCACAGAGCGGAGCTGAGAGCAAACTCCACCTCAGGTGGATGATTAACATCGTGAGTTTCTTCTCCTTCACAGAACAAAAGGCTTAAAGCCCCCCTCCAGTGTGTTTTGACATTTCTATGATATTTCATATTTTTCTGAGTCACTTCCTCACAATGTTGATTAACCACATAGTTCGAAAAAAAAATTTTGACAAACAGCTTACTTTTGTGCTCAAAGTTGCAAAAGTTGCTTAGTTACTAAAACGGGGGGGTGACGTCTGACTTTAGTAAATTCCATAAGTCATACGTCATTCTCCAAGCTCGCGCAGGCTCACGCCTCGTTAAAACTGTCATGCCTCGTTAAAAACTGTCACGCCTCGTTAAGTCAGAGCATCAAACCGATAAACATCGCTGTGAGCCGCTAACCGATTTATCATGTGATGTACTTACAGCAGGTCTGTGTCTCTGTGTCTGATTGTTGGTTTGTCTTTCTAGTTGTAGTTAGCCAGCAAAGTTATTGTGTAAAGTTGACTAACGGAGGGTTTTCATTTTATTTTTAGTTTCCTCCTCTTGGTTTATTGTGCTGTTCATGTTCATTACGGCGTCTGTGGCGCCGTGTTGGAGGACAGAGGACAGAAAACGCGTCGCACTTTCACCTGCCGCCGTCTGATATACAGTCTGCAACATGCATTTTACTGACAGCCGTTTCACCAATGCATCAGTAAGTAAGCGCACCATAAAGCGTAGTGTTAGTTACCGTGAGCAGCGCGCTGACAGGACCATCAGCTGTGTGACTGATAACAGCTGATCATTAGTTCCTATCATGGCTCAGTAACAGCTGCTCCTGCAGACAGTGAAGTGGACTAAACTTTACAGTGTAGTGATGTTAACACAGCATGTCGTTAGTGACACTCCAGCCGGTCAGTTTTTGGTTGTCATGGTAATGTTACGTCCGACTATTAACCACACCCCCATTCTCTGTTTGAGAAAGAATGTTTGCCAAAAACAGCAGTTAAAACTGGCTGGAGGGGCTTTAATACACGGAGGGGCAGCTGTGGCTCAGGAGGTAGAGCGGGTTGGCCATTAATCAGAATGTCGGCGGTTCAATCCCCGGGTCCTCCAGGCTGTGCCCTTGGTGAAGTGTTCTTGGACAAGATACTGAACCTGATGTTTCGCCTGTGAGTGAATGGTGAATGCAGATGTAGTGTAAAAGGTCGAAAAGACTAGAAAGCTGCTATACAAATAAGGAGCATTTATATTTACAAAGGAAACAAGTTCAGTTTCAGAGATGTTTCCTGTTCTGCAGATATTACGTGTTTTCCTTGTGCTTCAAGAGCTCAGAGAGAAAGAGAAACACATTCAGGAATCAATAATCAAAAACAACTCCATATATTTAGTCTGGTGTTTTTCAACAAATCCCGAAGCAAACTAACAATATGTTGAATCTGGAGTTCCTCAGGGGTCAAGTTTAGGGCCCCAGTTGTTGCTAATTTACACCCTAATGTCCTCTAATGCTGCAGCAATTAGTCGGTTAATCAATTAGTTGATCGACAGAAAAAAATCTGGAAGTATTTGTCGTTTCAGTCACTTTCTCTGCGTCTCAAACACAAAGACCTCTGTGTTGTGTTGACTTCTGCCAGCCGAGCAGGCTAACTTCCTGTTTAGAGCTCCGCTAACGTGAATGGGGTAAAATTGTAAACGTGCAGCTGGTGCAGCCTTTTCAAATGTTACCGAGCGAATGGATCAGATTCTGATAGCGAGACGAGTCATTTCGCTCGGGTTGCGACGGTCAAATATATCGATTCACAGGATTCTGTTCAGGACTCTGTAAGCGGCGTCTCTGTCGCTGATGACGATGGCCGTTTGTGCGTCAGCTGACCAACCTGAGGAGACAGACGAGGAGATCTCCTGACGGGCTTCAGTCCAGATCCTGGAGGATCCGACCCAGACTGCATCTCTGATCCACCTGAAAACAAACAACAACAAACCAAAGTGAACAAACTGAAAATGACCACCTCCTCCTCCACCTTTTCCTCCCCTCTTCCTCCCTCCTCCTCCTCTTCCTCCTCTTCCTCCCTCCTTGGTTTTGATGCACATGTAATGAAAACCTGACATGAACCCTTTTAAACAGCAGGGAAACTCTACTGATTAAATATTACTGTTGTCTTTGTTTATATTTTGTTATTGTGTTCTAAAACATGGGACATGTGAGGAAGGACCTGCTGCGGTACTGGTCCTCTAGGGAGACCAGACGTCCCGAAAAATCCGGGACGGTCCCGAATTACGAGCAGTCCTCAGACTGGACCTGGAAAACATTTGCTTCTGCTAACAAGATACTGCTGGAAACAACAACTCTGCTCAGCCCGACTCAGCTTCACTGAGACGGATGTTTGATGTCCAGATTATGTGCACACACACACAGTAACACACACACACACACAGTAACACACACACACACACAGTAACACACACACACACACAGTAACACACACACACACACACACACACACACAGTAACACACACACACACACACACACATATACACACACACACACAGTAACACACACACACACACACACACACAGTAACACACACACACACAGTAACACACACACACACACACACACACACACACACACATATACACACACACACACACAGTAACACACACACACACACACACACACAGTAACACACACACACACAGTAACACACACACACACACAGTAACACACACACACACACACACAGTAACACACACACACACACACACACAGTAACACACACACACACAGTAATTCAAACACAAAATGTCACAATTTGTTTTTTTAAACATTTCCTCTGTTTCATTACGTTTTTTGAATTATTTGATCAAAGCCTTTCTGACCTGAGTTAATCTAATTTTTTGTCATTTAAAATAAGGAATATTTGTTTTATTGTCTTAAATGTATATTTACATTAAGGGGAGACTTCAGATAAGTTACGCTGCTGAGAGAGAAAGAGTTTTTGGTTAAAGCAGTAAAAGGCTAGATTAGTTTGTTTGGGGTAAAAGTCTGAGAAATAAATTTCAGTAACAGCTGAAGACATCAGACAGGTTTATTTCTACACAGCTCTATAATCCTCCGGCTTTAACCGGCTACTTGTACTTTATTTTATCTGTAATGTGGACATTAAAGTGATTTCACATCAGCTCCTTTTCCCTAAAAATACATTTGATTAAATACAAATTAATTTGTCAGCTGGATTTATTTTACTTTCTAACATGTTGAACTTCTGAAAGATACAAACAAATTAATAAAAAGGTCTTTAATGTGTCAGAAAATAGACATTAAGCTCAGAGGGGGGGGGGCGGGTACCCCGCTGTACCCGAACTGCCTGACAGGGACTAGGACCAGGACCGGGACCAGAGCACCGGGACCGGGACCGGGACCCGCCTCTGGCAGTGTGTCGGTATAAGAACAGAAAGGTTCAGACTTACAGCCGCTTTCCGTTTCTCAGCTCCGGTTTCTGTCCGAGCCGCCGAGCGCCAACACACCGACACAACAGTCGCGTACGTGTGACGTCACCGGGCAGGGCGTTGGCGCGAGTCGCGACCTGATGACATCACATCTGGCTACATTAAAAACAAATGTTCAGCATAAAAATAAAAAAGCAACATTGAATACAGAAACCTTTCATATATGTACATGAACACGTATGTATGTTTTTATTTTTAAATATGTTTTATATAAAGTTTGTATAAAAGCAACGCTTCTGTTTTTGCCCCCGTTCATCCTGAGCTGAACTCAAAGATCTGAGACTTTCTCTATGAACACAAAAGGACTATTTCTCTCAAATATTGATCAGAAACCTGTCAGAATCTGTGTCAGTGAGCACGAGATAATCCATCCACCTCACAGGTGTGGCATATCAAGAAGCTAATCAGACAGCATGGGGATTACACAGGTGTGCCTTAGGCTGGCCACAATAAAAGGCCTTAGGTTGGCCACAATAAAAGGCCTTAGGTTGGCCACAATAAAAGGCCTTAGGTTGGTCACAATGAAAGGCATTAGGCTGGCCACAATGAAAGACCTTAGGTTGGCCACAATAAAAGGCCTTAGGTTGGTTACAATAAAAGGCCTTAGGTTGGTCACAATGAAAGGCCTTAGGCTGGCCACAATGAAAGACCTTAGGTTGGCCACAATAAAAGGCCTTAGGTTGGTCACAATGAAAGGCATTAGGTTGGTCACAATAAAAGGCATTAGGCTGGTCACAATAAAAGGCCTTAGGCTGGTCACAATAAAAGGCATTAGGCTGGCCACAATAAAAGGCCATAGGCTGTTCACAATGAAAGGCATTAGGTTGGCCAAAATAAAAGGCATTAGGCTGGTCACAATAAAAAGCATTAGGCTGGTCACAATAAAAGGCATTAGGCTGGCCACAATAAAAGGCCATAGGCTGGTCACAATGAAAGCCCTTAGGCTGGCCACAATAAAAGGCCACTCCAAAATGTGCAGCTCCATCACGCACCACAATGCCAAAGATGTTGCATGATTTGAGGGAGGGTGCAATTTTATATATTATATATACACATTTTTATATTTTATTTCTATATACTTCTATATATATACTTTTTTTACAGATTTCTATGTATATTTATATTTTATATATAGACACGTTTTTTTAATAGATTTTTTATATGTATACATTTGTATTTATTTTCTATAAACATGTTTTTGTGTTTTGTTATAAATAAAAAACATTTTATTTAATCCAAAACAAACAACTTCAGAGATCCAACTCCTCCATCGACGCGCCATCATAACATTATTCATGAAAATAAAACTGTTTTCCAGCCGTCCTCATGTTGGTATTTTACAGATATTAGCTTTGACATTTGTTAAAATTTCCTGGTTATATGAAAAGGTGCTGTTTGGTTTTAATGTTGTCAGCAGCTCCAGACAAACATTATGTTAGAAATCTTTTCATCATCTTGGACATATTTTCTTCCTACAACGTTACATTTTCTGACCTTTTTAAAATGTTCAATAAATAAAATGAGCAGAAATAGTAAAACATGATCAGTTTTTAATGAAACATCAGTTTCAACAACAACAACATGAACAAACAGTAAAAACATGATCAAATAACACGATATAAAAACAACTGTAACAGAACACTGAGATATAAAAAGGCAGATAAAAGAACATCAGGATAAAAAGTGCAATAAAAACATAACGTATTAAAGTTTTAGCTGCATGTAGTGTTCTCATTATTTTGTCCCTCCGCAGGACGACAGATGAGGTGGAACAAAGTGTTCAATGTAAAAATAAATGAATATTTATACCAAGAAAATGTGGAATAATGCAATAAATGTTGAAATAAGTGTCCAGCTTCCCTTCACAATAAAAGATTTTCACTTGATGCTGCTTCATGATGTGCTGTGATTGGCTGTTCAGTTAAAGCAAATACTTTGTCTTCACTTACACACAAAATACTCAAAGTACATTATGAAAACAGTGTTGTGAAATAAAAACTGCACGCTTGAGTTACCGTAAAACTTCGGTTAAAGCCGAGTCCCAGTTAGACGCCTGTGCTTTTTACTGGCCTGTGTGACTACACGTTTTTACAGACGTCTCAATTAGAAGCCTGGTCTGACTTTTATCAGGAAAGAGACGCCGCTTAATGAGTCCTGAATAGAATTGTTTGGGGAAAACCCGCAACGCCAAAGACGGCAGTTGCCTCCGTTAGCTTAGCATCAGTTCAAGGTGGGAGGAGCTCATGGCGTTCCGTCCCGTGAGTTCAATGACTGAAGCAAATAAAAGCCCCGACTATTAAATGAAATTCAACTGTATTTATGTTTTTAGTGTTGTATTTTCTTATTTTATTCTGTGATTCCTCTTGTTTTATGACTAATGCGTCTCTGTTTATCTGACAGGAAATAAAAATAATAAAAAATCACCTGTAATGAGCTCTTATTAATCTTACAAAGATTTTATAATCGCACATATAATAGTGAGTTTTAAACATTTATTGCATCATGTGACATTTTGTCTGCATTCATTCTTTAATTATTAATTTCATAACACCTTATTGTTTATATAAAATATGTAGTGGTTTTGGTGGAATTATGGGTAATGTAGTGCTTTAGAAATAAAACAGTATTACCGTATAAAAACAGAATAAAACAGTTAATACTGTTCGCTTACATGATGATAATAATACTTCGTTTACGTCTGACGTCCTCAGGTTTACAGATCCTGACCGACCAATGAGCTGCAGGCAGACTGACATAATTAACGAGCGTGAAAACAGGTGACTTCATCTCATAATTACAACAAAATCAGCTCATCACATCTTTATCTTATCAATACAAGGACCAGATCTCAGCGTCATGGCGTCCATGTTTGTTCCTCTGTTCGCTGCCTCTGCTTCCCACAATGCATTCTGTCCCTCTACCTGTCCCTCTACCTGTCCGTCTACCTGTCCCTCTACCTGTCCGTCTACCTGTCCGTCTACCTGTCCCTCTACCTGTCCCTCTACCTGTCCTTGGCAGAGCGCAGGTCGGTTGTGATTGGGTCGTGCTGGATGGTCTGGTGCAGCATCAGAGCCAATAAACCGGCTCGATTCGTCATCGCCGTCCTCAGATTCCTCTCCTGCTCAAACAGCTCGTCCAGCTTATACCACTGAGAGACAGGGAGACAGACAGGGAGACAGACAGGATCACCTCCTGGACTCGCTGCTGATGTTAATGAAAGCTGCTGTTAATAAAGTTTTTACCACGCGGACTCTCTCCAGGTCGACCTCGGCGCGGCCAAGCTTCTCCCAGCAGTAATGTTTGTTACACTTCCTCTTAGACACTCGACAGAACTCTCCTGTCGGCTCGAAGACGTCTTTCACCAGAGGACAACCACACACTTCGTCTGCCGGGACCTGAGGGGGAGACGGGGGGGGGCAGAAAGGAGGGACAGAGAGGAGTGAACAGATAGAGGGGAGACAGAGGGGGGGGCAGAAAGGGAGGGACAGAGAGGGGGGACAGAGGGGGGGACAGAGGGGAGAGACAGAGAGGAGCGGGACGGAGAGGGGCAGAAAGGAAGAGACAGAGAGGAGGGGACGGAGAGGGGGGACAGAGGGGGGGGAGGCAGAGAGGGAGAGACAGTGAAGGGGGGGTAGAAAGGAAGAGACAGAGAGGAGGGCACGGAGAGGGGGGAGACAGAGAAGGTGGGGACAGAGAGGAGGGGACCGGGGGGGGGGGGGCAGAGAGGGGAGACAGGGAGAGGGGGGAAGAAGAGGAGGGGAGACAGGGAGGGAGGGACAGTTATGTTTCATGTCTCCTGTCTTACTGATCGCGGCCCACTGGCAGCTGTTCTGGGATCCAGACTCTGGTGGTTCAGGTTCAGGACTTTATAAATAGGATCAGATGTTTTTGGTATAAAAGCAGACGAACCTTCGGATCTCTGGAGTGTTCGGGACACAGAACCTGCAGCCGCTTACAGTACGTCTTACTCTGAGGGTTGTACACGTCACAGAACAACCGGGTCGCTCTGAAACACAGACAGACACGTGAGAGACAGACAGGTCCAGCTCTGAAAGGACAGACAGAGAGACGGGCCGGCGTCTTACCCCTCTATACGTGTTGGGTACATGGAACCAAACGATGTCTGACTCTCATACTGTGGAACAGAGAGAGATACAGGATCAGCTGACCGTTTCACTCTTTAAAAACAAAACCTGCTGATTCCCAGTGACGACTACGTGAGGTATAAAAGTACGGAAGATTTTATTGGACTTTAATATTTGTAACTCACAGAAAACAATCCACAAATGTCTATGATGCGTAAATATTTCACTATCCACAAATATGTATTTTACATTTGTGATGTGCAAAATAACATCCACAAAAATACAGAGTGACTCTTCTACACACAGGACAGATTGCTTTCTGTCAGTTTGTGGGTCATGTTACATTTGTGACTTCCTTTTCACACATTTGTGGAATTGTGTCCACTCTTTACTGCAGAGATCTGTAAAAAAAAACAACACAATATCTCATTACCCAAAACATCTATTTTTACGTTTGTGTTGTGTAAAATCATTTCCACAAAAAATACAGTGCAGTTTGCAAATATGTCCAAGTTACTCTGCACACTGATAAAGTCTTCATTAGTAAACTCTACACACTTTAGGCTGAGTAGATCCCAGAGGTGCTGCAGAAGCAGAAGTTGTTGTCTCCCACAGATGACCAGTGGATATTCTTACAACTCATGAGAGGCAATGTCGCTGCCGCCACCTGCTGGTGTAGCTAACAAACTGCTCATTTACAGATCTCTGTGGGACAGAGTGGACAAAATTCCACAAATGCGTAAAAGGGAAGTCCCAAATGTAACGTGACGTGCAAATTGACAGTAAACGATCCGCTAATGTGCAAAAACTGTTTTGTGTGTAAAAATAAACCAAAACATTTTCTAACACTGAACAGAGGACTGGTTTGACTCTGTGCACGTCGCTGAACTGCTTTGAATCCTGTCTGAATGACGACTTTGTTTAATGACACATCTGACATGAGGAGCTCCCCAAGGCTCCGTTCTCGGACCTCTTCTGTTGTGGAGTTACTGAATATTAAAGTGTTTAACACACTTAAACAGAAACGTTTGTTTTTAGAGCCAAACCAGCAGAATAACTGTGTGACGTAAGATGTAACAGCACTAAACGTAACATCAGTAATGGCTGCTCGACACTCTGTGTGTCCTGACTCTGTAAACTGACCTTAGCGTAGCATCTCTCCATGTGTCTCAGCGCCACCTTTGGGTTGACGGGGTGACTGCAGGAAACACAGAATATCTGAAGGTCTGTGTCATCACCGTCACCTTCAGTCACCTGGAGAGACAGAAAGACAAAGAGACAGAAAGACAAAGAGACAGAAAGACCAAGAGACAGAAAGACAAGGAGACAGAAAGACCAAGAGACAGAAAGACAAGGAGACAGAAAGACAAAGAGAGACAAAGACAAAGAGACAGAAAGACAAAGAGAGAGAAAGAAAGAGAGACAGAAAGACAAAGAGACAGAAAGACAAGGAGACAGAAAGACAAGGAGAGAGAAAGACAAAGAGACAGAAAGACAAAGAGACAGAAAGACAAGGAGACAGAAAGACAAAGAGACAGAAAGACAAGGAGACAGAAAGACAAAGAGACAGAAAGACCAAGAGACAGAAAGACAAGGAGACAGAAAGACAAAGAGACAGAAAGACAAGGAGACAGAAAGACAAAGAGACAGAAAGACAAGGAGACAGAAAGACAAAGAGACAGAAAGACAAAGAGACAGAAAGACAAAGAGAGAGAAAGACAAAGAGACAGAAAGACAAAGAGAGAGAAAGACAAAGAGACAGAAAGACAAAGAGACAGAAAGACAAAGAGACAGAAAGACAAAGAGACAGAAAGGCAAGGAGACAGAAAGACAAAGAGACAGAAAGACAAAGAGACAGAAAGACAAAGAGACAGAAAGACAAGGAGACAGAAAGACAAAGAGACAGAAAGACAAAGAGACAGAAAGACAAAGAGACAGAAAGACAAAGAGACCGAAAGACAAACAGAGAGAAAGACAAAGAGACAGAAAGACAAAGAGACAGAAAGACAAAGAGACAGAAAGACAAAGAGACAGAAAGACAAAGAGAGAGAAAGAAAGAGAGACAGAAAGACAAAGAGACAAAAAGACAAAGAGACAGAAAGACAAGGAGACAGAAAGACAAAGAGACAGAAAGACAAGGAGACAGAAAGACAAAGAGACAGAAAGACAAAGAGACCAGAAAGACAAAGAGACAGAAAGACAGACTGATTAGGGAAAAACGAACAGATGAATCTGAACGCTATGTGTCCCTCCGTCCCTCCGTCTCGTACCTCCTCGTGCTGTTGGACCTGCTGCTGTTTGGCGTTGGCGATGATGCCTTCGAGCTCGTGGAAACGTTTCTCCATCAGTGTGAGGCGGAGCCTCGACGCCTGCTGCTCCTTCCTGATTCGCTCCAGCTGTCTCCGTCCCATCTCCTCGGCCACGCACGGACTCTGCTGCCACTGCTGGATCCTCTGAGGGAGGATCTCATAGATACGACTGAAGGACAGAGACACAGACAGACTGAAGTCCATTCTGATTTTAAACTACATTTGTGTCGACATCGTGGACCAAAAGCTCTCGTTTGACATCAATGTGTGTTCAAACATACATTAGTAAATGATGTTCACAGTCTAAAGCTTTAAAAATCACTGATGTACAGAGCAAGAAATAAGCTTTTACCGACAAATGTACAGAAAATATTCTCAGAAAGAGACGGGACGGACAATTTAAGAGGGACATCAAACTTTAACATTCCCAGCTTTAGAACCACAAGAAGAAGTTTCAGTATGGCAATAAATGGTGTCAAAATATGGAACAAAATAAAAGATGAGGTCAAAGAGTGTCCAAATATATTTCAGTTTAAAAACAGAAGAAACTATTCTCAAAAAATGCAGAGCTAAAGAAGGATGTTAACAGGGTTGTTGTGTGTTTGTGGTAAATAACTCTGTTCTGGACTCTCTTGTGGATTTGTGGTTTATACTCTGTGATCAGACTCACTTGGCGGCGAGCTTCATGCCACAGTCCTCCGAACAGTATTTGGAGTTGATCCTTGCCGGTTGGACACATCCTGGGCCCAGACACTGCCTCAAAGCCCCGCCTACCTCCTTGGGCCCGCCCTCTCCGCCTCGCTCGCTGTGCCGCACGCGCTCCCTGTGACGCTGCTTCACTTTGTGACGACGAGGCTTCACCTCCTCTTTAGGAGCAGAGACGGACTTCTAAAGTGGAGGACAGGCGTAAGAAAGTAAAACTTTATTTATATATCACCTTTTTTAACACAGGTTAGAAAGCGCTTTGCATTAACATCACACAAACATACAAACCCAAAGTTCATTCTAGAGAAAAACATTTTAAAAGACAGACACACAGTGTGGAAAGGCAACTCACATACGACCACCTCCACAAGCATTCAGCAACTGGACATCACCATGCGAGCTATAGGAAAGCTAACCTGAAGAAGTTATAAGTTAACCGTCAGACTTAGCTGATCTAACGAGAGGGGGGAGATGGTTCCAGAGTCTGGTGTGCCAGGACAGCAAAAGAACAGTAACTTTTGGTTTCACTTGGCACTAAGTATAGCCAACACTTTCAGGTTGGAAGACCTAAGAGACTGCCCGGTGGTGTAAGGGCGTAGTAGCTGCTTATAAGTGATCCTGATCCTAACTGGCAGCCAATGCAGCGAGGATGAAATAGGAGCGATGCGTAATCTACAACCTGTCCTAAACAAAATGAAGGTGTGAATGATACGTTTTCAGTCTTAAGCTGATAAGTAAAAGTCTTTTGCAATGTTTCTGAGTTGAAAGAAAACAGGATTAAACCATTTTATGTGGTTTTCAAATTTCAATTGAGGGTCAAATATAATGCCAACAGTTAACGCTAAGAGGCTTCATTTTGTCTGGATTAAGGTGAAGGATGTTTAGTGACATCCAGTCCATCATAGCAACTCTACGTAACTGAAATCATCTGGTTTTACTGAAACATAAAGTTGAATGTCGTCTGCATAACAATGATAGTCACTTTGGTTATATAGCCTGATTATCTGGCTCAAGGGAAGTAGGGCTGCAACTAACAATTACTTTTAATTGTCAATTAATCCGTCAATTATTTTCTCAATTGACTGATTTATTGATTAGTTGTTTGGACTATACAATGTCAGAAAATAGTGGAAAAGTAGAGGAACGTGTGCCAAAAAAGTGCCCAAGAAGATGTCGTCAAATGTCTTACTGGCTGTGGCGGGTTAGAGGTAGAGCGGGTTGGCAGTTAATCGGAAGGTTGGCGGTTCAAACCCCGGCTCCCACTCCATGTTGAAGTGTCCCTGGGCTAAGATACTGAACCCCGAATTGCCCCTGGTGGTGAACGTTGGTTTCTGTTTGAGCACTTAGGCTCAGTGTGTGAATGCAGATGTGGTGTAAAAGCGTGGTGGTCGAAAAGACTAGAAAGGTATACGGAGCATCTTGTTTTGTCCACAACCCAAATATATTCAGTTCACTGTCATTTAGGACCAAAGAAACCAGAAAATACTCAGCTTCATTTAAGAAGTTTTACTTTTGACATCATTGCAGCTCTAAAGGGAAGCACTTACAAATAGAAAAGAATATCCCGAGGATTGACCCCTGAGGCACCTCGCATACCAGCAGATGATGACATAGTTTCCCATGGAGACAAAAAAGCATGTTTGACAAATATGAACCAAACCACTCTAGCGCTTTCCCTGAGATACCAACGCATTTATTTAGTCTGTCGATGAGGATGCAATGATCAAAGGTGTCAAAGCGCTTAAATCTAGCAGAGCTACGATGGCGTTCCCCCCACGTCAGCCTGCAGGTCATTTGTCAGTGTTTGTGGTAAAAGCCAGATTGGTTTTATCAAAAATATTATTCCCTCCCACAACTTGAAGGAGCTGCTCAGCAAAGAGCTTCTAGAACTTTGAAAAAGAAAACGGACATTAAGTTTTGTTTTCTTCCATCTCCTGCAGTCAGACATCATCATCCTCACCTTCTTCTCCGTCTTCTTCTCCCGTCTCTTGACGTGTTTCACCTTCACCGCCTTCTTCCTCAGAGAGTCCGACTGAGCGTCCTCATCCTCGCTGTGCCACACCTGCAACCGGAATACGTGTCACACCACAGGAAGTGCCCATTCTGACAGCTGATTGGTCAGAAACACTCACACATACTGACCAGGTCTCTGTATCCAGCGGCTTTGTACTGCTCGTACAGCTCCAGCTCGCTCTCACTGAACACGCCTTCTTGCTCCTCCTCCTCTTCCTCCTCTGTCTGATGCCCCGCCCCTTTTCCCGAAAAGGTCCGCCCTCTGCCGCCGCTCCGACTCATCTCCTCGTCTTTGACCCGAAGCATCTTCTGCTCAGAGATCAATATATACATATACTACATAATTCACAAAGATGCTGCACTAATTATATTACAGAACGAACACGGCTGTAGGGTTTTGCAGCTGAGTGCAGTTTGCTCTTGTTTTGTGTCTGTGAAATGTTCATCTGCACTTTGGGTTCTGAAGTAGCAAACGGCATGAAGCAAATTATGTAAATTCAGCTGCGAGAACTGCAGTTATAAACATAACTATTCTAATTATCTATTAAAGCTGCAGGCAGTAACAACTAAACACAATGCAAAACCTTCCCTGTCTCTGTCTCCTGCTCGCATCACCGCTAAGCCCCGCCCACCGAACCCACAAGCTGAAGTTGGTCGCCCTGGAAACCTCATGCTGTGCAGGGCTCGCTCTCCACGCCTCGACACGACGCCCGGTCCCTCTTCCTTTGACCCGTCCAACGAGCCCGAAGCTCTGTGTGGAGCCGGGACGTGCACAGTTTCTCTGCGCTGCTCTCTGCTGGACTGGCACAGCGCGTCACCGTCGTCTCTGCTTCACTCACAGCTGCAGGTTTTGTGATGTTTTCCAGTTTCTTTTCCTCGTAGTGAATCATGTACTGTAATGTCTGTGCCATCTGTGATGCAGTATAACATCGCCTCGCTACAGTCACTACTAGCACGATCACTGTATTAAGTTACAACTGAAACACTGATCAGTGTCTGTTGTCGATTCAAGTGTCTTCCCGCCTTTTATCGTTCATACCGCTTACAGCGTCTGAGGTTTATAGGGTCTATCTAAAACCTGTAACAGGGACTCACCCGGGCTCGGACCTCACACTGCCTCAGTCGACACTTCTGGCGAATTTTGTTTGGACCTCCGAACTTCTTCATGTCCTTGCAGAAGTCACACTGAGCGCAGTCCTCCGTCCTCAGACAGGCGTCGCACTCCCCGCACATCCTGGCCGAACGCTTGATCTGAAACAGAAACACAAAGTATTCCACTAAAGTACTGCAGAGAAGAGAGAAGTGTGAGCAGGTAAACAGGTGTGAACACTGTAAGTGGCTACATGTTTTCAAACTTTCACGTCTGACATTCTGAGTGAGAGCTGCTGTTTAAACTGAAGCATTTAAGAGGAATTTAAGTGTAATTTCCAGAGTAACAAATGAAAGCAGCTGAAATGTCAGTAATCTACAGTAAGCTCTTACAGCAGTTGTTGTAAGCCCCGCCTCCTGTCAGTCCAGTTGCCCGGTTACCTGTGAGCCCCGCCTCTTGTCGATCTTGGGCTGGAGGGCGGAGCTCCCGTCTCCGTCGGGTTTGTCCTCCCTCTCAGGCTCAGACTCTTTCTCCTCTTTCTCCTTGGTCTTCTTAGGACGGAATTTAATCTCCAGAGACGGGTCTTTGTCTGCAGAGGACACGACAACACACGGCTAGCAGCTAACAGGTGGCTAATAGGACAAAACACAGCTAACAGGCGGCTAGCACACATGTTGTGTAAGTCCCAGTAGGGCTGCCTCCTTATAGTCGACTTAACCGATGTGACCAATGTTCATTATTTGATTAGTCGCAGAAAAAAACCCTCAAACTCAGTTCAGGAGCTGCACCTTGTTGCTACTGCTGGGATGAAAACATCAGGGGATTGTTATAACACAGAAAGATATAAAACATTGCCTCCTTCCTGATTTCTTATTTTTTTGCATGTTTGTGACACCAAAATGTTTAAGATCAAACAAATTTGAATATTAGACAAAGATAAGACAAGTAAACACAGATACAGTTTCCAATCCAAAGAAATCCAAACGTACATGGCTCAGTGTGAAAAAGTGATTCCCCGCTAAACCTAGTACCTGGTTGGCCCCCTTAGCGTTTGCAATAACTGGCAGTGAGTCTTTATCAGAGCTGTGGAGGAACCTTAACCACTTTTTTAAGGTCACGGCACAACATCTCAGTCGGATTCAGGTCAGGACTTTGACTGGGCCACCCCAAAGTCTTCATCTTAATTTTCTTAAGCCATGCAGAGGTGGACTTGTTGGTGTGTTTTGGATCATTGTCCTGCTGTAGAGCCTAAGTGCGCTTCAGCTTGAGGTTGCAAACAGATGGCCTGACATTCTCCTTCAGGATTTTTTGGTAGACAGCAGAATTCATGGTTCCATTTACCACAGCGAGTCTTCCAGGTCCTGAAGCAGCAAAAGAGCCCCAGACCACCACAGTACCACCACCATACTGTTGGTATGATGTTCCTTTTCTGAAATGCTGTGTTGCTTTTACACCTGATGTAACGGGACAAAAAGTTCAGCTTTTGTCTCGTCAGTCCTCAAAGTATTTTCCTAAAGGTGTTGGGGATCATCAAGATGTTTTCTGGCAAACTGAGATAAGTCTTTATGTTCTTGTTGCTCAGCAGTGGTTTTGGTCTTTTGCCCAGTCTCTTTCTTATGGTGGAGTCATGAACACTGACCCTAAGTGAGGCAAGTGAAGCCCGCAGGTCTTTGTGGATAATGGCTCTCACCATGAGTCCCAAAGCTTTAGAAATGGCTTCATAACCTTTTCCAGACTGATAAATGTCATTTACTCTGTTTTTCATTTGTTCCTGAATATTTTGGATCGCAGCATGATGCCTAGCTTTTGAGGATCTTTTGGTCCACTTCACTTTGTCAGGCAGGTCCTATTTCTTTGATTCTTGATGGAGAACAGGTACAGCAGTAATTTGGGTGTGGCTAGAGGAATCGAATTCAGCTTTCCAAAGATGTGATTAAGCACAGCTGATTTATGTTTTAATCACTTTTTCACACAGGGCCGTGCAGGTTTGGATTTTCCCCCCTTAATAATAAAAAACTTCATTTGAAAACTGTATTTTGTGTCTTTATCTTCATCTAATATTTAAATTTGTTTGATGATCTAAAACATTTCAGTGTGACAAATACTTTTTCACACCACTGTTTACTTAATATTTTTCTATATTCACTTTAGATATTATAAGACACTGACCTCTGCAGGACGGACAGTACCAGACTCTGATGGCTTTTGCTGCTTTTTCTGAAACTCCAACACAGTTTCCATGAAACCACTCAGTGCAGCTGTCGCATCCTCTGAGAGACAGACGGACAGGTTAGTGCTGACGTCGTGTTTCTCCACAGAATCTATTATTTATGGAAGATATATGAGGTTTATTACATCATGAAACAGTTGATGTCTGGTCTCCTGCAGATACAGTACACTGGACCTTTGGGGGTTCCCTTGGCCTCCTCTCCTCCTCCTCCTCCTTCTTCTTCTCCCCCTCCTCCCTCTTTGCCTCCCTCTGCTCCTCCCTCCTCCTCCGGGCCTCGCTCTGCTCCTGCAGCCTCCTCAGACTGAGACACAACAAACAAACAAACAAACAAACAAACAAACAAACAAACAAACAGGAGAAGCAGCGACATCTCGTTACAACAGCTGAGTTTGGCTTCTGATTCACACGTTGAAATAAAAGTTTCCTGACAACAAGTTAAATACGCAGGAACTAGACCACATCAGACCAGGTCCAGGTGAACAGATGGACTGGATTACCGTGGTGACGTTAAAGACATATTTAAAGCATTTAAATTTAAAAGACAGTAAAAATATGGAAAAACTGTGTTTGGACCACATTAAGAAGGAGGACGTCCTTTCTGTCTTCGCACTGACAGCACAAGTCTTTTCTATTTGTATCGTTTACAGTTTGTGTATTTTATTTATTTGAATCTGATTTTTGATTCTAATTTTATGGTGACGCCCCCCCCCCCCACTGTAATTCTTACAGAAAACACAAAATGTCACTTTTTTTCCTCGATATTTCTTCTGGTTCTTTGCTCGTCTCACTGAGCTAAAAATTTGAAGTTATTTGATCAAAGTCATTCTGAAATAAGTCGATCTAATTTTTATCGTTTAAAACAAGCTGTAATTTTTATTAAATTCTGTAAAATTTTGTATATTTCTGCTAATAAAGTTCCCAGGAACTTATTATTTAAGTCTGAGAAATAAATTAAAGGAAATCTAATGACATCAGGTTTACTTCTACAACATAGTCTATAAGCGTCCTGTTTTTATTTATTTTATCTGTACATTGTACTTAAGGCTGGACGATGTGGCCAAAAATGTTATCACGATAAAAACATTTCATTTCATTCAATATCGATAATTATCACAATATATGTGAAATCGTTGTTTCTTTAACAAAATTTTTTTTAATATTAATAAAATTAATATTTTAATAGCAAATTAAGTGCTCATTTGTCCGTGATCCAAATGAATTAAATCAAATATTTATTGATGATATATTGAACATTTATTATATTGTTATTGAGGAAAATTATATTGTGATAATTATCAGTATTATTTTATTGCCCAGCCCTAAATTGGACTTATTAAAGTGATTTCACACCACGGGGGGGGGGGCCTCTTACAGCAGTGAAAAATGACTTTTCCCTAAACAATACATTTGTTTAAATAGAATTAATTTGTCAACTGTAGCTATTTATTTTATTTTAGGTCACCCAAAGCATGGCCTTCTTAAAGATACAAAAATAATCAATAAAATGCTCTTAAATGTCAGAAAATGAACATTGAGTTTAACATAAACTACTGTTGTATTTTTTACTCTTTAGACTAAGTTCTCCTTTGGTGCATCAATAAAGGAACCTCGTATCTTCTCTTAAACCTTGATTCTACTTCAGAAAAACAAATTTCTAAATCTCAGTTTCCTCCATCCAGACCAGGTCCACATTAAAAACACGTACTGGACTAACATGGACGCTGAGACTGACACTCTTTTTATGATCAATGAATCTGCCAATTATTTTTTTCAGTTACTGATTTAGTTGTTTGGTCTGTAAAATATCTTAACATTCACATGTGAGAATCTGGAACCGAATGTTTCAATAATTATTAATTAATTGTTCCTCAGTGGACACGTGAATAACGGACTCGGGTGTCTGCAGAGTCCAGCAAGAAGATGTCAGGTTAAAACCTGATACCAGATGTGGGCTTGATGGACACCCGAGTCTGGATCTGCTTAAAGAAAGAAAAAAGGGCTATTTCACAGTTTCTTTCTTCCATCCAGACCACATCAGACCAGGTCTACATTAAACCCACTGCACTTATCAAACCTGGACTGGACCTGGACTTCTGCAGACGGCTCAAACCCCAGTTTCAGACTGCGTGTTTATGAAACGATGAATTCACTTTACAGATGTTTTATTCATGCAGTTGTTTTCACGCTGCTCCGCTCGTTTTTTTCCACCGTGGAACCAAACTCTGTTCACTTTTCCGCTCATTTTAGCTCCGTGTTCTTCGCGTGTGTTTGTGATGCTGCAGGGTATTGAACGGTGAGTCCAGCTGCTCCGTTATTCTCTCCATCACCGGAACATCTGTCTGTCTGCACGTCTGTCTGTCTGAGGAAGACTCACCATGATGAAGCTGCTCGGGTTTCGCACGCAGAAGAAGAATCAGTCCTCCGGTCAAACCCTCGTCAGAACTCCGTCTGCATTTCACTCATTTTTCATTTTTAAGAAAATCTGCACAAGTCTCTTTGTTTCTGCTCCTCCCCTCCTCCTCGGGCTTCTTCTTCGTCTTCTTCTTCTGTGCGGAGATAAAACAAGCAGCAGACGTGAGAGAGAACAGCTGCAGCAGCGACACCTGCAGGACGGAGACTCACCTGCACGCTGACCTCTGGGTCGGATCCTTTATTGGTCCCTCAGAGGGGAAGTCGGGTGTTTCAGCAGCAAAATGAATAATTATATAAACTAAGAACAGAATAAAATTTATTGCATTAAAATTCATTAAGCTGCAGGAAATGTGGCCAAATATTAATAAGATTACTAATAACTGACAGGCAGGTCTACCACTGTGCATTCTGGGTATTGGAGATAACAGATAACAGATTTGAATTACATCACTAATATTAATCAGTTTTCCCCTTCAAAACGTTTTTTTACATTTTTAAATGAGAGAGAATTCATATTTCAGTCCCAGTCCCTGTTCTAGTCCCAGCCCCAATCCCAGCCCTGGTCCCTGTCCCTGTTCTAGTCCCAGCCCTAGTCCCACTCCGTCTAGTCCCACTCCCACGCCGAATCCTAGTCCCCTTTCTAGTCTCAGCCCTAGTCCTAGTCAAAGTCCTCGTTCTAATCCCAGTCCCATTCCCAGCCCCATCCCCCGTCCCAGTCCCAGTCCAAGTCCCAGCCCCCGTACTACTCCTAGTCCATTTCCCAGTCCCAGCCCCAGTCCCTGTCCCAGTCCAAGGCCCAGCTCCCGTACTAGTCCTAGTCTCGGTCCTAGTCCATTTCCCAGTCCCAGTCCCATTCACAGCCCCATCCCCTGTCCCAGTCCCTAGTCCAAGTCCCAGCCCCCGTACTACTCCTAGTCCCAGTCCTAGTCCTAGTCCTAGCCCATTTCCCAGCCCCATTCCCTGTCCCAGTCCAAGTCCCAGCCCCCGTACTAGTCCTAGTCCCAGTCCTAGTCCATTTCCCAGTCCCAGCCCCAGTCCCTGTCCCAGTCCAAGTCCCAGCCCCCGTACTAGTCCTAGTTCCAGTGCTAGTCCTAGTCCATTTCCCAGTCCCAGCTCCCAGTCCAAGTCCCAGCCCCCGTACTAGTCCTAGTCCCAGTGCTAGTCCTAGTCCATTTCCCACTCCCATTCCCAGCCCCATCCCCATCCCCTGTCCCAGTCCCAGTCCAAGTCCGAGCCCCGTACTACTCCTAGTCCCCGTCCTAGTCCATTTCCCAGTCCCAGCCCCAGTCCCTGTCCCAGTCCAAGTCCCAGCCCCCGTACTAGTCCTAGTCCCAGTCCTAGTCCTAGCCCATTTCCCAGCCCCATTCCCTGTCCCAGTCCAAGTCCCAGCCCCCGTACTAGTCCTAGTCCCAGTCCTAGTCCATTTCCCAGTCCCAGCCCCAGTCCCTGTCCCAGTCCAAGTCCCAGCCCCCGTACTAGTCCTAGTCCCAGTGCTAGTCCTAGTCCATTTCCCAGTCCCAACCCCAGTCCCTGTCCACAGTACAGAGCTGCAGTGTCTAGCTGCAGTTCTTTGTGGGACCAGCAGACAGCAGCACTGAAACACTAAATCAGCACAGCTCGGTACAAAAACTCTGTTAAAATCTTATGTTCAAGATTTTAGTACAAAACAGAAAAGTGTAAGTATTAAAAAAGTGTTGTTTTTTGTTGATTGAACTTTTTATATCTTGTTTCATCTTCATACCTTATTTCTTCATATCATACCAATATTCTCAAACCCGGAACAATGCACATGTAAATATCTGCGACCTTGTTCTTTCTCTGCAAATATCATTTTCTCTATTAGTTTTCTTTTTCTTATATAACTTGAGTTGTTTATTCCATATTTATATATTTCTACATTTATTTGTGTCGACTGTGTGTTTGTCTAACTCACAGTTTCAAGTTAAAATAACTTAATTTAATTATCCTTTTCATTTTAATTTAAGAGGATTTAAATTCTAAATTTGTTTCAGTTCTTTCTTGTTTACCAAAAAAGTGTCTATATGTTAATTGTAATTTGACCACATGACAGGATATAATTAGTTTATTATCATCCAGGTCATAAAATAAACAAGACAGTTTCTCTCAAACTCAAAAGACGCAGCAAGAAGATTATTTTATAACTTACAAACCCGAGTTCAGTTAAAAAACACAAATTTGCCAAAAGGCTCAAATAGTTCAACACAATGAATCAGTGAAAGTTTAACTTCTGAAAACTCAAACAGTCGAGTTCAAAATCCAAAACATGTCAGAGCTCTTTGAGTTTAAAACAAGTGGACATGACTGAATGTTGCTGTGATGATTTACAGCGTAAATATTCAGCAAAACCTCAACAATCTTTTTTTAATCACTTTAAGACGCAGAAACACGATCAGTTCATTTTTAAATGAAATATTTGCTCATCTCTTTATTGCCTGAAATGTTTTTACTGTGCTGTGACTGAGGGAACCTGCAGACACTCAGACTCCTTTTCACGTTTTCATACAAATAAATATTTTAGAATATAATTTTGACAATAAAGTATGTTTACTACTTTTACCGTAAAGCAAAGCAAGTTTATTTATGCTGCACAACATTTGTACATAGAAGCAATTTATTGTGTTTTACAGATGAGATTAAGAAAGATAGCAAATAAAAAAGGTCGCAGACACGTGACAGAAACATTTGCTTAAAGGAAAGTAAAAATATAAATTTAAAAGAACAATAAGTGATTTTAATAAACCTTAAAAGTAGGTCCATTTTAGCTGACTCCACCCCTTTTATGCACACGTCTGACTTTTATATTTTATATTTATATTATTTAAGTGTTGGTTATTAAAAATAAATGTGTTTTTATGTCTGGTATTAAAACCACTCTTTATTTTCTGTAGGGGTGATTTTATTTATCTGTGTGCGTGTGCGCGCGTGTGTGCTGCTCTTTAAAGGAAGCGGGGGGGGGGGGTGGAGTCAGTCACACGCATGCGCGCGCTCCCGACGCGTCGGCGAACTGTTTGCTGAGAGGAGGAAAGTTTGGAAGCGACAGAAAGCAGCAGCAGGTGAGAAAAGTCTCTGTGTTCTGTTTTAAATGTTATCTGAAGAATATCGATCTCAGAGCAGGAGACAGTTTGTGTCCGTCACGTCTTTGTTTGTTGATCTGATGATTGATCAGCTTCCAAACAAACTTTATTTACAGCAGCAGCTGTGATGCACGAAGTATTCGGATCCTTTTCTTCACCTCACTGGGAAAATACTCTGATGAGTAAAAGTCCTGCTTTGAAAATGTAACTTGGAGTAAAATATAATCATGAAAGTGAACTTGAAGTATTAAATGTCATGTTGTTATATTAGTATTTATTATATCATGAGATTTTTATTCTTCATGCACTAATGTGAAAACAGGATTTTACTGTTTCATTACAGATCAAAATTATTAACAAAACATTGAAAATATTTAATTAATTAACAGAAAAAGCAGCAAATCTTCATGTTTGTGAAGCACAACGTGTTTTTATTCATGTAAAATGACTTTATGATCAAAAAAGTTGGCCATTTTCTGTCAGTTGACTTATTGATTAATCGACTGATCCTGTCAGCTGCTTGTAGAAACTCTTTAATTTATAACCAAACATCCTATTTTATAAACTCTTTCTGTGTGTGCCATGAAATGCTCAAAGTACAAATATCTGTGCTTAAGTCCAGTATTTGAGAAATCAGTTACTTTCCACTGCTGGTTTTCATGCAGGTGACAGGACACTTTAAAACTGAAACTCAGCTCTGAAGCAGGACTCAGGTACTTTATTTAATGAAAAGTACAAATTATCAGCAACATGTTCTTAGAAAGTAAAATGTCCCTGTCAGTGTTTCTCTGTTATATCGGATGTTTCTCGATTAATATTCCTGCTGCATTAATGTGGATTGATTGAGCTCATTTTAACTCCTTTATGTTCTGTTGTGCAGGTATAATTTACTGTGGGGACAACTTAAGCTCAAAAACACCAAACTGCTGATTACAGCATTATATTCTGTTATATTATATATATGGTGCAGAAAATGTCTCCAGTCATTTATTGAACATTTGTTATTTGTTATTGACAAAATTATATTATGACATTTATGGTTATTGTTTTCTAGATACAAACAGATTTTGTCGCTTTAAAATAAATTTAAATAAATTGCCTTTAATTCCACTGCACATGTTGAGCAAGATGACGTCACAGGTTAATGGACAGACGTTCGCCTGTTGGCTCTGTGTGTTTGTTCGGCGGCTTTGTTTCATGAACGAATGATGTTTATTATTATCTTCATCGTCTTTGTTGTTGTTTCAGTCTCAGCAGCATTAATTCTCATAAAGATCACGTTACATTGGCAGGATGGATGTGACATCACACTGCAGCGGCTCTGACATCACTGAGAGCGGAGCCAATAAGATCCAATCAGAATGCGTCTCGAGCCAGCCGACAGCCAATGGGAAGCTCCCACATCACAACGCAGGTGAGACAGAGACCTGTGTGACCTTTATCATCTGTCTCTGTGACATCATAGAAACTGTTAGACCCGTCCTGACCTGAGAACAGTTAAACCGTCTCTGACGTCACGACCGGAGTCCACATCTGGATCCACGTCCTGTCTGAACCAGCGGAAGACAGACGACTTCCTGTTTCAGGACGTTGCCCTGAGCTGAGACTTACAGGCTCGACTTCCTTCTTAACCCACAACACAAATCCTCACAACACAAATCCTCACAGCACATCGACACAACAGAACACAGTAAATCCTTCTCGGTTAGTTTGGTTCAGATCAGTGAGAAAACTTTAGAATCAAATATCTGTTTCTTTATCAGTTCCTTCTCTGCAGTTCATCGTCATTAACATTCACATGAAACCAACAGAAAATTCAGTTTTCACCATTTTAATAGATCTTTGAATGACGTCACCTCGCCGTGTCCTTCTTCTTCTTCTTATGTTCCAGAATCAGCTCCACCAGCTGTTTATCTCCTTCAGCCCATTTAGGCATCATTTCAATCAAAACGATTACGATTCTTTTTCTGGACTCTCGGTTCTGGTTCCTCCACCTCAGATCTTGTCAGCGCTCGGTGACCTTCCTCCTCTTCCTCCTCTTCCTCCTTCATGTCTCTAGTGAAAGGAGTCTCTGTCCCAGAGGGGCGTCTCTCGTCTCATCGTCGGTTTCCCTTCAGTGTAAAAGCTGAACGTCAGCTCACCTGTGTTTGGTACCTGAGACGTTGCTGCTGTTAGCGTTAGTTGGACCTGGGAGAGCGCCACACGTCGAACACGGCGAAGCGTTCCTTCAGATTCACGCCGTGTTGAAGGAAACGCTTCGTCTTCCTCCCTCGCACCAAACCTCCTCACTGCAGCTGCTGCAGGTTTTTAGTGAAGCTGAGCCAAACTTTGGAGCGTTCGCTGTGGTCCGCCACGGTCCAGGACCGGAACCAGAAGGACTCTCTTCTTCAGGCTTTGTTGACGTAACACATGAGGTGACGTCAGGTCGGCGTCGCAGCTCCTGCAGATCAGAGACTCTTTGATGGGCTGTAAAACGCTCACTGCTGTTCAGTCAGGAGCTGAGATCTGCAGGACGTCAGGAACCGAGGAGCAGAACCCAAACGCACGGGTCTTAATGGGTCCACGGCTCTTGGAAAGTTGGTACTGACTCAAAGTTGGAACCGGTTCTTGACACCGCAGCAGGTGGACTGAGACAGGCAGCAGGTCCTGTTCAGAGATTCAGTTAAAATAATCTGGATGAAACCCGACTGGTGTCTCTGAGAACAAGACGCAGACTGCAGGAACCGGAGGGTCCAAAATAACTCCCCCACGGTTAACCATGAAAACACAAAATAACACAAACCTGTAAAGCCGTAAATGACCAAACTCAAACCTGCTCTTTATGAAAAGCGCTGTGAGATAACTGTTGTTGTGATTTGGTGCTATATAAATAAAATAAAATTGAGTTGAATTAATAATGAACTGTACAATGAAATATGAAAAGTCACTATATAATGGTGAGAGATGACCCCCCCCCCCTTGTAATAATGTGCAGATTCCAAGATGTCCGCATTTTTATGTTTTACATCTTCCTGCAGAGGAAGCTCCTCCCCCTCTCTCTGATAGGTCAGAAGACGGTGACATCAGTGATGACTCTTTAACCGACACCAATGACATCTCTCGCCTCCTGCCCACTCAGCCGGCTTCTTTACTCCGAAAACAGAAAGGTAACTGTTTAACACCTGATTTCATCTGACTTCATGTACCTGAATATGACACGTCTCAGTCTGATGTCATCGCTGATGTCATCTGTCTCTCAGGTGTGGACAGCTCATCAGTGTCACCTCCTCCCGTCTGTATTCCTCCATCTTCCTCCGTCACCTCTCCTCCTCCTTCTCGGTCGTCCACCTGTAACGGAAAGAGCTGCAGCCTTCCTCATCATCATCATCATCATCGACACAGCACCAATCAGAAGCGTCTCTCCTCCACTAAAAGCCACAGCTCCATCAAAACAGATGCCGCCCACATTAAGGAGGTTGCTGGAGATGGTGAGCCAATCATGTTTGATCTCTGAAAATAAAGTAAAGTTTGTCCTGAAGGTGACGCTAGAGGAAAAGATTTCATTCCCTGTGGAGCTGGACTGAGATCAGATATGAATAAAGATATAAAAGTATGTCGTCAGCAAAGAGGCTGATTTCATGCTCTGTGGAGGTGGGTTGGAAGGTCACGACAAGTTAAGTGAAAATATATATAAATATATATATATATATATAAAGTACTGTTTTGATTTGTTCCAGTACCAACAAAAGTAAAAATGCCTCCCAGGAAATAGTCATATCCTCACCTTCTAAAGTCTCTTGTCTTCTCCCTCCTACTCAGCTTTATAAGCCACCAACCTAAAAGACATGTACATGGAACCATTAGAGCCTCAGTGTTACAAACTCGTTAAGTCCAGCTTTAATAAGTTCCGGTGGTGACTGACTGTTACATGTTTGTCCCTCTAGGCTTACCATAGTTTTATACATTTATACAAACAGTACACTCGATCTGACCCGACTCGACTCGACTCGCTTACAGAGCTTTCTGGCCTCGACACTTCCTGTACTGTACATGTTGAATGTTGAAGAGACAGTGTAGATGTGATTTATATGATTTAGATGTACTCCTTTAACTATCTTGACACATTCACTCTCTGAACGTCACGTCAGTGTTGCAGTCGATGTCAAAACACTCAGGACACAGCATAGATCTCTCAAATCACAGTGAATGTGAATGAGGGATAAACCATTTTGTGCAGTACTTTGTGCACAGTCCACCTAATAACACAGCTTTTGATAGGAGTGAGTCAACAAGGCTGCCTGCGTTTTCATAGAGAAAACCCTTAAGAGCTGTTTGTATCGACGCCATTAAATTAATAAATAAATTAAACAATGAATTATTGCTTATTGTAAGGGCAGAAAATTGTATTCTTAAATTTCCACGACACTTATTTTTTGAAAATGTCCAAAAATAACACCATTTCCTGAATGGATAAGAACAAGCGTCAGATCGTAACAGCTGACGGATCATAAGAACAAGCGTCCGATCGTTGTAACGGCCGAACGCTCGTCTACAGGACGGTTTTAAAGTCTGCAGGGATGCATGTTGAGAGACAGAGTTTGTCAGAGTCTCTCTGCTGCTTTGTGTTTTGATTTTAATTACTTCTATCATTTCCAGCTAATTGTCTTATTTCTGTCAAGATACAGCACATTTTGAGTTTTTGTGTTTATTTACTGTGAAAATAATAAACGTCACATTTCTAGTGTTTTTCAGTCAAAACCTTCTAGAGTCTATGTGGATCCTTGGGATCTGACGCTGGTTCTTATAATCCGTCAGCTGTCTGAGCTAACTATTTTGCTACCTGTTGCTAACACAACAATAAGTGTCCACAGTTTATGAAAAGCCGTATCAGCTGATGTCCTCCTGACTCCAAATGTGTATAAACCTGGTCTCTGTTGTGGAGCATTAACAGTAATGGAACATGTAGCAGACAGGCTGTATTTCAGTCTGACAGGAAGCCGAAAACACTCCCATCTCAGTGTTTATCAGCCGAACACCTTCAACATGACGTCTGCTTATCTCTGCTGAACATGCACTCACTCATAGCCCCTCCCAGCATCAGTTGGTCCGGTCTCTACCAGCCTCTCTGACCCACAGCGGGCTGACACCGTGAGGACTCTGAAACCCGACAGCTCAACGTTGTCTGTAGCTGATGTGTTTAATGTATATCAGGACCAATTAGCTACTGCAGAGACTTTAACTTTAGAAGATTTACATTTTATTAGTGTTTATTTTTTTTAAATAAAACTAATAAAGAAAATGTATATTTCCAGAAAACGTTTGTCATGTTTCAAGATTGAAGTATTTTGAGAATAAAGTTGTAGTTTTACATGAAAAAGTAAAAAGAACTATTTAGAGACAAGTTGTTATATTTACAGATAATATTTTATACAGAAAAGTCTTATTTTATTGTCTCTCTGCAGACTGTTGTGTTCACTGTCTCCTGACCCGTCTGTTCTCATTGTCTCTCTGCAGACTGTTGCGTTCACTGTCTCCTGACCCGTCTGTTCTCATTGTCTCTCTGCAGACTGTTGCGCTTCACTGTCTCCTGACCCGTCTGTTCTCATTGTCTCTCTGCAGACTGTTGCGTTCACTGTCTCCTGACCCGTCTGTTCTCATTGTCTCTCTGCAGACTGTTGCGTTCACTGTCTCCTGACCCGTCTGTTCTCATTGTCTCTCTGCAGACTGTTGCGTTCACTGTCTCCTGACCCGTCTGTTCTCATTGTCTCTCTGCAGACTGTTGCGTTCACTGTCTCCTGACCCGTCTGTTCTCATTGTCTCTCTGCAGACTGTTGCGTTCACTGTCTCCTGACCCGTCTGTTCTCATTGTCTTTCTGCAGACTGTTGCGTTCACTGTCTCCTGGCCTGTCTGTTCTGTGAGATGCTGTCCATGTGTTCGGCTCTGGGGGAGTGTCTGGCGTGTGGAGTGGGCGGGGCCGGGTGTTGCGAAGCTGCCACTGGTTGTTGCTGCTGCGTGGAGGCGGCGGGGGAGGCGGCCTGCACGGAGGAGGCGTGTCAGGCCGTGTTGGATTGTGGGATAATGGAGGATTGCTGCGGCTCGTCGGACTGCTTGGAGATCTGTCTGGAGTGCTGCTCCATCTGCTTCCCCACATAGAGCAGCCAATCAGAGGGGGACTACATGATGATGTCAGAGCAGGTTCCTCACACCTGTCCGTCTTCAGAACTCTGTTGTGTTTGGCCCGGAGACGTCGTGGACAAACATCACGTTATTCTCCATGTTTCTTCTTTGTTTTTTTTGTTGTTTTTTTTTTCTGTCTTCTGGATGGAATGAACGAATGATGCGAGGGCTGAGCTGAGATCGCTGCTGACCAGACGAGTGAGGAGGAGAGTTCACCTGCAACCATCAGTACAGAGCAGAGAGACATTCAACATGTTGATCTGTTCTGATCAACTGTCAGATTATTGATGCATTCAGGGACGGGCGAAGATACAAATGCATTTTAAAATAAGAGACCAAATCCCTTCATTTTACGTACATCAAAATAAACTACAAACACAGTAAACTACTTTATTTTTTTCACTTTGCAAACCTTCCATCCATCGGCCTGTTTGATCCTTTCATCAGAACACGGACGTGTGATAAATCTGACACATGCAACCAGTTATCATCAAATATTCACAGCCAGATCAACAGTTTGCTGACGACTCACAATTTTATCGTAGTTTAGTTAAACTGTTTGGGAATGAACGGCCTACTCTGCGTCATTTGAGCTACATCTCACACGGGTGGCGGACGAGTCGATAACCTGCCGAGTACAAGACACAGGTGTGCATTTAAAAAGCTACACCGTCTCTGGCGTTGTAAAGTCATGGTGCACAACCAACGAACACTCAACTGTGTTTGAAACAGAAGGCAGCTGCCTCAGCAGGCATCTGTTAACTGTGGTTTCAAACAGCCTTCTATGGCTGCACTTAGGGTAAAGTGTGATGTCAGCACGCCGTCTTGCGTCTCTTCTGGCTGTCAGAAGATAGATGCTAGCCTTAACATCAGCTAACTATCCAAAGGGCTACCAGACACCTCCGAAATCATACTGAACAAACTTGGTTGGTTTCAGTCACGGCTGATATGACAGTTCAGTGCTTAGTTCTCGCTATCGTTTCAAAAATTGAAGCGAGAAAACTACTAGAACAAGTATTTGATTCACTTCTGATTTTGCAGGTTTTCCTTCTTACAAAGCATGTAGAGGTCTGTAATTTCTATCATAGGTCCACTTCAACTGTTAGAGAAAATCACAGTGTTTGATTTTTAAATAATTAATTTGCATTTTATTGCATGAAATAAGTATTTGATACATCAGAAAAGCAGAACTTAATATTTGGTACAGAAACCTGTTTGCCGTTACAGAGCTCAGAGGTTTCCTGTAGTTTTTAGGATTTTAGTTTGTAGGATTTTGGCCCACTCCTCCATACAGACCTTCTCCAGACCTTCTCTTTCAGACTTTCAGCTCGCTCCAAAGATTTTCTATTGGGTTCAGGTCTGGAGACTGGCTAGGCCCCTCCAGGACCTTGACTTGCTTCTTACGGAACCACGACCATCTTCAATGCTCTTACTGAGGGGAGGAGGTTGTTGGCCAAGATCTCGTGAAACAGAGAGTCTGTTTGGTTGAGCGTGTGGACAGGTGTCTTTTTTACAGGTAACGAGTTCAAACAGGTGCAGTTAATACAGGTAACGAGTGGAGAACAGGAGGGCTTCTTAAAGAAGAACTAACAGGTCCGTGAGAGCCGGAATTCTTATTGGTTGGTTGGTGATCAAATGCAATAAAATTCAAATTAATTATATAAAAATCACACAATGTGATTTTCTGGATTTTTGTTTCAGGGGGCTTTCACACCTGCCTCGTTTGTTTCGGACTTTCCTACTTTTCGGTTTGGTCCAAACCAAAATTGCAGGTGTGAAACCTCCCCCAGACCACGGTCCGGACCAAACAGAAACTTGGTCCGACTAAAAGATGTAGTCCCGGTCCGGATCAAACTTGAACCAGGGTTCGGCTCGTTTCTGGCGTGAAAGCGTTTTTTGGATGGTTCGGATTTTCAGACTATTTACAGGAAGTTCGGCGTTTGCCGTTTAAACCGGAAACAAACAAATGCATTGAAATACGGACACGATTATAAATCTCCCCTGACAGCTCATCTTTTCAAACAGAAGCTCTCTGCCACCCAGCTCTCTGGTCTCTGCTCTAAAGGATCGCTTGTCTTCCCCTCCTGTATCAAATACTTGTTCTCCCCACTGTACCTCGTTTGTCCACCATCTTGACCAGTTTTCGGAAGCTGCCGCAGCCGCAGTGGTTTGTGGGTGATGTCAGCATCAAGTCAGCATCGATGCTGCGTTCAAAACCGGCCGTTACGGACAGTTTGAGGGGCGTCTCAGCGATGGTTCGAGCCGTTTGGAACAGCACTCGCTGCCTCGCTGTCCTGTTAGACACCTGCTGAGTCAGCAGTTTCCAACACAGCCAGACTGAAAGTAGGAAGCTAACGTTAGCGTGACGTTAGTGTCGGATGGTTAACTAAGGCCCCGTTTACACGATGGGAAAACGCAGATATTTCTCTGCGTCTCATTTACACGAAAACACTGTTTTTATCACAGAAAACGATTATTTCAAAAAACTCCGGGCAAAGTGGAGATTTCTGAAAACGCCGGTTATGTGTTGCCGTGTAAACTGGGAGGTTTTAGGTTCTCAAACGTCATTATGGCGCCAGAAAATGCTTAACGTCATGTGAGCCCCTAAGTTTACAGTTTGTTTGGCTAACGTTACTGATGCTGGATGCTGTTAAGGTCGTTCTCAGTTTTACTTTTGTGCAAACCCTTTTGGCCTGTTTGCATTTGAAAGTACAACTACAGGACTATACTGAGGAGCAGAGGCGAAGGAGTGCACGGAGGTCAGCATTTTTACTTCAGCTTTCCCTTCCAAGACGTAGATATGTTGCCTGGCAGCGTCGCCGCCCGCCGGTTTTGGATCCGACCTGAGCGAACCAGCGGTCTGATTGGCTTGCATGGCTTTATCCTTCTCCTACACTGCCGCCCAGAGGTTTGGCGGCGTATTTATCGCGGGTTGATGTAAGCGACAACTTTTGAAAGCGATGTTGTGTGCACGATTTTATTATTGAAAACGGAGGGGGGGAATATCCGTTTCTCTAAATACCGGCTGTGTGTAAACGTGGCCTAAAACATAAGCAGGTAAACGATTTAGCGAGGCTCCTAAAACAAACGCCGGAAAGCGTTGAATTGTAGCAATAGATGCTAAACATCAGCGGCAATCTGCAGGTTTCTCACCTTCAGGTTTGGTTCTGATCTCAACAAGTCTGAGCAGATTTCTGAGCACCAATCAGAAGCAGCGTTTTAGTGATGTCATCGCGTAGACTCCTCTCTAAGTATTTTACAGTATTTTTAAACTATGAAGCTGTTTTCATCGAACTTCCTGTTTTGTATCCACAGACGTGTTTTAAAGAATCCTGCCCGTCCCTGCATGAGTTCATCACGTTAATGTTGCAGCTGCTGGAGGCGGGGCTTGTTTAATGACACTACGTTATTGGCTGATTATATTTTGTGTATCTGAATAAAAGCAGTGAAAAGTACAACATGTGGAGTTTGATGTCTCTGACTGAGAGGACGGACGTTCCCTTTGTTCTGCAGCAGGAACGATCGGACTCGTCTCTGGGTTTCCGTGATTGACAGCTCAGCAGGGTGGCGTGGCGTGGAGGGGCGGGACGGGAAGTGTGTGTTTGTTGGAGCGGCGTGCCAGGACGTCCAAACAGGAAACAGGAAACGACTGAAATGACAACGCCACCCATGACCTCTGACCCCGGGACGATCAAAGAGACACACACACACACACACACTGATCCCAAACAGTTCAAAGAGCTTCGGATGACGTTTTAAAGCCGAGGGTCGGGGCCCTCTGAGGGCCGTCACATGAATAACAGGAAGAACACGTTTCGTTCAGACGTTCCTCTAAACAACAGGCAGAAACACGAGCGCAGCAGAGATGAAGCACTGACTGGAGGACGACATGTGATTCTGCTACACGTGTTTTTTCTCGTGTACTTGTTCTAATGTCTGAAATGGCTGTTAGTAACGTTGAACTCTGGACTGTTGGTTGTGACGTTAATCAGCGGATTGATCCAGAATCATCAGCTGCACGTTAATGAGGAGGAGGAATTTATAACAGTACAACATTTTACCGCTCTAATACTGAATATACTGAATATACTGAATAAACTGACCTACTTTACTTAAGAAGCACTTTATTTTCACAGGATTTGTACTTTTTCTGCAGTGAAGGATCTGAACACTTTCTCCTGGGCACGCTCAGACAGATGAGAGGTCAGGCGTGTACCTGCTGCAGTCTGATTGGTTACTGCCACCTGGTGGTCAGACCGCAGCAGCTCTGAAGTAAAACACTATCGATCACCATCAGGCAGAGACACGCCCCCTGCTGGACACCCACTCACCTGTCACTCACCTGTCACAAGGAAACGTCATTTTATTGATGGAGTATTTAAACTATTACTCTATTAATTAATACTGTATATTAGTAAATTAAGTATTTTTATTTATGACTTTATTGTTTATCAGTTTGACTGATGACCAGTTGGTGTCACATCATTAATGTGTTTTAAGTTTTAGCTGAAAAATTTTAATAAAAACTCACCTGTCACTCAGCTTGAGGAAGATAAACTTTCTGCTATTGAACTATTTTCTAATTTTTAATTTCTTTTTACCAGTTGAATCACTCATTTGAACCCATCCCTGTATTTCCCACAGTACACATGCTGTTGGGAATCTATCCCAGCATGCACTGGGAGAGCGTTAGGACTCACCTTAAAGAGGTGATGTCATTAACATATATATAATAATATTTATATTTATATTGAGTTCATCCTGATTTTAACTTTGTAAATGTATTATTGTTGCTATGGAAACATAAAAAAAAACACGTAAAACGCTGAGTCTGTTTTATTAAATGACTTTATTTCTATATAAAAGTTTGACTCTGAAATAAAGAATCTATAAAAACAAGCATGAATCATACTGAGACTAAATGCTGCACAGAAACTTTAAACTGTAAACATGGGTCAGAAAATCAAAAACAAACAAAATGAAAATCCCTTTATGGAGTTTTTTTTATCTGAGGACTGACTGCTGAGCCGGCGGCCATGTTGGATCTGTAGTTCAGCTGATAACCGGCGCCGCATCACGGACATTATCTCCTTTTGTCCCGCCAATGTTTCATGATGTCATTTAAATCTCAATGACGTGAAGTTAACAAAGCGATAACAGGAGCAACTAGACGGCTAACTAGCAGTTAGCTCTGAATTCAGTTCAGCTACAGTTAACTGACTGAATGGCCTGTACATGACAGCTAACAGCTAACAGCTAACAACTGTTCAGTTATGCTGTGTCTCAATTCGCACCCTTCCATACTTAGTTTTGCTATTTTTAGTGCAGAAGTGCAGAAGTGCGTTTACACCACAGACGGTGTGACAGAAGTGGACGTAGCCGCCGTTTGGAAGGTTGACATTTTGTCCGTCGCCGATCTTGGTCTTTTTTGGAACCAGACGTGACCATATTTGGACGAGAGGGTGGAGCTAGCTAGCTTGGTTACCAAGTTGCATCTTTAATTGACTGATACGAGTTGCCTCTACCGACATGTCAGTCAGCTTGTAGCCCCGCCCTAAAGCCCCCCCTGCTTCCTGGTCTCTGTTCCTCTAAATGGGACCATAATTTACTAAATGAACATCATGCTGTGTTGAAGAAGACTTGAAACTAGCGACTGAGACCATAAACTCATCAGGAAAGTGTTTACTGGGGGAATAAATCAGCTGACAAGCAGCCTCATACGTACGTTTTCTGCTAAATATGTTGTTGTGTAGAAACCATTAGTTTGTTTATTTGGCGGCGATGATCCGTCCTGTTATTTAAGAAGAAGAAGTGGTCAAATGTTGCCATCGTTATTTCCAGTAAGTTCACAACAGCCGTGTTCGACTGTTGAAAGCCACCTGTTGAAAATTCACGCACTGCATAAGTACATAGGGTAAACAGTGTATTAGATGGAAGTACCCGAGTGAGACACAGCATTTCACAGGAAACAAAGCATCAAATGTAAATCTGGTCGTTTCCCTTCCGTTTCCTCTGAAGCTCCAACAACCAGCAGAAAACAATAAAACTTGATCAGATCTCATCCAGTAAAACAGTAAAACACCTCCAGCACAGCGATTAGATTTATGTGTTTATGTACAGGTGTGAACTGCAGAGCTGCAGCCGGGGCTTCTCTTTTGTTTTTGGTCGGTAAAATCTCTAAAATGATGAGTCACAGGTGAGTCAAAGGTGAGTCACAGGTGAGTCACAGGTAAGAAGACGCCTCAGACGGATAACAGACGTCTACCGTTCTGAAGCCACCAGTTTGGCATTTTGGCCGTCGCCATCTTGGTTTTCTGGACCATATGTAGATGAGAGGGCGGGGCCGGGGACGAGGGCCAATCACAGTGGAGCATACAGCTGCTGAAAGTCACTGATTGGCTAATAACAACAACAGCTGACTAAAAAACGAAAGAGCTGAGGTTCGAGTCGCCTTTCAAATGTTTGGAGCCTCAAATTCTGAACTGAACTGATGCAGAGTTATCGATCACCTGGAGCTCAGTCAGCTGTTTGTTCTTTATCAGCCAATCAGCATCCGGTCTGCTCAGTGTGGCGTTTCTGTGCTCATGATTACAAAGATGAGACGACGCGCAAACTCAACAGCACGGTTACTCTGGAGGACGTCACCTTGGTGCGAGTTTTGATGATGTCACTGATTAAAAATAGTTCTGCTGAAGTAAAAACGCTCCCGGCTGGGCGGCGGCCTGCCTCCGGCTCTGGGCCAATAGGATCCTTGTGTTTGTGGTGAGGTCATCAGAGGTCCTCGTCCATGCTGAAGCTGCTCCTCCTGCTGCTGGTCTTCGAGGCGCCGCAGGACAGCAGGGGGTCGGACATCACCCCGCCTCCCCCCTCCTCCATCAGGATGTGACCCAGGCCGTGGAGCTCCGTCAGCTCCACGTCGGACATCAGGCCCGGGGAGAAGACGGTGGCGGCCCCCTGAGGGTCGTCCAAGTCCACGAAGCTCAGGGCGTCCAGACCCAGGGAGGGGGTCACCAGGGAGGAGGAAGTGGAGGAGGAGGAGAAGGGGTGAGGCAGCGGGGGGGAGAGCATAGTCTGGGGGTCCAGGGAGGAGGAGGAGGAGGAGGTGGCGGGGAGGGATGAAGAGGAGGAGGAAGATAAGGCGTGGAGGCGAGCCTGCAGCTCCAACTCCTGCAACACAACACAGACAGGAAGTCAGAGTTCAAACTGGGCGGGTTCAAGTGGGCGGAGCTCAGGTGATGTCACAGAGTTCTCTGCACCAATCGGGATTCAGCAGCATTACAGGATTCCTCACCTGTATGCGCAGCAGCAGCGAGTGGTTGGTGTTCTCCAGCCTCCTCTGTCTCTCCTCCATCTCTCTGGCTCTCTGTTGCTCTTTCTGCAGTTTGCGGATGTAATCCACCGACGCCTTCAGGATGGTTCCTTTGTTCCACCTCGTCTCCCTGATCAACCAATCACAGGCCTCGTTAACACACGCCGCACTAACGAGCACAATGAAAGGCACCATGTGGTTTTATCCATACACAAAAACACAATTCTTTTTTTTTTACATTATTGTTCACATTTATTGATCAGGGGTTAGATATCCCATTCAGTTATTTTCTAACACTGACAAGTTAATGTCTTGACCTCATGATCTCCATAATAAACCGTCCTCTCTGTTCTCGCCGACCGTAAACTGACCACATGGCGTTTATAAATCATTTGTGTTGTATCTAAAGTAAAATTTCTCTTGTGCAGAAAAAATAGATTTGGTTTTAGATCATAAATGTAATTAAATAAATGTAATTGATAAATTAAATTTGTTTACAAAACCACACTGAGCAGTGATGTCACAGGATCCTGGAGTGAACTGTGACATCAGCAAGGTGAGACCAGTTTGGCACTACCAAGCCGACCACAGTGGTCTGTCTCCCCACAATGTGTAATTACAGTTTTGGGGGGTTGCAAGTCAGGGTACAGCATTAGGTACGCTGTAGGGTACATTTTAGGGTACGTTGTAGGATACAATGTGGGGTACGTTGTAAAGTACGCTGTAGGGTACGCTCTAGGGTACGCTGTAGGGTACATTTTAGGGTACGTTGTAGGGTACAATGTGGGGTACGTTGTAAAGTACGCTGTAGGGTACGCTGTAGGGTACGCTGTAGGGTACGCTGTAGGGTACGCTGTAGGGTACATTTTAGGGTACGTAGTAGGGTACAATGTGGGGTACGTTGTAAAGTACGCTGTAGGGTACGCTCTAGGGTACAGCGTAGGATAATTATAGGGTGCGTCCTTGGGTATGCTGTAGGGTACGTTGTAGGGTATGTTATAGGGTATGTTGTAGGTCACGTTGTGGGGTATGTTGTAAGATACGCTCTAGGGTACGTTGTAGCGTACGGTGTAGGGTAAGCTGTAGGGTACAGTGTAGATGGGTTTTGACTATGAGCTCACAGCTAATGTTCATTCACTTGCTAACGGACATTGTGATCACAACAGTTTAGTCTATAAGGGGGTATGCGTTGATGTCACTTCCCCTTTCGGAACACGCTGGACTGAGTGGCAAAACATCTGTTACCATGGCTGCGTTTAGCAAACTGGGAGTAAAGGAAGTGATTATTTGCTCAAATTAAAGGCAGTCAGACTCAACAGTGATCCTTACTGCTCACCAAAGAACCAGTGATCCAGCTCTTTCCCAATTCATGTGTGTTGTTTGTGTTTTAGCTGATTCAAGCTAACACTGCTGCTCGTTTTTCTGCCACTCAGTGAGCGTAAATGCGTTCTGTGACATCATGCGCTAACTTCTCTGGCTTAAACTGCTAATACCCTGCTGCTTCAGCACGCCACACTGACCAGCTACAGCAACTGAAAAGGGTCAAAACTCAAACTCAAAATTCTCAGTGGCCTAAAACAGCAACGACTAAGTGGAGACTGCATTTCAGCGAAAAGGCAGCACAGCATTGTGTCACTGAACACCTATCAATATAATGTGATGTACATATTAGATTCAGGTGGTGCACAGCAGGTTGTATTTTCAGCTTTATTTTAATATTTTCAGTAAGTTATGTAGAGAAATATGTATCGTACATGAATATATCATGATACGTATCATTTCGAGAGTTCCCTTGTTGATATTCTGTTCAAAGGTCCCCTAATGTTTTCATGATGTTTGTGTTTGTATGTGCGAGTGATATTGACTTTCAGTGATGTTAACTTAAGAGTGATTAATAATGGAGTGACAGCTGTAGTTAGTACTGTGGCACATGACAGTGTGCTGATTTAAAGCATTAGTACTACAGAGTGAGGATGCAGAGTGTACTGACGGGTCGGTGGATTTGGGGATGAGGTCTCCGAGTTCTTTAATCCGGTCGTTGATGTTGAACCTCCTCCTCCTCTCAACTGAAACACACACAGAAACATCAGCAGGATTATTTCAAGTTAAAGACTTGAGAGTTTTTAGCTGTTGGTCATTGAAGTTTCCCTCGAACTCTGCAGGAAAATGTTGCAATGAAACCGCAGCCGATCGTCGGGAAGAGAAACATGATGAAATCAGAGATTGAAAAACAGAAATCAAACTGTCAGCAGTGTCAAATATCAGACCTTAGAGTGTTTTAGAGTTAAACATTTACTGTGGCAGTTTCAACATTTGAACTGATTCTCTCCAGTGGTGGATTAATTGATAATGAAAATAATCGTTAGTTGCAGCCCTGCTGCAGAGCTCAAGCCTTTAAATCCAGTGAAGTAACACTGTAGTACTCACTGAGGTTGTGGTTGTCTTTCTTTTGCCTGTCTTTGATCAGAGCTTTGGCCTCCACATCTGCAACAACAACAACAACAACAACAAGAACAACATGAGCACTCTGCTTTAACACAAACCTCATACAGAGTTTACTGCTGCCGTGACTCCACACAGGGCTGCGGGTACATTTTGAAATGTGAGGACATTTTTTGGGAAGTGGGAACATTTTGTAACATTAAAAAATTCTGTGAGACTGAAAGAGCTTCCTGTCGTTTCAGATGTTTCAGTACGACTTAATCACTTAATTAACCTGAAAGTAAGTGGTCATTTGTTTTTTAATAATTCACCAACACCGTGAAACGTTTTGGCAGCAAATAAATAAATCTGTGAGTAAAAAAGTAAAGTTATTTCCTGTTGCTGGAGTTTGATGGTTGAGATTGTAGACAGAGCGTTGGACATTTAAATCATCATTTACATTTATTCATTTAGCCAATTTCATTTTATCCAAAGAGACTTACAATTGCTGTACATGTCAGAGGTCGCACGCCTCTGGAGCAACGAGGGGTTAAAGTGTCTTGCTCAGGGACACATTGGTGGATGGGTCACTAGTGTGACATCCGAGACTGAGTCAAGACCAAGACTTTTAGGGGCTGAGAGCAGCCGAGAACAAGACCGAGTCAAGACCAAGACCAGTTCCCTGCATTGCATGGCACGCAATAAAATGTGGAACATAGGTAGTTTTAGGGTTACTGGTTGCATTTGAAGTAGGGCTGCAACAACTAATCAACATAGTCGACAAAAATCGATTATTAAATTCGTTGCCAATGAATTTAATAATCGACTCGTTCATGACGTCATCGGGCCGTAGCGACGCCGTCAGCTTAACAGAGTAAAGTGACGTTAAAGTTACTAAAACACCATCAGAGCTGCAGAAACACCTTCACCACCTAAAGCCTCCAGAGTGTGGCAGCGTTTCACTCTTCACTCAGCCAGAAAGGTCTGAGCTCTCCTGGAAACACCGGGCGTCTGAAGAGGAGCCGAGCGGCGGGACTTCGTCTCGCTGAGCTAGTTAGCGAGCTAGCTTCACGTTAAAGCCGCGTTACTTCAGCGTTATGAGCTGAAAGCGTTTCCTGTACAGTTGGTCAGTTTGATTGTTACAGTAGCGGTGCTGAGAGCAGCACATAATTATGATGCATAGCGGCGGCGTTCACGTTCCAGGCGTGTCCTGACTTTACAATCAGAAGCGCTGCATCAGCTCACGGCGGCGTTCCCAGCTGGAGAGCGTGTTGCTGCAGAGCGCCGAGATCAGACAACACGGGACAGTTTAACACTTTGTAAAGAAGAGAAAACAGTTCTGTCTGTGCGTGAGGCGGCTAATCTGCACCAAACTCCTTTGAAAAAATAACAAAGTTTTGTGAGTTGTTGAGTTTGGGGAAACTATATTTGTTGTGAAACGCTGTCGACTACAAAATTGTTATTATTGATCCCCTCTTGTAAATTCGGCAAATGAAATGCAGTGAAATACAGTGTCAGTTTGTCCCGGCGTGTCGCAGAACTGGTGTGAAAGCTGCTCCGTCACTAAACAGCAGATCAGCTGATTTCATTGGAACTTTGTGTTGCTGCAGCAGCAACTATCAAATCGACTCATGACAGTCGTTACTTGCAGCCCTAATTTGAAGCAGTAAGTTTTACTTCCAATCTAAGTTTGGATGTTAACAAATCAGACAATGCAAAAGCCATTTACTGATATTCCCAAAGTTATGGTCTTGAAATAAAAATACAGAGTCCTCAATGTCCAAAACAAAAGCTTAAAGTGGACGGTTCTGTCAGCTGGAACAGAGAGAAACAACTGAATGGGTTTGGAGAACATGTTGACTGAACAGGAAGTGGGAACTGATGACGTGTGGGAAAACACGGGCGTTCAGAGGAAGTCGGGATGTTGACTCATCAAACTGGGCAGATTTACAACTCCAACGTCTGCAGCTCCGCTCACATTAATCCTAATCCCGGCATCGTCTTAATGAATGTTTCTGGTCTCCGGTGTCTCAAAGAGCTTTATCAGAATTACTAGACTGCGTGTTGAGACGGCGTCCTGTGTTCAGACTGACTCTCTGATCATTAAGAGTTGGTACAAAACGGTTCCAAAGTTAGCAGCAAACGTTTGCTTCACTAAAACAGACATTTTCAGATCGAAAATAACAATTAAATGAAGGAGTTTGTTCACTCACACACTGCTGCAGAATAACTTGAACTCATTATTGATCCCTGAAAATGATAAAATTCTGGAATTTACATTATTTCTCAGTTTTGCTGACCTAAACTTTGTCTTTACCTGCAGCAGTGGAAGGAAATGAGACACATTTCTACAGTAAACACGTTGGAACAGCCTGTTAATGCACCCTGAAGCTTTATTTGGACCATATTATATATTTAATGAAGGAAGACAGAGCAGCTGGTCATCAGTTTACCCTACAGTAAAATAATGAACAAAACTCCTCATTAAATTGTTCATTTTGATCTTAAAAGGTGACGTAAACGCTGTTTTTAACTGTGTAAACAAGATTTCTAAAAAAACTACAAACATGGCGGAGTTTTCTTGACTGGTAGCGTATTTGTACACGTCGTTTATGTGAACAGTTCGCGATCAGCAGATGGATTAACGCTCAGGTCCAAAACACAGGTGAGCTGACGTTCAGCAGTTATACTGAAACGACTACAGACGATTCAATGACTATTTTTCCCCGGAGACGCCCCTCTACTACACAGACTCCTTTCATTTTAGCCGTGAAGGGGAAGTGGAGGAAGGTCACGGAGTGCTGACAAGATCTGCGGTGAAGAAACCAGAACTGAGAGTCCAGAAGAACCGGATTCAAAAAGAAGAATCGGAGTCGGAAAAAAGAAAAACATCAAAACAAATTGGACAAATATTCAAAGTTCAAAATGTGAATGATGTTAATAAAAAGTTCCTCACGAGTGTAGAAGTCTGACAGACACCCACCGCTCAGCTCCGTCTTGACGGCGTGCAGGTCAGCAGGGCAACTGTTGCTAACGTTGACGCCGGTCGTGGCCATCCCTCCGCTGCCGCCGTAGACGTCCAGCATGTTCCCCGGCACCGGCAGCTAGAATGGGCCAATCAGAGCACAGAATCAAAGAAAGCGACCAATCGGACGGTTCAGAACATTGAAGTACAATCACACTTCTTTCTGCAGCCGGTGGAGTCGCCCCCTGCTGGCTGCTGGAGGCTCTTTACAGTCCCGGAGGATCCCGCTTGGTTAGGAGCACGCCGGTTTTGAGAATCGCTGTCCCTTTAAGATTCAACATCCGATACCTGCTGACTGCTTTCTTATCCTACTAACTCCACTTCTCTCTGCTGCAGTCTTTCTGCAGGTGTTTCTGGCTCTGGACTCTGGATCTGTGGTTGCAGGTTTCCTGCTGCAACAATTATTATTACCAATATTTTTTACAATAAGTCATTGTTTTATTAATATTATTAGCACTATGACATCGTTTTCTATGTGAGAGATCGTCAGTAGCTCATTTTCTATCTCAGCTGCTGTTTCTGTAAATACCCAAATTTTATCAACTTTTTAATTTATTAATGTTCTAAATGTCACGTTTAATTGCAGTTTTCACCCTGTATGTCCTATGTTTTCTCATAAGTGATAACTTCCTCTGTTAGTGTCAGCGTAGCACTTTGAGCTCTAATGAGCTGTGAAATATCGATCGAGGATCAAGGTCGTTTAGTTTTCATGATAACACAAGGCTGTATAACAAAGTGAAACAGATAATTAAAAGTCTATTTAACTATGGTAACGTATAATAATGAATAAAATAAAACAATATACACAGTTATGTACATGTACAGGAGAATTTAAACAGCAGAAACAAGATTAAAGAAAGTTTCAGTAAGATCTGCTGTTTTTTCAGCAGCTCTGATCGGAAGTCAGGCCACTCCAGAAAAACTGGAATTTGCTGATCGAACAGGAAACTAGATGAAAGGATAACAGCACACACACCTGTAACAGGAAGACACCTGTGTGTTCTTACATGTACTTTCTTACTGAGCAGCCATTGGTTCCCACTTCTTCACCTGTGACAGGATAACCAATCAGCAGGATGTTTTATTTCTTCAGGTTCAGACTGAAATAAATGTGCTCTGAAACGACAGCGTGGCTCTTTAAGTCCAACATGACGCTTTCTGTTTCTGATCTAAATCACTTATCTGCAGTCAAACTCGTGCACGATGTTTAAAACATGATGCACTGCTGCAGAACAAAGTCCAGCTGTTTATAAATCAACATTAACATGTTATAATAATCTGCTCAATCAGCACTTTCCTTTGGATTCTTTACATTTATGTTGACAGTTAACTGAAGGATCTAAATACTTTCTAAATTCTCTCTCTGTAGTAACGTTACAGTTAGTCTGCAGCGCTGGTTAGAGGTCAGAGGTCAAACTGACCTGAAGCAGCAAGAGAAACTCTTTACCTCTGATTTAATCCTCCTCTTCTCATGATCCGGCAGTAAAACTAAAATCCTCATCTTCTCTGATTTCACACCAACACACACACATTTATATAAAAGGTGCACACACTAACACACACACACTAACACACACAGAGCAGCAGCTTCTCTTCCTCTTTCTGTTCGGACGACTGTTGAAAAATGAGGAAACGTCTCTTTAAGAAACAAAAAAAACCTCCCAGCGAGGTTTTTATCTGGCTGACACACCACACACACACACACACACACACACAGACACACACACACACACAGAGACACACACACAGAGACACACACACACACACACACACACAGAGACACACACACAGACACACACAGACACACAGACACACACACACACACACACAGAGACACACACACACACACACACACACACACACACACAGACACACAGACACACACACACACACACACACACACACACAGACACACACACACACACACACACACACACACACACACACAGACACACACACACACACACACACACACACAGACACACAGACACACACACACACACACACACAGAGACACACACACACACACACAGACACACAGACACACACACACACACACACACAGACACACACACACACACACAGACACACACACACACACACACAGACACACAGACACACACACACACACACACACACACACACACAGACACACACACACACACACACACAGAAACACAGACACACACACACACACACACACACAGACACACACACACACACACACACACAGAAACACAGAAACACCCACACACACAGAGACACACACAGACACAGAGACACACACACACACACACACACACACACACAGACACAGAGACACACACACACACACAGAGACACACACACACACACACACAGACACACAGAGACACACACACACACACACACACACACACACACAGAGACACACATACACAGAAACACACACAGAAACACACACACACACACACACACACACACACAGACACACACAGACACACACACAGGCTCCGCCCACAGCAGCAGAAACGAGGAAGTCTGGGAAACTGAGCTGATATTCTGCTCTGGTAGATTTTCCCTCTCTGACAGTTTGTTCCTTCACAGCTCGTCCTGCTCTGACCGAATTATTTTACACCTTATTCAGACCCACGTTCCCGTTTTAGAGGCTGCGCGACTGAAGCAACAAACCAAGTCAGAAGATGCGACAAAGTCCATTTTGGGGCGCAGGACGGGGTCGTTAAAGGGCCAAACCCAGGACTTTGACCCCGGAAAGTCCACTTAGTCCGGCCGAGCCACGGTTTAGTTACAATCGCTCGAGCGTTCCCGATTTGAGGCTGGACCGCCCAAATGATCCTGTAGTGTGAGGGGTTCACAGACAGAATCTGAAGGTCTCCGACTGGACCGGAGGATGCCGGATTTTTAAATATGACATTTATGCATTTCCTGCGTGCTATATCTGCATTTCCTGTGTGCTATATCTGCATTTCCTGTGTGCTATATCTGCATTTCCTGCGTGCTATATCTGCATTTCCTGTGTGCTATATCTGCATTTCCTGTGTGCTATATCTGCATTTCCTGCGTGCTATATCTGCATTTCCTGCGTGCTATATCTGCATTTCCTGTGTGCTATATCTGCATTTCCTGTGTGCTATATCTGCATTTCCCATAGTGCTATATCTGCATTTCCTGTGTGCTATATCTGCATTTCCTCTGCGTCCTATATCTGCATTTCCTGCGTGCTATATGTCCATTTCCTAAGTCCCTATATCTGCATTTCCCTGCGTCCCTATATCTGCATTTCCTATGTGCCCTATATCTGCATTTCCTGTGTGCTATATGTCCATTTCCTACGGCCCTATATCTGCATTTCCTGCGTCCTATATCTGCATTTCCTGCGTGCTATATCTGCATTTCCTGCGTGCTATATGTCCATTTCCTGCGTCCTATATCTGCATTTCCTGCGTCCTATATCTGCATTTCCTGCGTGCTATATGTCCATTTCCTGCGTCCTATATCTGCATTTCCTGCGTCCTATATCTGCATTTCCTGCGTCCTATATCTGCATTTCCTGCGTGCTATATGTCCATTTCCTGCGTCCTATATCTGCATTTCCTGCGTCCTATATCTGCATTTCCTGCGTCCTATATCTGCATTTCCTGTGTGCTATATCTGCATTTCCTGCGTGCTATATGTCCATTTCCTGCGTCCTATATCTACATTTCCTGCGTGCTATATGTCCATTTCCTGCGTCCTATATCTGCATTTCCTGCGTGCTATATCTGCATTTCCTGCGTCCTATATCTGCATTTCCTGCGTGTTTCCTGTGCGTTGACTTTGCGTTTACTTTGTGTTTCCTGTGTGTGTTACCGTGGTGGCGAGTCCAGAGTCCAGCAGTCCCGAGTCGATCAGCGTCACAAACTCGTCATTTAGACTCGATTCCATGCTGATGATGTCATCGATGACCGTCTCTTCCAGCTGAATAAACCAATCACAGATCAACTTAAACGTCAACAACTCAACTGCCCGCGGGGGTCAATTGGTTTACAGCTAAAGACAACAAACACATACTCAGAAGTCCACATATACACGTGGAAATAAATTCAACAAATGATCAAAAAATCGATTGAATCCATTCGTTAAAAATCAGCGTTTACTCGAGTACTTCCTCATATTATCACCTCACGTCTTCACCGCCCACATTATCAACACAACTTTAATTGAGTTGATCAGGGTTATTAAATCTTGTTGTTTTATCTCGTCACTGTTGATTGGCCCGCTCAGCAGGCCTTCTCCACGTGTATGTGGAACACAGTCTGTGTTTTCTCAGTATGAACAAATGAACCCTGCAGGTTTGTGTTTCGGTGGATTTGTGACACCTCGATGTTTCCTGTGTGTCTGTTGCAGAATTCTAACAAATATCACAGGTATGAAAGAGCTGCTGGCGTGTTTGAGGTGTTTAAACGGACAGATTCTGTCTGTTCAGTTCCATGAAACAGAAAAACCTGTTTGATTCAGCTGACTCACATCCTCCAACAGCTGATTCAGGAAACTGTGACTCAGGCAGGAAGAAGTGAAGCTGCTGAGTTCACGAAAACCGATCAAACGGATCAGGAGGGTCCAGAGGTGTAGACATGCACGCACATTATATTTTATAAGTATTTACCTGCTTTTTGTCGCTGTTGTCTGCAGGCTGTAGTTTGGGGGCGGGGCCCAGATAGGGGGAGTGGCCTGATGAAGGTCCAGCTGGCTTCTGATCGGTCGTCTTGGTGGCGATGGCGGTCTGCGCGGTGGAGAGATACTGACGCACCTGCTGCCTCTGAGCCTGCTGGATGTGATACCTGGTGGGGTTCTCCAGGTGAGTCTGCACCTGAGAGACACACAGGAGGAAGGATTCATTTTAATTTCAGAATTTTATTACAGGCCACGATATTAATTCCAGTTGGACAAAACAGCCACTTAATTTTTGTGGTTGTTGTCATTCGTTAAATTATTGTGCAAGAAAAATTCTCGGTCTCATGGTCGCTAATAAAGAAAGTTTATTAAGAAACTTTTTAGCACATGAAGACATCAAACTCCTTCCTCCTCCTCCTCCTCCTCCTCCTCCTCGTACCTTCAGCACCTCCACAGGGACCTGAGCAGGAGGTCTGCAGGAGGAGGACACAGAGACGGAGATGGGGGAGGACAGGTCGGCCGAGCGGAGGAGCTGCTGCTGCGCCTCCTTCTGTTCCTCCTCCAGAGCCTGCTGACGCATCAGATCCTGACGCATCAAAACCCTGCAGGAGGAGGAGGAGGAGGAGGAGGAGGAGGAGAGGAGAGAGGAGAGAGGAGGAGGAGGAGAGAGGAGAGAGGAGGAGGAGGAGAGAGGAGGAGAGAGGAGGAGGAGAGAGGAGGAGGAGGGAGGAGGAGGAGGAGGAGGAGGAGGAGAGAGGGAGGAGAGGAGGAGGAGTAGGAGGAGGAGGAGGAGAGAGGAGGAGAGAGGAGGAGGAGGAGGAGAGAGGAGGAGAGAGGAGGAGAGAGGAGAGAGGAGGAGGAGGAGGAGGAGAGAGGAGGAGGAGAGAGGAGGAGGAGGAGGTTAGCATCAGCGTTTCTGACCGCAGTCGGAGAAGACGGAGACATGATGATGTTCGTTTACCTGGAAGACATGGTTGACGGCAGTGACGATGATGATGACGAAGAGGAGGGAGCTGCTACTGAGGTGCTAAAGAGAGACAGAGCTTCCTGTTAGTCAAGTTAATGACATCATCATCAACCCTCATTAATTCCAGCATCTGCAGCGCCGAAACACAACAGGTAAAACAGTCTGAGGTTCTCAGGTGGTTCTAGGTGCCCATGGAAGACCTCCTGAGTCCCCGCAAACGTCCACTGGAGGCGCTGGAAGACACACGAACAACAATCCATCCAGGGGACATGAGAGGTCAGAGGTCAGGGCCGCAGGCGTTACCTGATGCCAATTGGCTGACTCTTGATCTGGTAGAAGGTGTCGCAGTCAGACGGCAGCAAACTGTCGACCTCGATGTCAGCGACGATGCCGGACTCCACCCTGAAAGTGTTATTGTGTAAATGTTAGTAAACGGTCTTTATAACAGTCAGAGCTCTTCACCCTGCGTCACATTCACCCGTTCACACCAAGCGCTAAGCTGCGTCCTCTCCAGCAGCCAGCAGGGGGCGACTTAAACCTGCGTCCCCTCCGGCAGCCAGCAGGGGGCGACTTAAACCTGCGTCCCCTCCGGCAGCCAGCAGGGGGCGACTTAAACCTGCGTCCCCTCCGGCAGCCAGCAGGGGGCGACTTAAACCTGCGTCCCCTCCGGCAGCCAGCAGGGGGCGATGCCACCGGCTGCAGCTGATTTATTCCCCCAGTAAACACTTTCCTGATGAGTTTATGGTCTCAGTCGCTAGTTTCAAGTCTTCTTCAACACAGCATGATGTTCATTTAGTAAATTATGGTCCCATTTAGAGGAACAGAGACCAGGAAGCAGGGGGGGCTTTAGGGCGGGGCTACAAGCTGATTGACAGGTGTCTACCGTGACGCGTATTTGACGCCGTAACTTTTTCTCTCAATGACTGAAGCTAACGTCAAACAAACTTCGGTGATAGAAGCACCGAGAGTCGTCGGATAAATCAGGTGAGAGAGATTTTTGGGTGGAACATAGTTAAGCCACAAATCTGATTTAACATCTCTGCGTCAAGGCTTTAAGACGCTACATCACAAACCAACGGGTGACATCACGGCGGCCACGTCCACTTCTTTTATAACGTCGCACATATTCAAACACTAATCTTAGAGGCTCACTATCTCACCCAAAGATACCGGGAATCGAACCACCGTCCCTCCTGTTAGTGGACAACAGCTCTACCCGCTGAGCCCCGGCCGCCCGTACCTTTACTCATTCAGCACATCCTGTAATCCAAAGCCTCGACTAGGGGTTAAGTGTCCTGCTCGCACTGGGAATCGAACCGAGGTCTCTCACAGCAAAGGTGAGCGTCTCATCCACTGCTCCATCGCCGCCCAAAGTCTGCTGAACTGTACAACACAGCAATCAAAGGACAGACCGCATCAGAAACAAACCTGCACATGTGACGCCTTTAATAAGTCATGTGACCTGCTCCGGAAACAACATGGTAGTGTTCGTGCCAATAAAGCTATTTGAATCGAGGTGGACCAATCAGCTGCCTCTAACGGCCACGGGGTCTCGCTGCAGTTCCTCTGACGTCCTCCAGATGGCGTCCTCACACAGAGAGACACAGATGTTTACAGCTGCTGGTGGAAAACGTTGATGTTGAACACCAGAGAAGAAGAACAACATCTGTCAGCTGTTTAACTGCTTTCAATCCCACTTCCTGTCCGTGTGTGTGTGTTTCTGCTGAGTCATTTCCCTTCGCCCACGCACACACGCCTCCTCCTCCTCCCACACTGTAAAAAATGTCTTTATTTATGATCAGTCAAACTGACTCAGCAGTTTTCAGACACTGCAGCGTTCAGGTGCAGTGGGAAATTACAGTGACACCTCAGCTGTAACTCTCAGACATTCACAGCGTTTAAACAGCGTTTAGCGTCCTCAGCGTGGACGCCAGAGACAACGGTTAGAGGTGTTTTTATTCCTGAATCGAGTCTCTGAGGACGTTTTGGACGGATTTCCTTGTCTGTAATGTCGAACGTGCTCCGGCAGGACGCCGTCGTATCACCATAATATCTTTCGCACTGGTCGAGTTAGAAACGACCTTTAAAGAGTTAGTACACTAGTCATACTTACGGTTTGTCATGAAAAGGAAAACTGCTGGAGTTTTGGCTCAAAGGCTCTTCGGATCGAAAAATGTCGTAGCAATTTTAGAAAGCAGCTCTGTCTTCAGAAATCAGCCACGTTTGAGCGTAAACAGCTGGATTCTCGCACAAAAGAACAGCAGGATTATAAGTTACAGTTCTGAGTTTTCTCCTCCAACATTTCCGCTTTTTGGCGGCAAAATGCATTCTGGGATATCTGGCAATCTGAAGACCACACAAGTCTCCACCGATGCAGGCTGGGTAAAACGGGCGGAGCGAGAACACATCCGGGTTTTTGACTGTACTTGGCTGGACGCGGCCGAACACGCGGCCCACGCTGTAAAAAGAAAAATGTTGTTGTTAAAAGAAGCAGAGGTCGTGTTTCTGGTTAAAAACATCTGGAGACAGTTAAAGTGAAAAGTGGAAAAACATCTTCACCCCTCCCTCCTGTTTCCGTGGAACACAAACAGACCACCGAGCAGAGACGCCTCCTGGCTTGTTTTTACTTTTGCTTTCTGACTCACTACAAACAGGAATTACTTTTTTTTCTGTGTGTGTGTGTGTGTGTGTGTGTGTGTGTGTGTGGGCGGGGGGCGGACGACATCCTGGAGGACTAGACCGGGCCTGTCGCTGCCTGACGGTCTCTCAGGTTCCCCTGGGAAAATACATGAGAAGACCAGCCGCCATGTTTGTGTGTGTGGATCAGAGGTCAGAGGTCAGACAGCAACAACAACAACCTGCAGACATCATCATCATCATCATCACACCACTCAGCACTCCAACATTAAAACCTTACACATTACAACAGAGCACATCACACCAAACTCCATTCATAACTTCTGCAATTTAAAGATTACCTGCTCATCACAAAAATTAGCTGACGTCCCAAAATAAGACTGAGACAGTTTGAATATTTAGGAAATACGTTTCAGTTCGGCTCAGATCCTGTACACCAAGGATTCTATTAGAGAAAGTTCTACTTAAATAACAGAGATACTTCTCCTGAATATCAGACAGAGATCATTAAATAACTGAAAAATATAAATGTATGAAGGTTTCATGTCATCCTTTCGCGTTTTTAAGTGACTTTTAAAACTGCATGTTGTCACTTTGCTCAGCTGACTTTCACCCTGTTCTGTAGCTTTAAGCCAAACTTCATTCGAAAATTCTCAATTTAAAAAGAAGCTGCTCGTCCGCTAATTTAGCAGCTTTACAAACGAGCAGTGTGTGAGAAGCGTTTAGGAACTTAATACTACTCGGCATCGAGCAGAGCCGCATAGAAGAACCTATTCAAATAAGGATTTTAACTGGCGTTCATCTCAGCTGCATCGGCAATGAATGGAAACGTGTTTCCTTATTAATATCTTATTAAAACAACACGTTTGCTGTGTAACTTATACACCGATTTTACCAGAAGACCCCAGAGATCTGACAGATATATTCAGTCATGTTAAGCTATATATGTATTTGTACCTGGGAGAACAGCGGATTAAAAAACAGTGATTTTTGAACGGAGTTTGGCGTGAGGTTCTCTCCGCAGCAGTAATAGCGGTTTTCCCTTGAACTTCCGGACTCACCGGACCAGGTTGAGGGTTTCAGCCGAGTCCAGAATGACAAACACGGTCTGTGGCTGCAGGATCCCGGCGTCCTGCTGCTCCAGCTCGACCCCGGTTCGGTTTTGCTCTCCGGTCTGGGTCTGGTCCGAGCTGACGGCTGACATTTCAGCAGAGATAAAGACGTTTTATTAAACCAAAGGTGAGGCGCTTTACTTCCCAGCAGCCACCGCGGGATCCAAGTCTCAAAGGTGAAATCACAGCAGCGGCATGTTTCTGTCCAACACTGATGTGAACCCGGACCTGAGCAGGGCAGGAACAACTCTGAGACCAGGTTCGAGTCCTCTGAGTGGCTGAACGGTACCCGGGCAGCCTGAACACTGAGCCTCAGCTGGGAACAAAGATGTACAGCAAACAGACCGGACACACACGTGTCAGAAATATTACTGTGTACAAGCTCACACACTTTATTTTACACCTATATTATTATATTTCATATTTCTTTAAGGCCTTGTTATCTGAGCAAAGAGAGAATTAGGAACTAAAATTAAGCCCATAAAAACAAACCAACAAGAAAAAAAGAAGAAAGAAGAAACAAATTTTAAAGTTCACTGTTCACTAAATATATGCACAATAAATCATAATTAAATATGTCGTAACAAAATACAGAGAAAAATACCTTTTTATAGGACAATACTTGATTGTTGTGCAATATTCTGGTTTATATTGTACAAATGCTGCTGAAATCTATTTCAGCTCTCTACAATATCAGTACTCAATAATTAAACTTCTGTTTATCCATTACACTTCTGTCACATACTGTAGTACTGTAGTTTTATTATTTTTATGTCAGCAACTATAAAGAAATTAATTTCCCTCTCGGGCCTCAATTAATTATTTCTGATTCTGATTCTGAAGTATTGAAAGTAAAAATAAAAGTACTTGTTCTGCAGAGTCAGTGTTATTTTTCTAATGATTTACATTAAAGTTTTAGCAGCACTTTTAGTTTTTATTAAATGTTGTGGTATGTTGTATAAAGTGGTCACACTGAGTATTAATTAAAATATTATAAAGTAGCATGAAGTGGAAATACTGCAGTAAAATACCTCACAGTTGTAAAGTGCAGTACTTTTACATGGATACAAAGGATTAGAACATAAATATTATTAAATGTAGAAACATGAGTGCAGGTGTTTTCTACCTGTTCTCGTTCTATGTTTGAGTCCCTCACAGGAGGCGGGATCACCGCCTGGAGTGATCCCCTGCGGGCCAATGAGCGGCTGCGCTACTTACCAGCAGCCAATAAGACCGCGGCTTGGTTCGCAGAGAGCCAATGAGCTGCCGCGGCACCTCGGGGTCGGCCATCTTGTTTGTTTTTGTCTCTTCGGTCTTGTTACGGGAAGTTTTGCGGGGAAATCCGAGGCTGACGTCAGCCCGCGACGAATAATCGGCCGAGCTCAGACTAACAGGAGAGCCGTCCAATCAGAGGGCCGGAGAGGAGGGAGGGGGGCGGGGCGGAGCTGTTTGTGAGATTACAGAGAGTTTCATCAGCGCGGCGTGACGTCACAGACAAGCGCAAACATGAAAAGAAATGGAAGTAAATAGATATCAAAGTAAAAGCACTGAATTCCCCCTGCGGGATTAATGAAGTTCTTCTTCTTCTAACTCAAATTAGACAACAATAATAATCATTAAACTTTAACACGCATTCAAAAATACCAAGTGTTACTGCACAAACTGCGATGTTGCAAACAGTCCTTATAATTCTTTTAAATTTTTTAATAATTTTTCAATCTTGTGTTTATATATTTACAGTAATAAGTAAGTCCTCTCTTTTACACATAGTTTTATAATTGATTTTTAACTGTATTATAACTTCTTAATATCTGTTTATTCCTTATTATATATTTTAAAATCTATTTGTCAGTGTGTATGTTCACATCTGTGTCTATCACTTTTCACCAAAGCAAACTCCTCGTACATGTAAAACACCACTTGGCAATAAAACTCTTTCTGATTCTGAATTCTCAGCTGAATGTCCTGAAATAAAAATTTAAAAAGGTTCAAAGGAAACGCATGAAGCAGCAGGACGTCCTGTCAGTGGTGTATAAACCTGTATGATTTATTAAGACATATTATTTTATGCATTAATGTGTCAGCAGCATGTTAATGTTGTGGAGCAGATTTTAATTATTTAACATACTGTTCATATCTATAAACTCATCTCATTGTTTCTCTGCAAAGTTAAAGCCGCAGGTTAAATGTGGAGTAGAAATATCAAGAAGCGTAAAGTGGAAATACTCAAATAAAGTAGCCTGGATGTACCTTAATGTTGTATTTTAGTAGAGTACAGAGTAAATTTACTGCCCAACACTGTTCATTACTAAATGATTTAAATTTATTATTCAAAACGTCTCCCTTTGCTTCAAACACATCAGATTTAGTCTCTACAGTTTCTGAATATAAACATTCATGAATTTTGCTGCAAACACAAATTCACAAAAGAAAAAAAACGTGGTTGTATGTTTTTCTGTACTTTGAAGGACATTTCAAGGAATATCACATTGCTCAGTCTCCATAATAAAAAGCAGGTAAAGGCATTAATATTTGTAAATAAATCCCATCTTTACCTGCTTTTATTTATTTATTTATTCAATTTCTTGATTTATATTTGTTTTAAATTGTGGCCTACTATCATATATTGACACTGGATGGGGCTGTTGCTTCATATGTGACTGGTTTAAAAGCTTTACAATAAAGTTTATTGAAGGAAACAGGCCTAGTAGTGATGTCGGTTCTGTCAGCAGTAGTAATGACAGTAGATTTTATTCCAGACAGTCATGTTTTTATTTCATTTATAACCTCATAAACATTTGTATTTTCTTACAGAAGGGCATGATGGGAAACAGACAGGAAACAGGATGGAAGGCAGTGGCCGGCCACTAACCAGTAACCTGCAACCAATCAATAATCAATAATCAATAATAACAAGAAACCAGAACTACTACAGGAAGAAGAAACGACCATGCTGCTGTTACACCCACAGAGAGAGAGATCCTCGTCTGATTGGCTCATAAGGCGAGACGCCGCCATCCAAAATTATTTCGCTTCAGGTTATTTATCACCAGACTTTCATAAAATGTACAAAACAATCTTGAATAATTTTATAACATTATTTGTCTATTTTGTAGTGCAGATAGCGTAAATGCCATCTTTGTTATGCTCTATTTAAAAACTTGTTTTTTACGTTAGCTACTTCATATATCAGGTATCTTTAGGTGAAGTGTCCTGGTGACAAACAGTCATTGTTCTGCTAAGTGCGTTTCTGCTACGTTAGCTAATCTTTAACAAAATGACGTTTCCTCTTTCGTCCTTTAAGGCCGTTAGATCATCATTTTACCCTCTGTCAGGTCTTTTATAGCAAGAGAGATTATAATACATCATTCTCATTTTCCATTACACAAATATCTATCATAAATCCATTAAAAAAACTATTATATTATGTTATATTATCACAATAACACCAAAAGAAATCCATAAAACTCTTATCAATGTGCTGGAAAATGGACTTGTGTGATATGCAAATCAGGAAATACCTCATTTGCATATTAAAAATAAAAACAAAAAGTTGTGATTAAAAAAAAGCTTCTGTTTCCTTTCAGCTTGTAAAGTTTGGAGAAAAAAGCCCGTTTGACGGCGGCGTCTGGCCTTAAACAGCTCGGTGATATAAATACGTTTACAGTTGCCTGTTTGGTTTGTTTCGTGCACGTTTCGTGCACGTTTCAGCTTCATCTCAGTGGCTGAAGCCTGACGGTCTTCATGGTAACAGCAGCCAATAACAGTCCATAACACTGAGAGCGTCTGATAGGAGGAATCAGACACAGTGTGACGAAACACACCGAAACCCTTCTGAGAGCAGAACAGGAAGTAGAAAACAAAAAACCTATAATAAAAAACACTTTGGATTAAAAATGATAAATAAATATGGTTAACTGTTGAACACTGACAGCGGTCGAGTCGTCTGCTTTGGCACAAAGTTCAGTAAAATCCAGAAACTGTAAGGCAAAGACACTAATGAAACCAGGACCGACTCAGGTTCTAACCGGCTGTGGGGCTTAACACAACCTGTAGACCGGCTGCACTTGGTCGGATACTTTCAAACTCTAGCTTGTTGGTTTCTAACGTTTCCTGCCCCCAGATTCATCATTTAGTGTGGTGATTCGTTTTGGGAGCTAGCCTCCTAGCTAGAGCTAATTTTCAAGTAGGGTTGATTTAGAGAAATCAACCACATATTAGACATCTTGACTGTTAATTTCACACCTAAAGAATAATTTAGTGAGCGGCTCAGACAGACTGTAACTGGTAATAAACTGACACGTGGTATCCAGCCCAAAGAAACAACGAGAAATACTTAAATACATAAAGCAGATCTGATATATTAGCCAACAACTTCACTAGCGCGCGCGTGTTTACTGAATACTGCAAAGTTTTGAATACGTGCTTTGGCACATGAAGAGAAAGTGCACACTGGACTGATACAACACACCACTATTCAACTGTATCATACACATATACTGGTCAGAACCGGTCAGAACCAGTCCGGACTGGTTGGAACCAGTCTCCAAAAGAAAACTAGCAAAAATAATCAACAACTGCTCAACACAAGTCACTCAGGTTAAAATTTCAAAATGTTTTTCACCACATCGAGACAGCTGATGAAACTGATGGGAACTATAAGGCTGAGTTACTGGCCATTTCCTTCCATTCCCACATGGGGGGGGGGGCAACACACCACTGCTTTACACGCCAAAAACACGCTAAAAACACACTGTGACGGCCAGAGCCATGCACAGACTGAGCACCATGTTTGTGACAGCCGAGGTAGAAGGTCAAAGAAAGACTTTAACATTTTGAGAAATCCAGTTTTCAAAACGTTTCGTAACTTGGAGTCAGAAGTTTCAGATGGTTACGTGTTTAGGCTAGCTTAGCACTAAGACCTGAAGCAGGTGGAAACTGGTAGCCTATTTTTCACCTTCCAAAAACTCCAAAACATTCACCGTTGATTGGTGTTCTGCTAACGGTTTAAGTTCGGCTTAGAGCATAAACTGAACACTGCCAGCATTAATGTGCTGTCGGAATAATTGGAAAAATGAGTTCCTGACTCTGAAAATTCACTCAAATCTGAGCAACAACCCCGAAAGTCTGTAAAAAGTTTGGTAAACAACTTGCCGAGCTGACATCATATTACGAAGAAACAACTTTCTGCTCACGTTTAATTTAGTAATATGATAGTAGGTAGTAACCATTAGTTTCTGTCCACGTAGAGTGGAGCTAAATTAGTTATGAAATAAGGAAACTGGACCATCTGAGGAGAGAACCCGTTCTCCTGCCCAGCTCATAACAGAGGGACACTTTGTCAATACCCTCTGCATTGCTTTTTAATGCCCTGGTTTTTGCACGTAGCAAGGTCTGCGGTCAAATTAGCAAAAATAATTATGCAACAGCCAGTTAGACTTTCAAAATAAGAGCTTTTATAACTACTTTGTTAGGTTTAGGCACCAAAACCACTTATTTGGTTTTAGGAACCAAAACTACTTGGTCAGTTTTAAACACCAAAACCGCATGGTCAGGTTTAGGCATTAAAACCACTTGGTTAGGTTTAGGCATTAAAACCACTTGGTTAGGTTTAGGAACCAAAACTACTTGGTTGGGTTTAGGAACCAAAACCACTTGGTTAGGTTTTAGGCATTAAAACCACTTGGTTAGGTTTAGGCACCAAAACCACTTGGTTAGGTTTAGGAACCAAAACTACTTGGTTGGGTTTAGGAACCAAAACCACTTGGTTAGGTTTTAGGCATTAAAACCACTTGGTTAGGTTTAGGAACCAAAACTACTTGGTTGGGTTTAGGCACCAAAACCACTTGGTTAGGTTTTAGGCACTAAAACCACTTGGTTGGGTTCAGACACCAAAAACTGCTTGGTTAGGTTTAGGCACTAAAACCACTTAGTTAGGTTTAGGAACCAAAACTACTTGGTTCGGTTTAGGCACCAAAACCACTTGGTTAGGTTTTAGGCACTAAAACCACTTGGTTGGGTTCAGGAACCAAAACTGCTTGGTTGGGTTTAGGAACCAAAACCACATGGTTAGCTTTAGGAACCAAAACTACTTGGTTGGGTTTAGGAACCAAAACCACTTGGTTAGGTTTTAGGCACTAAAACCACTTGGTTGGGTTCAGGAACCAAAACTACTTGGTTGGGTTTAGGCACCAAAACCACTTGGTTGGGTTCAGGAACTAAAACTACTTGGTAGAGTTTAGGCACCAAAACCACTTGGTTGGGTTTAGGAACCAAAACCGCTTGGTAGAGTTTAGGCACTAAAACCATTTGGTCAGGTTTAGGCCAAAACCACTTTGTCAGGTTAGGGGTATTTATACTAGGCCTACATTTAGCGTAGAACTATGACGCTAAACGCTGCCTTGAGTGTTGGTGCCAGATGTAGAAGAACATGACAGAGCGGAGGTATTTGACACCCTGGGAATGGGACCATCTGAGAAGCACATGAATGCAGCATTACAGCACAAACTGCATCCTCTCAGTCAAAGAGAACTTGGCAGCTAGCTAGTTAAATGCTAAATGAAAGCTAAGCAGTGCTAGCCTGTTGTGGCTTTGGACAGAATCACTGTGGTCCTGTATCAGGACCGGATACACAGAGAGATCCATCTGTAACATCTGACTCTGGAGAACACAGACGACGAGAGAATGTACTAAAATGTCACGTTGTTCCCTGAACCTTCACCTTGTTAGCCGTTAATCTAAACTGCCAACATGGCCGCCGCTGAAACCCAAACTGTCTGTTTGGCTCTGGCTGTGTGGAGGTCTGCAGAGTGTGGAGGAACAGCGAGCGTTAACCTTTAACCTTTACGTAGTCACATGACCGAGGGGTCACAGGAGAATAAATTATATTTACAAAAACATTTTACTCTTTGTTTTCTTCTTCTTGCATCAACTTGCATCAAGCAAACATCAAATACAACCCAGACTCATAAACACGGAAATATCCAACAGCAAGTCTGTCTTTTCAGTTCATCATAGCATCAGATAGATTCATCAGAATAACAATAATATTAATAATATTCGCTTTTTTCACTATCAAAACACTCTTGTCCAAAAGGTGTTTATAGAGACGGAGGGAGAAATACTGTACCACTGGAAGTAAAGATGATAAAAACATCTAAAGTCTTTTTTTCTTTTGGGTTCAGGTCACATCGGCTCCGTCTAATCGCTGGACTCATTTCCAACATCCAGCTCACAGAGTCCATCTGACGTGGGGAGGTTCAGTGTTCATCCTGAACTCAGCAGAGACATGAAGGTTTACAGTCCAGTCTGGTTTCTGGTTCCTTCATGTCGCCGTCCGTCTTAAAAAAACTCCTTCAAACTTTTTACATCCAGCTCTGGGGGGGGATCAACATCTGGGACCGGAACCGTCAGAGTCCTGCAGAAGCCTCATATCTCACAGGGGATCAGGGCTGCAATGGTTTATTATTAATTTAGTTATTTATTTTCCTCACAGTCCGAGGTGACGTCTTCAGATGTCTTGTGTTTAGTGCTTTGGAGCAACAGTCCAGCAGAAAGAGAAGCAGAACCAGGTCCAGCTGCTTAAAAATGACCCAAATGATTATTCAGTAATCACAGTTTAACCTGTCAGTCAACTAATCGATTAATCAACGGATCATTTCAAGTCTACATGTGACAGTTTCCCAGCTCACAGTTGATGACCTAATATGGAAGCTAATTTTAGCCTGAAAGAGGTTTCAGAGGTTCTTTTTATGTCACAAGTTTGAGACACTAACTCAAATGTTATGAAATTGAAGGTTGTAACTTTTTAAAATGATAAAATATTGACATCTTAAATTACAGTTATAAGAAATTAAACATTTGTTTCCTTTAGAGTTGGACTAACCGGTTCTTGAGAAATCCAACAAACAACTAAGCAAGTGATGTAGCTAACGTTAGCTAGGTTGTGGGTTTTCTGTCATTACAGCTGCTGCTCCGAAGCTAACATGAACGAAATGGTCAGCACAGCGGCTCCAGACACAACAACGGCACGTCACAGTGAACTAGAAACTGAGGGTGCGCCACGTCGCTGAAAAGCTGACATTACTGAAACTAATGTGACTGAAGCTAACATCACTGAAAAGCTAACGTGACTGAAGCTAATGTTGCTGAAACGCTTATGACGCTGAAAAAGTGACATTACTGAAACTAATGTGACTGAAGCTAATCTCACCGAAGAGCTAACGTGACTGAAGCTAACATCACTGAAAAGCTAACGTGACTGAAGCTAACATCACTGAAAAGCTAACGTGACTGAAGCTAATCTCACCGAAAAGCTAACGTGACTGAAGCTAACCTCACCGAAAAGCTAACATGACTGAAGCTAACGTCACTGAAAAGCTAACGTTACTGAAGCTAAAATTGCTGAAAAGCTCATGTCGATGAAAAGCTAACGTTACTGAAAAGCTAATGATGCTGAAAAGCTAATGTTACTGAAGCTAACGTTACTGAAGCTAACATCACTGAAAAGCGAATGCCAAAGGCTTCCATGTGTTATGACGTTATGAAAGGACCAGGAGTCACTGGATTAAACCAAGCTGGAACCTCCGGCTCTCACGAGTGAAGCCAGAGCTGAAGAGCCTTAAAGCTGCGTCCTCTCCAGCAGCCAGCAGGGGGCGACTCCACCGGCTGCAGACAGAAAATGTTTCTCCTTCTCAGCTGAATAATTACCCCAGTAAACACTTTCCTGATGAGTTTATGGTCTCAGTCGCTAGTATTCGCTGAATTTGACAAAAGAAGTGTTTTGGTTTTGGATGGCTGACCCCACCTTTAAATGAAAATTGTAGAGCGATAAATAATCAAAACTATGAGGTCAGATTTTATTGTTTTTACTTTGAATTGTAAATTTGAACCAATTGAGGAACCAATATCTTGATGTGAGTATTTTTGTCCTAAGTTTTCACCTTTCAAACATCAACTGTGAACAGGGAGGACGTTTTGGGATTTGGGACGTTCTGATAAAGAGGAATGCTCTTAAATCTTAAATTCATAAAGTAAGCAACAGAAAATGAATCGATTGCAATTCTCTATTAAAAAAGATCAACTATCACCTCCAGTTTCTCTACTTCGAGTGTTCAGACTGAAGGAACAGTTTGAACTCTGAGAACTGAACATGGACATTTGGAGTTCTTGTGACGTTTGACGAAGAAATATGAACCATATAATAACAGAAACATGTAAATATGTTCGTAATGTGCAGATAAACTGAGAAAAATAAAACCGTCCGTGTTTGAGTGAGATTTCTTCAGGACCGCGATGAACCGCCTAAGGGATTTTATAAAAACCTGCAGTACGTGACTCCACCACAACAGGACAGCAAGACTGCAGGTAAAAGGAACACACGCCTCAGAACAGAGGCTGCTGGGAAACGTAGTCCGGACAGGTGATTTGATTGGCAGGCGCCAGACAGCAGCAGTGATGTCACTGAGGGGGAAGTTTAAAAACCAAACAGTTTTTTCTTTGGGGGAAATTTGGGATTAAAAAGTCTTTTAAGTGCATTTAAATAGGACACAACAGTCTGTCTCTTCTTCCGTGTTTTAAAAAACTCCTTTCAGTCAGTCTGACAGTTTTTATGGACTTCCTGTTTGAGTTCAGGAAACCAGCACCGCCTTTATCTTTTAAAAACAGGAGAATCTCTTCCTTTAATCTGTGGTTTAACAGTCAGGTTGACTTTCTGTGCTCTTTAATCTCTCTTCACACGTATCCAGAGACCAGAACCTGGACCTTGGTCAGTCCAGGTCCTGATCATATCTAGAACTTTCATATTAGAAGATTCTGCAAAACCCCAGATGACATCCAACGTTTTTAAAATCTCTCTTTTTACTAAATCTGTGCACAGTAACTACGTCAGGCAGCATGAACCAGGTGGTGGTCCTGCTGCTCTGTGACGGGACGTGGACTCTGGTCTCTGGTCTCTTAAATGAAAGCCGGACGTGCTACAGGCAAGTGGAAATCCGAATCTGAAAAGTGAAGCCAACGCTGTAGTAACTTAAACCTGCGTCCTCTCCAGCAGCCAGCAGGGGGCGACTCCACCGGCTTCCCAGCTGATTTATTCCCTCAGTAAACACTTTCCTGATGAGTTTATGGTCTCAGTTTTGTTTTAAGCCTGTTTGTCGCTAGCCAAAATTAGCATCCCAGCTAACATCACAGTTAACGTGAACTACAGATGCACCTTGCTAACCGAGCTAGCTAGCTCCACCCTGTCTTCCAAACATGGTCACATGCGGTTCCAAAAAAACAAGATGGTGACGGCCAAAATACCAAAACTGGAGGCTTCAAAGCTGTAGTCCACCGCCCAACGGGGGACGTCACGGCGGCTCCGCCCACTTCTTTTAAACAAGCCTGGGTCACAGGTGAATCCTCCACAGCCCACATGAACAAAACAAACATGCTACTTGCTGTGTTCACTGTAAAGACGAGGCGTCCGACTACGAGGTGCAGAATTGTCCAATAAGAAGGTGATTCACAGGGATCCTGGGCTGGATTATACTAAGCAGACTAACTGTGTCCCGGTAGAGTCCAGTTTTCCTGGTCTGTAACTCAATCCTGTCTCTCATAACGGGTTTCTCTCAGCGGGAAACTGAAGGGAGGCTCAGGATCAGGATCTGGATCAGGATCTGGATCAGGATCTGGAGTGTGTGCTGTGTTATTGATCCTCACACGATTACAAAAGTAGTTAAGGGGGACACGGCAGAAGCTAAATAGAAGTGATCGGCGTTTGACTGTAAATGACTTTTAAATTATGGATGAGTTTTCTGAATATGAGGTCACAGTTCTGGCAGCTCGGGCTTATGGGTACTGTAGTGTTTAAAGTAGTGTAGCGTTCCACCATCCAGACTGAGGAGAGTCAAAACGGTTACTGTTACTGTTAAAAAAAGAAGTTGGAGAGGCTCCGCCCACCTCGCTGTGATTGATGTAGGACGGGTGAAAAAAGAGGAGGAGTCATGCAGATGAAGGACGCGACTTTAAATACACAGAGAGCCCACAGAGTGTGTTGTGTGTGTTATGACTATGTACTGGTTTCCAAACGGGATGTTTTAAAAGACCATCATCGCCATCCTTCCTCGTCCAATAGAATCACGTGTTGTCGCCCTCTGCTGCAGCCGCCAGCTCCTCCCCCTCCTCCTCCAGGCTCTCCACAATTGGCCGGTGGACCTGATGCTCCTCCCCCCTCCCGGCCCTCGACAGGACGTCCATCCATCGGCGCTGTAGCTCCTCCCCGTCAGCGCTGAAGTACAGAGTCAGGTGACTCTGGGAGATCTTGAAGGCATGGCGTCGCTCCAGGCGGTCACATGACTCGGGAAGGAGGACCTCAAAGCCAATCAGCGGCACGCTGCGCTGCGCCTTCACGTCCTGGTAAAAATAAAAATACCATCAGTGGATCATGGGTACCATGGCGACACAAGAAGCACAAACCGAAAACCATTATCATTTCCTGCCTGTGTGTTCTGATTGGTCGGTTTGTAGTTGCATTGTGATTGGTCGGTTTGTAGTTGTACTGTGATTGGTCGGTTTGTTGTCGTACTGTGATTGGTTGGTTTGTAGTCGTACTGTGATTGGTCGGTTTGTGGTCGTACTGGGATTGCCCGCTGCCTTTGGTGTGAGAGACCCGGTTTGTAGTTGTACTGTGATTGGTTGGTTTGTAGTCGTACTGTGATTGGTTGGTTTGTAGTTGTACTGTGATTGGCTGGTTTGTAGTCGTACTGTGATTGGTCGGTTTGTGGTCGTACTGTGATTGGTCGGTTTGTGGTCGTACTGTGATTGGTCGGTTTGTTTTTTAGTCCAATTCTGGTCGGTTTGTAGTTGTACTGTGATTGAGTCAGGTTTGTAGTCGTACTGTGATTGGTCGGTTTGTGGTCGTACTGTGATTGCCCGCTGCCTTTGGTGTGAGAGACCCGGTTTGTAGTTGTACTGTGATTGGTCGGTTTATAGTCGTACTGTGATTGGTCGGTTTGTTTTTTAGTCCAATTCTGGTCGGTTTGTAGTTGTACTGTGATTGGTTGGTTTGTAGTTGTACTGTGATTGGTCGGTTTGTAGTTGTACTGTGATTGGTTGGTTTGTAGTCGTACTGTGATTGGTCGGTTTGTGGTCGTACTGTGATTGGTCGGTTTGTGGTCGTACTGGGATTGCCCGCTGCCTTTGGTGTGAGAGACCCGGTTTGTAGTTGTACTGTGATTGGTTGGTTTGTAGTCGTACTGTGATTGGTTGGTTTGTAGTTGTACTGTGATTGGCTGGTTTGTAGTCGTACTGTGATTGGTCGGTTTGTGGTCGTACTGTGATTGGTCGGTTTGTGGTCGTACTGTGATTGGTCGGTTTGTTTTTTAGTCCAATTCTGGTCGGTTTGTAGTTGTACTGTGATTGGTCGGTTTGTGGTCGTACTGTGATTGGTCGGTTTGTGGTCGTACTGTGATTGCCCGCTGCCTTTGGTGTGAGAGACCCGGTTTGTAGTTGTACTGTGATTGGTTGGTTTATAGTCGTACTGTGATTGGTCGGTTTGTGGTCGTACTGTGATTGGTCGGTTTGTGGTCGTACTGTGATTGCCCGCTGCCTTTGGTGTGAGAGACCCGGTTTGTAGTTGTACTGTGATTGGTTGGTTTATAGTCGTACTGTGATTGGTTGGTTTATAGTCGTACTGTGATTGGTTGGTTTGTAGTCGTACTGTGATTGGTCAGTTGGTTTGCAGCTTTACTCTGATTGGTCTGTGATATGCCCTAAAACTCATAAGACTTTTCCCAGATGGTGCTGACAGATTAAACTGCAGCGCTGAAACACTACAGTTGGTCTGTCGGTGGTTGTAATGACCACTGCAGCCTGCGGGGGGCGGTGTTACTAACAGAGTGCAGTGTTCCTGCATGTGTCCACGTGTCCTCCGGCTGCTGTACAGTGTTAAACAGTGATCACCTGCGGGGCTCCGTAGATGTACAGCACCAGCGGCTCGTTGTCAGGGATGACGAACCAGGCCTTCTGCCAGCCCCGGCCGCTGCCTTTCTCCATGTGGTGAAGAAAACTACAAATCACACTGTTCTCTGCCGCCAGGGAGGCCTGTTTCTATGGCAACAAGAGACAGAGATGAAGAGAGCATCGGTTTTCTGCAGGACGCATAATTAAAATGAGAAAACTCAAGAGAAAATGTTCAGCACAGGGTCAAACAGTGATGTTGGTACACAGAGACGTGGTGATGTCACAGTGATGTCACACTAACCTCCAGGATGGAACGCCTCCTGTGGGAGCTGCTGGTCAGCGTGGTGGGCGAGGGCGACACTCCCACCAGCATGGCGTAGCAGTCGACACAAACGCGGTTGGTTCGGTTGTTGTCGTACGACAGGCGAGCGCGAAACTCTGAACATTTCCCACAAACCACCTGGATTCAACACAAACAGTCAGTCGACGGAACAAAACACTGAAGTCAAAGACACGTGACGCTCCAGGTTTCTTATTTCTGTCAACATGTTGAAGCTGAAGTTTCTACGGTTTCGTCAAAGCATTTAAGTTGCTAGTTTAGTTGGATGCTAACGTCCTGTTAGCTCTGCTGTACGCAGAGGATCCGACCCGGATCACCGGCCGCACAGAGGTCAAGACAAATGTTCAGATGAGGTGAACGTACGTGTCCGCAGGCTTTACAGTGATGGCGTCTCTTGGTGATGGAGTTGAACGGCTCCTGACACTTCATACACAGCGTGACCTCCTTCTCTCGGATCGGAGTCGGCGCCCTCTTTCCGAGCTCCACGCAACTCTGGAACAGAGAGACGAGGACGAAGAGTCAGAACCGACCTTTTCTGCAGCTGAAGGTCAACAGGTTGGACAGAACCGTCTTTATCACAGCGGTCTGTAGGGGGCGTGTTTGTGTCGCAGTACGAAACCTCGTGTCCTGATAACATCAATATTAGAAATTGTACATGAACCTTACAAGGTAACCGGACCTTAAATTCCACATGTGACTAATGGGACAGCATTTTTTGAAACTGGTCCAGTACTCAGTGAATCTGATCCTCGCCCCGTCAAGGTTTTTGTCGCTGACGGGCTCAGATTATAAGTGTCGGACAGCATTATGGAAAGGACCTTTTCCCCATGTTTGCTCGTCTTTCTGCTTTTATTCTACATTTTCAAAAAGTTTATCACAGACAAACAAGTTTTAAACCAACTACCAGCTCTGTAATCCACAGCTGCTGGTAACCTATGACGACGGTGTTTCCTTTAATCAGGTGACTCTTTTTCTGCCCTCTGAAGCTTCTGTCTGTCCATCAGAGTGATGTTGCTCACTGTCTCACAGTTTCAAGACAAACTATAACTTCTGTCTCAGCTGATAAATAGAAAAGCCGAGGATCGAACCTCCGACCTTTCCATCACATGACCTGCTCTAATTTCTTTTTTGAAATTCTTTATTTTCAGTCAGAAAAATAGAAATACAGAATAAAAGTAGTAATACTTAATATTAACCACTTGGGAACGGACTGACCCGAAACGGGGGTGTAATCGATTTTCGCTGTCCAAAAACAGCGGCCAACAGAGACCGTGTGGCGGGCCGGCATCTTGGTGAGGTCGACCAAGTGCGTCCAGCTGCAGGCCGCAGACAAACAGGACGGAAGCTGAACTTCCAAATATGGTTCGTCCCAGAAGACACCGCGCACAAAACGTGATAATTACCAGAATTATTATCTGGGCCTGATGGTTGAGGAGATGTTACTGATTTATTTGAGGTTTGTTATTTAAGGCGGTTTTCCTAGAAATAGGTTCCAGGGTCCTTTTTGTTTAACCAGAATCAGCTACATTGGTCTCCACCAGACTCCATTGATAAAAACATTGATTTTATTTATTGATTTTGCCTCGTTCGGTTAGTTTGTGTTGTGACTGTAATGCACCAGACTAACCAACCGAAGCAGCTGTAGACCAGCAACTCTCGCGTTCTGCGAGGTAAAATTACTAATTAACGGCGTCTGGTGGCGCCGACGAGCGCGATACACCGAGCTCATCTGGTCAGGAAGATATGAGACTGAAAATATCTCATGAGGAAAGATTCGTCCAGAAAAGAAGAAGATTGAGGAAGAGAGAAAGTCAAAAATCAGCTGCTGATCTCCTTTTAAATTTTCACTCATTTTACATCAAACGAGGTCAAACGAACACCAACAATACAAACGTGGAGCGTTTAGTTCCTGCAGCAGAGACGAACGGTACTCTGATCATATTTACAGAAGCCCAACGGTGTGCGAGTTACCGGGGAGTGAGGCGGCGTGGACTCGTCGTCTCGCAGCGAGCAGTTCAGATGTCTGAAGCTCTCCATCGTCTGCTCGTGTCTCTGGATGGTCGCCTGGATGGCCTGAAACACACAAACACACACACGATGAATGTGTTCTGAAGTGCGCCGTGTTGCACCTGTGACCGCGCCGGCGGGGACGATGATGTCACTGCAGCCAGGTGAGGCGTTAAACAACAAAAAGAGCAGAGTGTCGCCTGGTGTTACCTGTATCCAGTCTTTCTTGTCCTCCTCCGTCCTGCAGAGACACAATCACAGAGAAACCAGTCAGAAAACAACATGCGTCTGTGGGGAGGACCGGGTCTCAGTACCAGAACCAGCTGCAAAACAAGTACAAGTTCTGTCGGGTTCACGATATCAGCCCGACCCAGCAGACGTGCACCTTAAACTATGACTCTATACAAACGTGACACGATGACTCTGAATCAAGCGGAAAGTGGAAAGAGAAGCCGGTGCTGAAGAGCCTTAAAGCCCCTCAGTGTGTTTTAACATTTCTATATTTCATTTCTTCACAATGTTGATTACCAACATAGCTTTTTGACAAACAGCTTAATTTTGTGCTCAAAGTTTCAAAAGTTGCTTAGTTGTTAAAACGGGGTGGTGACGTGATTCTCCAAGCTGGCGCAGGCGCACTGTCACGCCTCGTTAACAAACCGTCACGCCTCGTTAAGTCAGAGCATCAAACCGATAAACATCGCTGTGAGCTAGCAAACCGATTTATCAGGTATCAGGTCATTTACTCAGAACTCACATCAGGTCTGTTCATTATGGCGCCGTGTTGGAGGACAGAGGACAGAGGACAGGAAACGCGTCGCACTTTCACCTGCCGCCGTCTGATATACAGTCTGCTACATGCATTTTACTGACAGCAGTTTCACCAATCCATCGGTGGAGCCCCCCCTCCCCCCCCCGCGGTAAAGTAAGCGCACCATAAAGCGCAGTGTTAGTTATCGTGTGCAGCGCTGACAGGACCATCAGCTGTGTGACTGATAACAGCTGATCATTAGTTCCTATCATGGCTCAGTAACAGCTGCTCCTGCAGACAGTGAAGTGGACTAAACTTTACAGCGTAGTGATGTTAACACAGCATGTCGTTAGTGACACTCCAGCCGGTCAGTTTTTGGTCGTCATGGTAATGTTACGTCTGACTATTAACCACACCCCCATTCTCTGTTTGAGGAAGAACGTTCATCAAAAACGGCCGTTAAAACTGGCTGGAGGGGCTTTAAACCTGCGTCCTCTCCAGCAGCCAGCAGGGGGCGACTTAAACCTGCGTCCTCTCCAGCAGCCAGCAGGGGGCGACTCCACCGGCTGCAGAAAGAAAATGTTTCTCCTTCTCAGCTGATTTATTCCCCCAGTAAACACTTTCCTGATGAGTTTATGGTCTCAGTCGCTAGTTTCAAGTCTTCTTCAACACAGCATGATGTTCATTTAGTAAATTATGGTCCCAATTAGAGGAACATAGACCAGGAAGCAGGGGGGGCTTTAGGGCGGGGCTACAAGCTGATTGACAGGTCTTTACCATGATGACCTGTCAATGTTTTGTTTTAAGCTGTTGGCCGCTAGCTAAAATTAGCATCCCAGCTACTATCACGGCTAACATGAATTACAGATGCACTTTGCTAACCAAGCTAGCTAGCTCCACCCTCTTGTTTTGTGCCGCTGGATGCAAAAAATCAAGATGGCGACGGCCTATCGGCTAAACTCGAGTCTTCAAAACGGTAGTCCACAATCCAACGGGGGACGTCACGGCGGCTGCCTCCATTTCTTTTAACCAGGCTCTGAACAGACACAAAGACCACGGAGTCTGAAGCCGGTACCTGGCCTGCAGCTCCAGGGATCTCTGTTTTCCAGACACCAGGAACGTCCTGGGAACTGCAACACTGCTGGTCTCCTTCAGCTGGACAGACAGAGAGAGGGACAGGGGGACAGACAGGTAGACCGGGTTAATCAGACCGGAGCTCCGCTCAGTAATCACAGGTGTTTATCAGCTGATGATGTCTCACCTCCATACCGTCCACATCAATGCGAGCACGGACGCCGTACTTCTGGCCAATGAGACGCAGCTTCGGGACACAGTACAGCAACCTGTCATTAAACTGCAGAGACAGACCGGTGTTACTTTCTGCTGCGTCTCTGGCTGCGTCATAAATCCGGCAGAACAGAGTAGAAGACAGCGAGTACCAGTATGAGGTATCGGTCCTGCGTGGTCCCGTTCTTATTGGACAGTTTCAGGATGTGTCCTTCTTTAATGAGCTCGTTTGTGGGGTTGACGATGTCTTCTTCTCCTCCCAGCAACTCGTACACCTTCAACAACTTCCTCATTCGCTCCTGACAGGGAGACAGGGAGAGACAGGGAGAGACAGAAGGAGACAGAAAGAGACAGGGAGAGACAGGGAGAGACAGAAAGAGACAGGGAGAGACAGGTAGAGACAGGGAGAGACAGAAAGAGACAGGGAGAGACAGGTAGAGACAGAAAGAGACAGGGAGAGACAGGGAGAGACAGGGAGGGACAGGTAGAGACAGGGAGAGACAGAAAGAGACAGGGAGAGACAGGTAGAGACAGAAAGAGACAGGGAGAGACAGAAAGAGACAGGGAGAGACAGAAAGAGACAGGGAGAGACAGGGAGAGACAGGGAGGGACAGGTAGAGACAGGGAGAGACAGAAAGAGACAGGGAGAGACAGGTAGAGACAGAAAGAGACAGGGAGAGACAGGGAGAGACAGAAAGAGACAGGTAGAGACAGAAAGAGACAGGGAGAGACAGGGAGAGACAGAAAGAGACAGGTAGAGACAGAAAGAGACAGGGAGAGACAGAGAGAGACAGGGAGGGACAGGTAGAGAAAAGTAGAGTCAGGTGGACAATCCAGCTGAGCAGTTTGAGTCAACGTAAATTTACCCAGAACACATAGCACATTAAAACTAAACAACTTTGATCAACAGATGAATTTGAAGAGACCTGGGGGCTCTGTTCTTTGGGAGAGACCTGGGGGCTCTGTTCTCCAGAGGAGAAACGCTGACAACATAAATATGAAAGCACGATGTGACTGTCTGCATGTTGCTGAGGAGGATCTGAGAAGAAACGTGAGGCAGTTAAACGCAAACACATGAAGCCGCCGTTCAGACGGTTAACGAGCCACACGTGTCTGACGGCGTGTGATGTGGTCTGAAGGCGATAAAGAGCAGGGCGTTTACGGCTGAGAGCTCTGGGTGTCGGCTGTGTGAAAGTCTCTTACCATCTTCCTGATGGCGGCGTTGGAGTGTTCTGCGGCCGTGGCGATCAGCTCCAGAGACTCTGCAGAGAGAGACGTGATTCAAGTTAACTTTATTTGTCCCCGGGGAAATTTGTCTTCGACATAAAAGCTGCCACATCAAAAAAATATATACATTATCGTGCAATAACAGACATAAGTGCACTCAGTACAAACACCCCCCGTATATCCCGTGTTCAGGATTCACAGACAGAGGGACGAAAAGAGTCCTGTATTTAACCTGGTTGGTCTACCGGTTCACTTTCATTCCTGTGTGGACCAGTTTTACCCGATACATTAGCGAGCCAAGCTGTGATTCTGCAGCGTGCTACACTCTGTCACAGCACGAAAAAATAACATCAGTAACTCTGTCCGACCCCAAACGCCTTTTCAAGGAGTAGAGGCGCTGTTTGATCCTATAGAGCAGTGGTTCTTAACCTGGGAAAAATAGAAAAACAATAACTTAAAACTAACTAGACGAACTGTAATTGTGAATGGAATCACTTTGGGTGGACGCTGTAAATATTTTGCACTGTTTAATCCAGCAGGTGGCGCTGATGATGCCAACCGCTATAAAACGACAACGAAGACTCTGCCCGTGGCAAACCAACCGAATCAGCTGTCCTGTCAGTCTAATCCAAGATTAGATATTATATTTTAAATTCTGACTTTTTTTCTCAGAATTCTGACTTTAATCTCAGATTTCTGACTTTAATCTCAGATTTCTGACTTTTTCTCAGAATTCTGACTTTTTTCTCAGATTTCTGACTTTTTTCTCAGAATTCTGACTTTTTTCTCAGATTTCTGACTTTTTTCTCAGAATTCTGACTTTTTTCTCAGATTTCTGACTTTTTTCTCAGATTTCTGACTTTTTTCTCAGATTTCTGACTTTAATCTCAGAATTCTGACTTTTTTCTCAGATTTCTGACTTTTTTCTCAGATTTCTGACTTTAATCTCAGAATTCTGACTTTAATCTCAGAATTCTGACTTTAATCTCAGAATTCTGACTTTAATCTCAGAATTCTGGCTTTTTTCTCAGATTTCTGACTTTATTCTCAGATTTCTGACTTTTTTCTCAGATTTCTGACTTGCTGTGTGACTTCACAGAGAACAGACAGAAGTCATATAAGCCCCGGTGTTCCTGGGTGTTTGTTTTACGTACTCTGGGCGTCCCTGTAGTCCGGCGCGTCCTCTGGCAGGCGGTGCAGATAATCTTTGAGCAGCAGCTCGTAGCGAGGAATCCTCTGAACCGGCTCCAACATGTGATGCTGCAGGGTCAGGTTCCCGCAACGCTCCTCCCTCTGCACAAACACAACAACGCAGACATTAAACACAGCCGGACGACGGACTGAGAGCAGCGGCGGATCTGGATCTGGATCTGGACCTGGATCTCCTGGATGATGGTCTTGAACTGAGCTGATCTCTCCATCCAGGTGTTCACCAGCTCCATGGCTCGGTCAAAGTTCTTCACGTACTCGCCGTACATCTTCAGGAAGGGAGCCAGCTTCTGCAGGATGTCCCCGATCCGCGGGTTCGAGTCCCTGCGGACACAACAGGAGTCAAAGCAAGTCCTAAAGAAAGGAGAACCAGCAGGAGGAGGAGCGACGGCCTCACCACTCCTCCATCCGTTTCTGCAGCGCCGGCAGCAGGAACTGCTGATGGAAACAGTAGATGGAGCAGATGTTGGAGAAGATTCCCTGAACGACGTCGCAGGGGAAGGAGGAGCGAGACCGAGCCTCCTCCAGGAGCCGGGCGCAAAACACCTGCAGGAGGAGAAACAAACAGGAAGTCCGTCAGCCCTGCAGGTAACAGGGACGAGCTCAGTCTCAGGTCCTCAAAGGCGCCGTAGGCTGTAAACTGTATTTGTCTGTTTATCTTGGCACAGCTGACGGACCGTGAGCCTCAGCCATCGTTTCCTCCCTCATATGTAAATGTCTCCAGAAAAACTCTCTCTCTTTCTCACAAAAAATGAAAACGGACCCGTCTGTGAATTGAATGCTTAGTTTCATGAACACAGCTGCAGAAATCTGTTCAACACGACGCCGTCAATGTCTGAGATCCACTTCTAAACACGTTATTAGCGAGCACGCAAGGAGCCTAGCTAGCAAGGATCGCTATGTGAAAGTTAGAAAACAGCTGGGATGCCGCAGTTAGCACGCAGTTAGCACGCAGTTAGCACGCAGTTAGCACGCAGTTAGCACGCAGTTAGCACGTCGTAGCCTTCTGTCAATATCCACTGCAACCTGTTTTCCGGTTTCCCCCTGATGTCCTCCGACTGCTCTGCCTCAACTCTGCGAAGTTTCCTGATGGACAGGTAGCTTCACTTGTTGCTGACGCTAACGTAACCGCTAGCTAACGCTAGCTGCTGTTATCAGCCGGCTCTGAACCAGCGGTCCAAAGCTTCTGTACTGATGTCAGAGGTGGAAAGGCAAACACCCCCCCGAGCTTACGGTCCGGGCAGAATCAGCAACAGCACGGCTAGCTGCACGGCTAACTGAGCAGCTGCTGTTAGCAGTAGTTAGCAGCTAAAGTAAGTGGTAACACACAAACTCTGTAAATCACCAAAAGCGCAGGCAGAGCAGCCGGAGGACATCAGAGGGGAAACAGATTCTCATCACCTCTGATCCAGTTTCAGTAAAACCAGAGAACAAAGTTAGAAAGTCGTGTTTTTGTGCAGTAATGGGTGAGAGACAGCCTCAGGCCTTGATTCAGCGCTGTGCGGCTAGGCCCCGCCCCTCTGCTGTGCTCGGGTAAGTTGGCCAATCAAGAGACAGGAGAGTGTTTAGACATTAAGTAATTATTCAGATATTAATTCAGACAATTTCTGCAAAATACGTCTCCTCATGCCATGAAGTGAGGACAACCAGTGGAACCTCAGACTGATAAATAAATGTACAGATTTTAAAATTATTATTTTGATCGTTTGATATTTTAGTGATTGTTTTGTTTTTGCATTAGATACTGATTTCATTTTTTTATTATAATTTTTTAATCAATTAATTTTTTTCAACTTTTTTGTCTATTTTTATATATACACACACACACACACACTCACCGATTTATTTATTTATTTTAATATTTTTTTTATTTTTATTTTTTTAACATACACACACGCTGTGATTACTTGTTTAATAAAATGTATGGGGTTGATTGTTAATAATATTGTTACACATTCATGCCAATAAAGCTAATTTGAATTGAGCTGAGTGTTTCAGACAGAGGCTGAAAAGAGGAGCTGAAGCAGCGATGATAAAAATGTTTGTTAAACATTAAAGCATGAAAATCCTAAACACAAGAACGAAGCTGAAAATGAGGATCCTACGGCACCTTTCAGTCCAGGAGAAGCAGGGGCGGAGCTAAGGCGACTCACCTGGTCCAGGAGGTGGAGCTTAGAGACGTAGGCGGTCTCCGTGTGCAGCAGCTCGTTGGCGATGTTGAAGACTCTCTGCTGGACGGACAGCTGGACAGAGAGACAGAGAGCGTTGATTCATTAAAGACGCGTTTGATGAGCGGCGTCACCTGTCGGACAGGTGTGAGCGCTGCGCTGTATGTAAGATGTGTGATTGGGTGTTCTGTATCATGTGACCTCCTGACAGCAGGTGGCGCTGACGAGACCTTTGCGTCGCTACCCGTCTCACCTCAACAGAGTCCTGTCTGTCCGTCTTGGGGGGGGGCAGCACCAGCGTAAGCTCCGCCTCCTCCTCCTCCAGGTCACTGTCTCCTTCTTCAGAGAACTCCCTTCTCCTTCTGACTCCGCCCCGAGCCTCCTCCCCCTCCCCCTTCCCTCCCTCCCCCGCGTATGACGACGAGCTGGAGAGGCGGGGCAGGAGAGCGGGGCTGCAGGGGTAAGCCACGCCCCCGTCGTCCACGCCAGCGAAGCAGAGCTCCTCGCTGTGCGACGGAGAGCTGATGCTGTCGATGCCGCTGTCCCGATTGGCCAGCTTCCCGTCCGTCTGCGAAGAGGGGAGGGACAAGCGCTCCGAGGGGAGCTCCGATTGATCGAGCAGCGGCAGCTGCTGCTGTTGTTGCTCCCTCATCTCCACGGCAACCACATCGTCCTCCAGGTGTTTCTCAGAGGCGCTGTAACCCGACTCCATGGAGAGACGCTTCTGATGGAGGTCGTCCCGACACGCCGCCACCAGCTCTTCATCATCATCATCCTCGTCATCAACATCACGGTCATCGCCGTCTCCCTCGTCCCCCTCGCCCCTCGCCTCGCCCGCCAGTGTGACGTCATCATGACCTTTGATCTCAGAGGGCAGCTCCTCGTCAGGAGGGGGAGGAGCTGGCGGTGACAACGAGGGTGGTGATGAAGGTCGGGAGGAGGAGAGGGAGGAGGGGGGGTCAGGGAGGCGGGGACACAGAGCCCCCCCGGTGATGTCAGGAACCACGATGATCTGCTCACTGCGCACACACACACACACACACACACACACACACACAATGAAATCTCCATAAAGGCTGAAACGATGACATCACTTCCTCTGACCAATCACAACTCACCGCTCAAACTTCTCGATGAGTGACAGGACGCAGGTGGGGGAGGCGGTGCCGTCAGCGCGGGTCGGTGGAGTCCGGCCCCCTCGGGGGTCCGCAGGGAGGGGTCTGCATGGCGGGGGAGGAGGGAGGGGCTTATCTGGAGCCCGGGGGCGTGGCCTCGAACCCCCCACCTGCTGCTGGAGGTGGGGGGGCTTTGGGGGGACTGTGGAGGGATCAAACTCGTTAATGTTTTAAATCCGACATAAAAATTAAGTTTAAATTTAAATAAAGTTTGTTACCCTGAGGTTTCGGTCCCGGCAGCGGCGGCCTGCTCTTGCTCGGCGGTGCTATCGTGGTAGCCGGCAGCTCCGGCGGCCCCGTGTCGTTGACCAGGAGCGGTCCGCTATCGGAGCCGCGGCGCTCCGTTAGCTCCGCTCCCCCACCCAGGGAGGCGGGGCCTGATGAGGAGGTGCTGGGCCCCGGGTCGGAGCTCGGCTGCTGGGGAGCGTCAGCGTCCAGCGCCGCCTGGTGGCCACACGGGGAGCAAGAGGGCTCCAGAGAAAGACTCTTAGTCAGCAAGGTGGGACTGGAGGAGGTGGGACCTGGAGGGGGGGAGAGACATGTTCACATGACACGAAGGCCACGCCCACTGACGGCCAAAACACGACAACTCCTTTTTCTCTTTTCAAAGAAGAAGAGACTGTGATTCTATTCTAATGGAACTGACGGGTCTCTGAGTCTGTTTGCTTAATTATCAAAGAAAGTTAAGTGGATTTCTCAACCTGAACAAAGTCAAACAATATTTAAAACAACAATAACTAGTAAACAGAGTGTTGGTCTGCAGAGACGCCGTCCACAACCTGGAGGTTAGTAAACATGAGTGTGTTAGTACAATGTTATAACATTAAATAAACTGCATCATGTTCAGTTAACAGCAGGCTGTAACAATAACAGTATATAAATCACCATATTTATTATAATTTCATATAATAGTTTGCTGTTTTAGTCGAATATTAAATCCAGTTCCAGCTGCTTCATTTCTGTGTTTTTTATTTATTAAATCCTTCTGCAGGAAAAAGTCTCTAATTTATTAAGGCTCAGCACGAACTTGTCAATAATCATATTGTTCAACATTTAATGATTTCCTGCAGCTTTTTTTAATGTCCCGCCCCATCCAGGCTGTGATTGGTCGGTTGACGAAAAGTGACTGACGAGCACGTCGGCTCTGTGAGAAGCCGAAACCTTCCTGATCCTCAACCAGGTTTCTTCTGTCTGACCTTCAGCCGCTGCCGACGTCTCTCTGTCACAGAGCGGCCGCCGTTTCCCTCGGTGCTCCGGTGGCGACCACGGCTACGTTTTGAGGATTAGCGGCGTGGGGCCGGGTTGTTGTCTTAAAAGTCACTGGCACGCTGCTCATCAGTGCACGCAGGCTTTTCTGTTTTTAGAGGCTTTTCATTGTAAGGCGCCCGGAGACCGGACGTCACGCCTTCTCGCTGTTTCCGGTTGTCTGGATTTCGTACCCTGAGTCTCCACTTTGTTTGTTTCTGCCTGGCTCAGTGTGCAGGCAGGTAACGTGGACTGACCTTGTGTTTCACATCTGAAGGTTAATGTTTCCTTCCTCTCGGCTCTTGGTCTCAGTCTGACTGTGGAAGCAGCTGCTTTTGTTATGTGTGATTATGTCTGGGACAGAGACATGAAGGGGAGGAAGAGGAGGAAGAGGAAGGTCACCGAGCGCTGACAAGATCTGAGGTGGAGGAACCAGAACCCAGAGTCCATTAGAACCGGAGTCCATTAGTAGAATCAGAACCCAGCCGGCCCGCCTGTCTTCTACCTGTGTCCTATTTAAAGAACGTGCGTTCTTCCTGTTAAACTTCCTGGTTCACGTGTTGATTCAACGCTTCAAGGCCGAATCGAACACTCGGACGTGACACCGCAGGCTCGACCGCCTCATGTCCTGTTTCCTTTCTCCTCTCAGCTGATTGGTTATTTATGACACTTATTGATTCTTGTTTGCCGGCCGGATGATTATTGACACGCGCTGCATTTTTAACGGCAGCTCAGACTAACAGGATTATTCAGGCTGTTTTCTCACAGCAGCAATCTGCACAACGAACCCAATGACCTCTGACCTCTGACCTCTGCAGCAGAGCGCTGACCTGATTGGTCGATGAGACATTTACTGATCTGCCTGGAGAACTTTTTAAAACAACAAAACATGTTTCCTCCAAAAAGAACCGACGATAACAAATAATTTAGAACAACAGCAACTAATAGAATAAATCAACATTAGTCACAGTGATGGTGAGCTGAGTGTGTTCAGATGTGAACGTAGTGGGAGGGGTCATGGGAAAACATCAACAGGCTAATTTAAACCAGATGGTGTGTGTGTGTGTCGTCTATTTATACCAGTAGCCTCAGTCATTAAACTGACTTCAGTTCAGTCAGTAATTCCTCCTGTTGACTGGCCGCACTACATTACCCAGAATCCTTCCTGTCCTTTTAATGGAGCTGCTACAGTTCAGCGTTTTGTTTAAGTATGAAAGGCTTTTTAAGAGCGCCACTAAAAGAATCCTCAGCGTACGGAAAGCTCGCAACGCCAATCCTGCCCCTCCCACCGGAAAAGCAGCCAATCGTCTGCTTTTAACAGGCGAGCCAGGAAACACATCAAGCCAATCGTGTGGTTTAACTGACGGAAAGGTCACCGCTTCCACACAGGTGTAGTGGAATTATGTACCCAGGAGGAAATTAACAAATTACAATTACTCACATTGTAATCGAGCAGGTTTTTAATCTGTAATTTCACTTTTACTAAAGTGGCCTATGTTTTGTTTGAGGTTTTGTACTAAACGTGCGACGACTTCAGGTGGAAGAGCAGCAGCTTCATTACCAGGCGAAAGCTGTGTTTGTCCAGAGAGACCGAACGAGCAGCTTATAAACTCAACGTCAAACCTGCGCGAGCTTCTCGAGGCCGTGATGGAAACGGCCTAAACTGCTGTCTCACAGGACGGCGAGGCATCGAGTGACGACCTCTTCCTGTCCGTAACGGCCAGGTCTGAAGGCATCGATGCTGCCTGTTGACCATAAAGCAGCGCGGCTGGAGCTTTTGAAAACTGTTCAAGATGGCGACAAACAAGCCAAATTTGTTCTTAGTCGTTTATTCGCTTCGATTTTTGAAAATCTAGCGAGAACTAAGTCCTGAACTATCAGATCAGCCTGTGACTGAAACCAACCAAGTTTGTTCAGTCTGATTTCTGAGGCGTCTGTTAGCCGTTTGGCTTTTCAATAGCTAGTTAGCTGATGCTAAGGCTAGCGTCTCAGATGGCGTGCTGACGTCACACGTTGCCGTTAGCGCTGCCTTAGAAGGCTGTTCCAAACCAAAGTTAATAGAGCTGCCTTCTGTTTGGAACACAGCCTACATATGAGAAGTGGGCGTAGTCATGGTGACGTCATCCGTTGGTTTGTAGAGCGCCGTTTTGAAGCCTCGAGTTTGGACGATAGGGCGCCGCCATATTGATTTTTAGCAACCAGCGGCACCGGATGTGACCATATTTGGACGAGCCGCACAGCCGTGTGCGGAGCTAGCTAGCTAGCTTAGCTAGCTTAGCTAGGTGCAGCTGTAACTCAGGCTAACTGTCATTTTAACAGGCTGATAAGTTTGTCCAGAGAACAACAGTCTGAAAACTAAATGTTCTCACCAGAGAAAGTGAACAGCCGACTCCTGATAAGCTTTTTCAACGGCGCTGGTTAAATTTACACAGCGCCGAGGGTACGAGTCGGCTCTAGCCTGATCGACAGGTCGCCATGGTAACGACTTGTCAGTCAGCTTGTAGCCCCGCCCTAAAGCCCCCCCTGCTTCCTGGTCTCTGTTCATCTAAATGGGACCATAATTGACTAAATGAACATCATGCTGATTATAATCTCAGTCGCTAGTTTCAAGTCTGCAGCAGCACAGGATGGATCAGTCGTCAAAGCTGGTGGGTCTCATAATTATACAGAAAATGGAAATGAAGGGCAAAAGCAGCATATTTAAATATCTTAGAAGCCTCCAAAAGTCATGTCATGTTTTCAGGGGAGCTCATATGTTACGAAGGCTCCCCGTGGTTGGCGCACTGCTTGTCGCACTGCATTGGTGGTTAAAAAGAAGTTTCCATAGTTTGGTTAGAGGCTTTGCTCCAATTAGCCAAAAAAAGACATCGATGCGTGACATTGGTTGGCACCAGCAACCTGCAGATAACTGGTTATTTTTGTGCTTATTATATCCCATTAATATTACCACCTGTTTGAATGTAAACAGGGATACGACTTGATATACAGTCCAGTGTTTCCCATTTTCCCCGCCGAGTTCGGCCCGCCGCCACGGTCTAATCTGTCTCGCCACGGTTTCATAGTGAAGGAAAACATTCTTCAAACGTCTCATTATAACTTAAGAGGTCTCATTAAAGCAACACGTGGCTTTGTGCCCTTAAACAAATAAGTAAAATAGTATAAAATTAAATAAATAACAATAAGTTACTTTAGGTTATTTTCATACAACTAAATTTACATGTTCTTAAGTAAAGGTTCATCAAAGTAACAGTAGTTTTACCTAAGTAGAATATTTAAGTTCTCTTTCCCCACCTGAGTATGTTTACATACATGTGTTTCCCTCTGCTTCCAGTCTTTATGCTAAGCTAGGCTAACCCCGTCTGGACACGCAGGCAAAACTGATAATGATGTGAAACGTCTGAGAAGACAGAGAACAAGAGGATTTACTAAACGTGTTGGGCTGCAGCACCACAGACATGTTTACACTGAGCATCAACAGAAACCGTCCTGCAAGCCCCTCCCCCTCCACACAAACACACAGGTATGTCCCTCTGTCCCCGTCTCATGGACGTAATTCATTGCCGCGACCCTAACCTGAACCATCACCACTACATGCTTCACCTGAACCCTTAAACCGCCCATCAAAACGCGTCCACAGAAAGTGTTTCTACGTACCAGCGACCGGCTCAGACTGTTACACCAGGTGTCTGACAGCATCGTCCCTACGAGGGACCCCCTTTGTTTTTATAAAAGGAAACTGACGTCTCACTCTGAGATCTGGTGACTTGGCGAGCTGTTGCAGGAGGACGCCGGTGGAAACCAGGGAGAGGAGTTTGCTGTGTTTGATAGGAGCTGCTAGCAAGACTTAATCCCCAACGTGACTCCAACACAACAAACTCCCCCCTGCAATCTGACTCACTAACGTTTCCACCTGCAACAACTCGCCAAGTCACCTAAACTTCAGAGATTTAATTCTCTCCGTTTAGGAAACAGAAGCGAATCAGTGTCGCCTGTTTTTGTGTAATTGAAAGGGACAACAGGTGAACTGGAGACGCAAGACAAACCCCACAAAGGGTCTTCTAGTGGGATCTGAAATCCTCACAACCAGTGCCTGTTGTTATGCTGGTGCAGTGGGCCCTGAGTTCCTCCTGGTGCAGTGGGCCCTTAGTTCCTCCTGGTGCAGTGGGCCCTTAGTTCCTCCTGGTGCAGTGGGCCCTGAGTTCCTCCTGGTGCAGTGGGCCCTGAGTTCCTCCTGGTGCAGTGGGCCCTGAGTTCCTCCTGGTGCAGTGGGCCCAGAGTTCCTCCTGGTGCAGTGGGCCCTTAGTTCCTCCTGGTGCAGTGGGCCCAGAGTTCCTCCTGGTGCAGTGGGCCCTGAGTTCCTCCTGGTGCAGTGGGCCCTGAGTTCCTCCTGGTGCAGTGGGCCCTGAGTTCCTCCTGGTGCAGTGGGCCCTTAGTTCCTCCTGGTGCAGTGGGCCCTTAGTTCCTCCTGGTGCAGTGGGCCCTGAGTTCCTCCTGGTGCAGTGGGCCCAGAGTTCCTCCTGGTGCAGTGGGCCCTTAGTTCCTCCTGGTGCAGTGGGCCCTTAGTTCCTTCTGGTGCAGTGGGCCCTGGTTTCCTCCTGGTGCAGTGGGCCCTGGTTTCCTCCTGGTGCAGTGTGCCCTGGTTTCCTCCTGGTGGACCCTGAGTTCCTCCTGGTGCAGTGGGCCCTTAGTTCCTCCTGGTGCAGTGGGCCCTGAGTTCCTCCTGGTGCAGTGGGCCCTTAGTTCCTCCTGGTGCAGTGGGCCCTTAGTTCCTCCTGGTGCAGTGGGCCCTTAGTTCCTCCTGGTGCAGTGGGCCCTTAGTTCCTCCTGGTGCAGTGGGCCCTGAGTTCCTCCTGGTGCAGTGGGCCCTGAGTTCCTCCTGGTGCAGTGGGCCCTTAGTTCCTCCTGGTGCAGTGGGCCCAGAGTTCCTCCTGGTGCAGTGGGCCCAGAGTTCCTCCTGGTGCAGTGGGCCCTTAGTTCCTCCTGGTGCAGTGGGCCCTGAGTTCCTTCTGGTGCAGTGGGCCCTGAGTTCCTCCTGGTGCAGTGGGCCCTTAGTTCCTCCTGGTGCAGTGGGCCCTTAGTTCCTCCTGGTGCAGTGGGCCCTTAGTTCCTCCTGGTGCAGTGGGCCCTTAGTTCCTCCTGGTGCAGTGGGCCCTGAGTTCCTCCTGGTGCAGTGGGCCCTTAGTTCCTCCTGGTGCAGTGGGCCCTGAGTTCCTCCTGGTGCAGTGGGCCCTTAGTTCCTCCTGGTGCAGTGGGCCCTTAGTTCCTCCTGGTGCAGTGGGCCCTTAGTTCCTCCTGGTGCAGTGGGCCCTTAGTTCCTCCTGGTGCAGTGGGCCCTGAGTTCCTCCTGGTGCAGTGGGCCCTGAGTTCCTTCTGGTGCAGTGGGCCCTGAGTTCCTCCTGGACTTAGCCACTACAGATTCGTTGATCAAGATCTGATGTTTGATCTAAGGGTTTATTTCCTTGAGCTTGTGTGTGAAAACAGGGCCCAGGTTTAGAAACAGCAACATTATCCTTTAAGAAGATGTTGAGGTCAGTAAGGACGTTCTAGAGAGACCCGCTCGGTGGTTCTTACAGTAAGAGTCCTTTAGGTGCTTTGGGACTTTGGGGAGATTTTGGAGCAACAGCTTCACTAAAATCCAACAGCAGCAGAGAAGCAGCATTACTGCAGTTTGTCCTTCGTCTGCGTGTTTTCTAGAGAGACTAAAGGAGGTTCTAGAGGTTCTTTACTTGAGGCTCTGGAAACTGAAGGTTCGATATTGTACAGCTTTTGGGTTCTGTGAGTAAAACTAACTAGTTTAAGTTCACGTTTATCTCTCACCTCGACTACAACGCCCCCCCTAGCGGCTCTTCCAGCTTGTGCAGTGACTCCCCTGCAAACAGTCCAGAACGCGACACTGCGTCTGGTTTTTCGATCAACCCAAAGGGACTGAAGCCTCCAGAATCAAATCCAAGTCCCTAATGCTGCATTCTGAGGGACTACAGGATCTGCACCATCTACCTGAACTCCATGATCCAAGCCTACGTTCCTTCTGGGCCGCTGCGCTCCTCCAACGAACCCCGCCTGGCTCTGAAAGCTCTTCCAGTATCTATTGTTCCTCACAGATCTCTCACTTTACTGACGCTTGTATCTCGTTCCTCAAATGTGAGTCACCTTCGTGAAAAGTAGTGAGTGAATGTAAATGTCTTGTGCTTTAGTGTTCATCAGGGGTCACAGGGGTGGTAGTGGTCAGGAGGTTCTAGAGGTTCTGATGACTCCTGAGGTGGTTCCAGAGGCCCTCAGGAGGTCTGAGAGTCACTGAGGTTCTAGTCGTCTTTCTGGAGGTTCTAGCTGTCACTGGTTATTTGGATTTGAGAAGAGGTTCTAGCGGGCCTTAAGGAGATTTTAGGAGCCTCGGATGTTTGTCTGTGTCTCCAGATGTGATCGATTTGATCTGGACTTGGTTCAGACCAGGTCCAGACAGACAGACTGACATCACCTCCATCCCGCTGCTCATCCTGAGCATCCAATCAGCTGCAGCTTTAAATCAATGGATTAGCAGTCAATCGATACGATCACACGCACGCGCGCGCAGTCTGGCTTTAATTAGACCTCCTGACTGAATCCGGGCTGATGTTTGACATGAAACACAGAGACATTTATTGATCAGCGTCTGTGTCGCGCGCAGCACAGACGCTGACATGCTGCCGAATAAAGAGCAGCAGACTCACATCTGCCAGGCGCAGCATCATGCAGCCATACTAGCCTACATTCACTGCGGCGAGATGTCGGTCAGTGTGTGCGCGTGCACGACAGCCTGTATGAGCGCGCGTGTGTCATTCCCAACCCCCCCACACATCAGGATTATTACCATCATCGGGGTTATTATTATTTTCCGACGTTAAAACACAAGATAATAAATCGCGGCGGTGTGATGAGGCTGCGGCGGTGCGCGCGCGCTCGTGCAGCGGTTATCAGCAGGTAAATGTACGCGCACGGTGCAGATGTACGTGTATGTATGTGAGAGTACGTGCACACTCACCCCTGCTGCTCAGGCTGCTTCTGTCCATGTACATCGCGCAGCAAAACACAAATCCGGTCATTAAAGAGAATGTTGGTGCGGAGAGAGAGCCGCTCTCCCGGTCCACAGCACGGAGAAGAAACCGGGTCAGCTACACACGCACGCGCGCACGCACACACACACACACTCACTCACACGGACCGGACCGGAACGGCTCGGGTCCACAGACACGCTGACGGTCCGGACCGGCTGATGCACCGACAGCAGACCGACAGGCTGCTGCTGCAGGACGGATAAGTAGGTTAGATCCGCTCGGTTTGATTCAGAGGGCTGCCCGGTGTGTGAGCGGCGGGCGGCGGCAGAGAGGGGGAGGGGGGAGGAGAGAGAGAGAGAGAGAGAGAGAGAGGAGAGAGGAAGGGCAAGAGGTGGGGGGGGCAGGGGGGAGGAGAGAGTGAGAGGGATGGAGGGGGGAGAGACAGAGGAGGGAGGAGAGAGGGAGGGCAAGAGGTGGGGGGACGGGGGGAGGGAGTACAAGAGATGGAGGGGAGAGAAAGAGGGAACGGGAGGGGGAGGAGGGGGAAGAGGGGGAGGAGAGAGAGACAGAGGGAGGAGAGAGGGAGAGCAAGAGGTGGGAGGATGTGGGGGAGGAGAGAGAGTGAGAGAGGAGGGCAAGAGGTGGGGGGGTCGGGGGAGGAAGAGAGGAGGGAGGGGGAGAAGAAAGAGAGGGAGGAGGGAAAGAGAGAGACAGAGGGGGGAGGAGAGAGTGAGAGGGATGGAGGGGGGAGAGACATAGGAGGGAGGAGAGAGTGAGAGGGATGGAGGGGAGAGACATAGGAGGGAGGAAAGAGGGAGGGCAAGAGGTGGTTGGGTCGGGGGGAGGGAGAGAGAGGGAGGAGGTAGGAGAGAGACAGAGGGATGGAGGGGGGAGGGAGAGGAGGGAGGAGAGAGGGATGGTGGGGAGGGAGGGCAAGAGGTAGGGGGGCATGGGGGGTGGAGGGAGACAGAGAGAGACAGAAGGAGGGGGTGTTGGTGTATCTCCCCCTCGCCTCCATTTTGACGACGTGTTGCTGACGTGTTGACAACGTGTTGCTGACGACGTGTTGCTGACGTGTTGCTGACGTGTTGCTGACGATGTGTTGCTGACGACGTGTTGACGTGTTGCTGACGACGTGTTGCTGACGACGTGTTGCTGACGACGGGTTGCTGACGTGTTGACGTGTTGCTGACGACGTGTTGCTGACGTGTTGCTGACGTGTTGCTGACGACGTGTTGCTGACGTGTTGACGTGTTGCTGACGACGTGTTGATGTGTTGCTGACGACGTGTTGCTGACGTGTTGACGTGTTGCTGACGACGTGTTGCTGACGACGTGTTGACGTGTTGCTGACGACGTGTTGACGTGTTGCTGACGACGTGTTGCTGACGACGTGTTGCTGACGTGTTGCTGACGTGTTGACAACGTGTTGTTAACGGTGTTGCTGGCGAGCGTGTTGGCGATGCTGCTGACGACGTGTTGCTGGCGAGCGTGTTGACGTGTTGCTGGCGACGTGTTGCTGGCGTGTTGACGTGTTGCTGACGTGTTGACGTGTTGCTGACGACGTGTTGCTGACGACGTGTTGACGTGCTGCTGACGACGTGTTGCTGACGACGTGTTGACGTGCTGCTGACGACGTGTTGCTGACGACGTGTTGACGTGTTGCTGACGTGTTGACGTGTTGCTGTGTTGCTGACGACGTGTTGCTGACGACGTGTTGACGTGCTGCTGACGACGTGTTGCTGACGACGTGTTGCTGACGACATGTTGACGACATGTTGACGTGCTGCTGACGACGTGTTGACGACGTGTTGCTGCTGATGTGTTGCTGACGACATGTTGCTGACGACGTGTTGACGTGTTGCTGACGACGTGTTGCTGACGACGTGTTGCTGACGACGTGTTGCTGACGACGTGTTGACGTGTTGCTGACGACGTGTTGCTGACGACGTGTTGCTGACGACGTGTTGCTGACGTGTTACGTGTTGCTGACGTGTTGACAACGTGTTGTTAACGGTGTTGCTGACGACATGTTGACGTGCTGCTGACGACGTGTTGCTGACGACGTGTTGACGTGTTGCTGACGACGTGTTGCTGACGTGTTGACGTGTTGCTGACGTGTTGCTGACGTGTTGCTGACGTGTTGCTGACGTGTTGACGTGTTGCTGACGACGTGTTGCTGACGACGTGTTGACGTGCTGCTGACGACGTGTTGACGTGCTGCTGACGACGTGTTGCTGACGACGTGTTGACGTGCTGCTGACGACGTGTTGCTGACGACGTGTTGACATGTTGCTGACGACGTGTTGCTGACGTGTTGACGTGTTGCTGACGTGTTGCTGACGACGTGTTGCTGACGACGTGTTGACGTGCTGCTGACGACGTGTTGCTGACGACGTGTTGCTGACGACGTGTTGACGTGCTGCTGACGACGTGTTGCTGACGACATGTTGACGACATGTTGACGTGCTGCTGACGACGTGTTGACGACGTGTTGCTGCTGATGTGTTGCTGACGACATGTTGCTGACGACGTGTTGACGTGTTGCTGACGACGTGTTGCTGACGACGTGTTGCTGACGACGTGTTGCTGACGACGTGTTGACGTGTTGCTGACGACGTGTTGCTGACGACGTGTTGCTGACGTGTTGACGTGTTGCTGACGTGTTGACAACGTGTTGTTAACGGTGTTGCTGACGACATGTTGACGATGCTGCTGACGAGCGTGTTGCTGGCAGCGTGTTGGCGTGTTGCTGACGACGTGTTGCTGGCGATGTTGACGCGATGTTGCTGGCGATGTTGCTGGCGATGTTGCTGGCGTAGTTGCTGACGTGTTGGCGTGTTGCTGACGACGTGTTGCTGGACGTATTGCGTGTTGACGCGTGCTGCTGCTGACGACGTGTTGCTGACGAGCGTGTTGACGATGCTGCTGGCGACGTAGTTGCTGACGAGCGTGTTGACATGTTGCTGACGACGTGTTGCTGACGTGTTGACGTGTTGCTGACGTGTTGCTGACGACGTGTTGCTGACGACGTGTTGACGTGCTGCTGACGACGTGTTGCTGACGACGTGTTGCTGACGACGTGTTGACGTGCTGCTGACGACGTGTTGCTGACGACATGTTGACGACATGTTGACGTGCTGCTGACGACGTGTTGACGACGTGTTGCTGCTGATGTGTTGTTGACGACGTGTTGCTGACGACGTGTTGCTGACATGTTGACAACGTGTTGTTAACGGTGTTGCTGATGACGTGCTGCTGATGACGTGCTGCTGACGACATGTTGACGTGCTGCTGACGACATGTTGACGTGCTGCTGACGACATGTTGACGTGCTGCTGACGACATGTTGACGTGCTGCTGACGACATGTTGACGTGCTGCTGACGACGTGTTGCTGATGACGTGCTGCTGACGACATGTTGACGTGCTGCTGACGACGTGTTGCTGATGACGTGTTGAAGACGTGTTGCTGACGTGTTGCTGACGACATGTTGACGACGTGTTGCTGCTGATGTGTTGTTGACCACGTGTTGCTGACGTGTTGACAACGTGTTGTTAACGAGGTGTTGTTAACGGTGTTGCTGATGACGTGTTGCTGACGACATGTTGACGTGCTGCTGATGACGTGCTGCTGACGACATGTTGACGTGCTGCTGACGACGTGTTGCTGATGACGTGTTGAAGACGTGTTGCTGACGTGTTGCTGACGACATGTTGACGACGTGTTGCTGCTGATGTGTTGTTGACCACGTGTTGCTGACGTGTTGACAACGTGTTGTTAACGAGGTGTTGTTAACGGTGTTGCTGATGACGTGCTGCTGACGACATGTTGACGTGCTGCTGACGACGTGTTGACGACGTGTTGCTGCTGATGTGTTGTTGACGACGTGTTGCTGACGACGTGTTGATGACGTGTTGCTGATTTGTTGTTGACGTGCTGCTTACGACGTCTTGTTGACGACATGTTGTTGACGACGTGTTGCTGATGACGTGATGTGTTGACGACGTGTTGCTGATGACGTGATGACGTGTTGACGACGTGTTGACGACGTGTTGCTGATGACGTGTTGCTGATGACGTGTTGACGACGACGTGATGACGTGTTGACGTGTTGACGACGTGTTGCTGATGACGTGTTGCTGATGACGTGTTGACGACGTGTTGCTGATGACGTGATGACGTGTTGACGACGTGTTGCTGACGACGTGTTGCTGATGACGTGACGTGATGACTGCATTAAAAACGACACAGATGAAGAAAATAATCTACTTTGTTAATAAAAAACAAACAACTTTTGGGTTCGTCTCACAAACAAACCACAGAAGAAGAAGTCAGCGGCTGATTATCAGAATAGTTGCGACCTGATATTAAAACCTTACGGGAGCCAGGCGGCCGCACGACGTTGGAACCAAACTACGCCAGGTAGAATGTGTCCGACTTGACGGCGCCGTCTGTGTTCCCCGCCCACTTAGTCACCCGCAGCTCACGTGAGACTATCAAGTCGGCGAAAGTCAGCTCGAACGCACTTCTCGAACGCCACTGTGCGGCGCTGTTCGGATGGAAAGTGAGAGATATCACGTCCTTATATGGTCGACCACAAAGCATCGCTCACCGAGCTGTGTGTACGACTCGTTCTCGCTGCAGCTCGCCACATACGGACAAATGGTCGACACCCGTTGGCGTCAGTTTGGCGACGCACCGCGGGAAGATCGGTAGCATCGTTAATGAACGTTAATGAAAGAGAGAGACAGACAGGCGAGCAGAGAGAGAGAGACAGGTGAGCAGAGAGACAGGCAGGTGAGCAGAGAGAGAGACAGGCAGGTGAGCAGAGAGACAGGCAGGTGAGCAGAGAGACAGGCAGGTGAGCAGAGAGAGAGACAGACAGGTGAGCAGAGAGAGAGAGAGACAGGTGAGCAGAGAGAGAGACAGGCAGGTGAGCAGAGAGAGAGACAGGTGAGCAGAGAGAGAGACAGGCAGGTGAGCAGAGAGAGAGACAGGCAGGTGAGCAGAGAGAGAGACAGGCAGGTGAGCAGAGAGAGAGACAGGCAGGTGAGCAGAGAGAGAGACAGACAGGTGAGCAGAGAGACAGGCAGGTGAGCAGAGAGACAGGCAGGTGAGCAGAGAGAGAGACAGACAGGTGAGCAGAGAGAGAGAGAGACAGGTGAGCAGAGAGAGAGACAGGTGAGCAGAGAGACAGACAGGTGAGCAGAGAGAGAGACAGGCAGGTGAGCAGAGAGAGAGACAGGCAGGTGAGCAGAGAGAGAGACAGGCAGGTGAGCAGAGAGACAGGCAGGTGAGCAGAGAGACAGACAGGCAGGTGAGCAGAGAGAGAGACAGGCAGGTGAGCAGAGAGAGAGACAGGCGAGCAGACAGGCAGACAGGTGAGCAGAGAGACAGACAGGCAGGTGAGCAGAGAGAGAGACAGGCAGGTGAGCAGAGAGAGAGACAGGCAGGTGAGCAGAGAGAGAGACAGACAGGAGAGCAGAGAGAGAGACAGGTGAGCAGAGAGACAGACAGGAGAGCAGACAGGCAGACAGGTGAGCAGAGAGACAGACAGGCAGGTGAGCAGAGAGAGAGACAGGTGAGCAGAGAGAGAGACAGGCAGGTGAGCAGAGAGACAGACAGGTGAGCAGAGAGAGAGACAGGTGAGCAGAGAGAGAGACAGGTGAGCAGAGAGAGAGACAGGCAGGTGAGCAGAGAGACAGGCAGGTGAGCAGAGAGAGAGACAGACAGGTGAGCAGAGAGACAGGCAGGTGAGCAGACAGTCTCAGTTTAACAGTTTCAGTCCGAACGGAGACAAAAAGACGAGACAGACTGCGTTTAACCGTCAGCTGACCAGGACGCAGAACACCTGAGATAAGCCCCGGCCCCTTTCACTCTCAAACAAACAAAAACATTTAATCTCTCCGCTCTGCTTAATGGACACATTTGCCTCCATTTGCCCCCGAGGGCGCCGGCCATCTGCTGCACGCTCACTCACGTGTGGCGTGATGGGCCGACCAACTGCTGAGCTTTCACGCGCGCTCATCTGTCGTTTCTGTGAGGTCACTTCCTGTTGAAAGATGAAACTCTGACGTTGACGATTCTTTCACCGTAAATCAGCTTCGTCCTAAATGAAGTGCGCTCTGCTCCCTGCAGCAAAACAAGCGCTCCTGATCACAAGACAGTAAACTGATCTAACTCCACCACATCTGGGTCATGACAGTGACCAACAAAAACAAACACACCCCAGTTATAGAGCTGCTGGTCCTTTACAGGGTGATCAAAACAAACACCCCCCAGGTCTGCAATGTCTAAGCTTAAATCAAACACACCCACACATCAGTCAGTGTTATATAAAACAAACACACCCCAGTTACTGAAGAAAGAGGTGAAGGGGAGTCACGGCTGTAGTACAACAAATCAAACGCACCCTTAGGTTACTGAACTGTCAGTGCTGACAGACTTAAACTCCACCCGGCTCAACACACTGAAACACTTCAGCACAACTGAGTGAAGGAAAAACAAACACACCCTGTTGTCATCTGGCAGGGGAGGAGATAAAACTACTGACCGACCTCTGACCTCACAGCTCCCCTCCCCCCGGAGCCACAGAGAGCGACCTACTGACCCATAGAGAGCCAAGCCGCTCGGGACATGTGAGAGGAGCGAGTAATGTGAGTGGGCGGGCGGGTACTACTGATGTTGTTTACACATTGTGGAGACAAAGTGCTCGACCCCAAGTCAACGTAAAAAAGAAGTGAAGTGTGTGTGTGTGTGTGTGGGGGGGGGGCTTTATTGGACAGCTGATTGTGTGGAGGCAGACAGGAAGTGGGGGGGGGGGGCTGTATGTAATAAAGGTCCCAGCTGGAATCAAACCAGCGACACTGTGAATATGTGTTGTGCATCTTTTCCACTCTGAGCTGACAGGAAGTCGACACATAGAGAAAAAAATCTGAACAATCCCAGTTTCAGACTGAAGAAACCCTGAAAAACAAAAATATAAAAATCTAGAAACAACATAGAAACCCCAAAAAAATAGAAGCTCAAGAAACAACAAAGTCAACAACACAGACACAACAGGAGAAACTCCAGAAACAATAACAGAAGCTCTAAAACAACAGAAACACCAGTAAAAACTCTAGAAACAATAGAAAGTCAACAACAACAGATCAGGAAACAGAAAAATCTAGAAACAGTAAACAACAGTAAAAGCTCTGTAAACCACAATAGAAACACTGGAAACAGTAGAAGCTCTAGAATCAACAGTAAAAACAGTAAAATCTAGAGACAGTAGAAGCTATATAGAACACAGTAGAAACTGCAGAAACAATAGAAGCTCTAGAAACAACAACAAAAAACACAGTAGTAACTCCAGTAACAGTAAGAACCCTAGAAACAGTAAAAGCTCTAGAAACAACAATAGAAACTCTAGAAACAACAACAAAAACAACTAATAAAAAACTAGAATTCACAGTAGGAACCCTAGAAACAGTAAAAGCTATAGAAACAACACAGACAACAGTCAAAAGTCTAGAAATAACAGAAACAAAATTTAAAAAAGTAGAAGCTCTGGAAATACCAGACCCAAAGAAACACTCTAGAAATAACAAAATATGCTCTAATCCACAGTAGAAATTCTAGAAACAACTGTGAAAACAGTAAAATCTAGAGACAGTAAGAAGCTCTAGAATCCACAGTAACACTCCAGAAATAACAATAGATGCTCTAATCCACAGTAGAAATTCTAGAAACAATAGAAGCTCTAGAAACAACTGTGAAAACAGTAAAATCTAGAGACAGTAAGAAGCTCTAGAATTCACAGTAACACTCCAGAAATAACAATAGATGCTCTAATCCACAGTAGAAATTCTAGAAACAATAGAAGCTCTAGAAACAACTGTGAAAACAGTAAAATCTAGAGACAGTAAGAAGCTCTAGAATCCACAGTAACACTCCAGAAATAACAATAGATGCTTTAAACCACAGTAGAAATTCTAGAAAAAGAAGCTCTATAAACAGTAAAAACTGTAAAAACAGTAGAATCTACAGTAAAAACTCCAGAAGAATCAACAGAAGCTCTGACCCACAGTAGAAACTCTGGAATCCACAGTAGAAACAGGAGTAGAGTAGCTTCTACTGTTCAGTATCAGCAGTGGTGCAGAATGTGTCGGCGTCTCTGAGGTTTGTTCCTGTTCAGTCAGTCGTCTGTTTTTAACCCTCAGCTCTTCATCCATATCTGCTCATATCTGCCTCTACATATCCTCCTGCTGCACGGCATGCTGGGAGGACATGGCGAGTGGGGCGTTCTGCAGGACACTGAGACCACTTCACAGACTTCACCACCAAACACACGTCTGAAGCCACACAAGATCGTTTTAGAAAGATTCACACGTTCGGTCGACATGTCCGACCTGTTTAACAGCAGCTTCTGTGCTCTGATTAGATTATTGAAGGCCGTGTTCCACATCCAGCTCATCCTGTCCCCCAGTCCTGGACCAGGTCCTCATGAAACCGTGAGGAAACAGAGTCTCCATCCGCCCAACAAAGAAACCCTTCACATGCCTTTAACAGCGTTACAGTCTCAGTCCAGCTGACAGAGTTCAGCTTCATTATAATCAATCAGTCTCGTGCATCGATGTCACCGTGAGTGTGATCGTGTCAAGGCTCCACAGTTCGAGCTCCCTGCACACGACCCGTACGAGTCAGCGTTGTAGTGTTTTCACTGTTAACATGGGTCCAAGGCGTCACTCTGTGTTGTAAAAAGGTGGTCGGACTCAGATTAGTTTTACGATGAATCAGGATACTGTGATCACGAGAAGATATTTAAACACAGGCTGAAATAAATGAGTGGGGGGTCTGACGGAGGGCTGAGCGTTAAACAGGACATTAAGGACTCGGGATTTTATTTCAAGAACTTTGGGAATATCAATAAACTGCTTTTGCATCATCTGATTTATTTGTTAACATCCAAACTTTGATTGGATGCAAAATTTGTTGCTTCAAATGCGACCGATAACCCTAATTAAAAATGTGCTGTTACCATTAATGGCTGCCCCCCCTCCCCATGATGGTAACCATGGTAAAGGAGCGTTGAATAAAGAGGCTGACGTTGATTTCAGCTCTTAGTGTTTGTGGGTGTTTTAACAGGAATCTGGATCTTTAACCTTTAACAGTAACATAGTTAGCTAGTAATGTTAGCTAATGCTAGCGCTAACAGTAATGTTAGCTAATGCTAGCGCTAACAGTAATGTTAGCTAATGCTAGCGCTAACAGTAGTAAATACCACAAAACCCCGCTAAGGCTAAGTGACATGCTAAAATAAAAACTACAAAACGGACAAAAACACTAAAATTATTTCTAACACTAATAATAAAACAAAAACCGATGTCTCCTTTTAGTTTCACACCGGAACCGAACTCCAGTTATAATCTAACCTTCCACCCTACAAACCACCTCTAAAAAAGTAATTTTCTGGTTATTCGTATATGAAATTTTAGGTGCACGTCATCACACAGTCGCACATAACGTAAAATTTGGGTAAAAAAAAAAAAAAAAACTATCGACCCACCCGAGCTGTTTACCGGCTTCTCGCTGACCCGCCCTACTCTGCTTCTGATTGGCTAGTAGTCCTTAACTAGGAACTGAGCGTGTGCAGCTCCCAACAAAGATCATTTAGAGACAGGATGTATCACTCCATAGCTAAAACGAAGCCTTCAGCACAGGGTGAAAAGAGGAGCTGCAGCAATGTGCAGTCTGACAGAAATATAACCATGTGACCCTGTTCAGGTACGACCTCTGAATAAGATGAGGAAGCTGAACATGAGCTGAATTCCAGCTCTTTAAATGAATTTGTTTCTTAGCTGTGTTCTTCTTATGTGACCATTTAAGTCTAATTATTTCAACTGCAACCACGATGGTAAGAAACGACTTGGGAGCAACAATGAAATAAACACACAAACCTTCGCGTCCCATCTGAGAGCACAACAAGAACAAGGCTTTAGAGATTCAGTCGGTCTCCAGGACAGAAGCACAATGAGGTGGCTTTGCTTGTGGACAACAGGACAGGAGGGGCCCTTCTGCTCCAGGAGGAGACTCCTGCTGCTCCTGCTCGTAAAAAACTCATCAGGGAAACTTAAAGCGGTTCGCTGGTCTCTGAACCCTCCTGAGATCCCGTCTCACCGAGCTCCACGGGATCTTCTACACCATCAAGAACGGAACCATGAACACATATCGTGACCCGTTTTAGAGAGACGAGGACAACAAATCTGATCGTTTCTGAACGTGAAAAGGTGCAAATGGCATAAAAACGCATCACCTACTCAGTCCTGGAAACCGCAGTCCAAGTCTGAGATCAGCCCTGTGTGTATATATGGGAACAGTAGGAGTTTTGCTTCCCGAGGTTGAAACATTTTTCAGACATAAAAACATCTTTTTCTACGTGAGACCGTCCTGTAGCCCGGCTCAGATATTTCATTCGTAGCAGTTGTAAAAAGCCGGCGTCCCCGAGCAGCTCAGCAGCTGCAGAGCCAGATGTTTCCCCTCAGGTGAAACAGTTTATCATCGTCACACAAACACACACAGAAGCCGCGGTTCACTCACCTGTCCTGCAGGTGGAGCTGCTGCTCAGGTGGTAAGAGAACCTCATGGTGCTGAACTGACTGGAGAAGGAGGGAGGAGGAAGAGGAGGAGGAGGAGGAGGAGGGAGGCTGAAGCCCAGCAGGGCGCCGGGAGGTCGGTTCAGCTGCATCCCGACACCCTGAGCAGGTACGTCGAGACACCTGGACGCACGTCAGAGGTTTGTCTTAGTCTGACGTGTCTCAGTTCATCTTCATGTTTCTGAGTTTTACTGACACTTTAAAAACAACAAGACACTTAATCTGAAAGTTTCCGCTTGAAATCGAGTCACTTCCTGTTTGCTCCTCAGAGTTGATACCAGGTCAACACAGAAATCCGGCCGTCAGCATCGTCGTCTGCTTCAAAGAAGCTTCACGTGTTGAAGCGTCTCCCTCATCCTCCCCCTCTCTCTCCCATCTCTTCTCCTTCTGTCACTGTTTAATAAGAAACCCGACCAGCCGTCTCGTCTCCATCTCCGGCTCCTCGTGTCCCCTCGGAAGAAACCAGCTCGTGAGATTCAACATTAAAAACCATCTCCAGATCAGCCGCCGCTGCCGCCGGGCCGCTTCCCGTCGCTCAAACTGCTCAGAGATCAGATCAGGACGGACACAAAGGAAAAAGAACTTTGTCCAGATGAAACGTGATCTGAGCTGCTGTCGTCTCCGTTTCCCCCTGAAGTTTTCTCCCAGAAAGCGCCGACTCAGCTCCGACTCAGCTCTGCCTTCACATGTTTTCTCCTCCTGCTGCTGCTGTTGCTTCACTTTCCTTCTTTAATTCCAGCGTCAGTTTGTCCAAACACTCAGACGGTCGGCCGTCTCTCAGCAGCTTCAGGCTTTTGTGAGAGAATCTGATCTGAGCTGCAGACCGACACCACAACTCCTCCCTCCCTCCCTCCACCTCCTCCCTCGGTCTGTTTCTCATTTTCTCCCCTTTTTTTTTTGTTTTTTGAGGCTGAAATCTGAAGCAAAAGGAAAACTGGAGAAAAATTCCTGCAGTGTTTTTATTTTTCCTTTCTTTTCTTTCCATCAAAGCCACAAAGTCGGTCTGGACTCTGCTCAGTTCTCCTTTTTATTTTCTAAGAACTTTAAAAAAAAAAAAAAAGTTTAATCAAGCAGAGATTAAAGTGTCAGGAGTCTCTCTCAGCCGGAAGGGGGGCCCGCCGGGGCCACGCCGCCCACGTGTACGTGACGGCTGAACTGCGTGCGGCGTCTACCTGGGCAGCACGATAAAAACTCACACTGCAATATTTTTATTTTCTGGGTTTAAAATATTAATAAACATTTTGTTTATCTTTTCATGTAACACTGAAGAAGCAGTTTAAATGTTATTCTGAGGGGACAGCAGATTCACACGAGCTGCACGCTCACTACTTTACACTGATTTTAGTGGCCTGTCCCTGGAAATGTCATCGTAGACTGTTTAAGGTGAACAGACCTGAAATCAGATGTCGTCTGTGCAGCATGTTTAACGTTACGGCCCACTTTCTTTACGTCTTCAGCTGCTTTTATCTGCATCAAACAGACGTAACGTGCAAATAAACATCTCGTTACGTCGCAAAGGTTTGTCTTCATGAAACTTTAACCGTTCCTTTAACAGAATAATCACAATTGTGGCCAAACAAGCGTTGCATTTTAAAGCGTAACCAGGCCGGACATTTATGTGACTACAGGCAACAGAAGCTCGTTGCTGCTGATGGATCATGTGTTTGATGTTTGTTTACATTTAGAAAATGGAAAGTAACATGACTTCACTGCTGAGTTCTACATAAAATAAAGACATGATCTCTTTAGCAGTTATCCTTATTACTCTACATTATTTAACTGGCTGTGTACCAAACGATCTGGTCCCTGTTTACCTGTTCAAATACCTTTAAATGGCCAAAACAACATAACACGCAGTATTTTACTTGCCAGAAAGTGACTGAAGCCTCTAATTATTGGCTGACAGGTAGTTTCTTCCCTGTAATCACTTGATTATATTCATGAGGTCATATTAGCCACATCTTTCATAACGTTTTACCTGAGCTGTGTCTCTACATCACAGTCTAAGCTTCATGTCGTCCGACCGCCTGGAGGAGCTCTAACCTGAGGGCGGCGTGTTACATGGTGACGCAGAGGTTAAATAAGTAAAGGCAGAGTTCTCTGATGGAAACTCCCTTTTAAACCTGTTACATGCACAAAATAGACTCATACAGGAACCGTCCGTCCCATCTGTCAGGCGGAGACACAGAAGAAACGCTTTTAAAATGTAGAATTCAGTTTTATTGATATTTAGGAAAACATTTAAAAACATTCGGCTGAGACAACGAAGTCAGTCTGAAGCTCAGCTGGTTTCTGATCTTCTGCTCCGCAGGCTGTAACGAGGCTGACCAATCAGGACGAAGACACAGGAGAGAGAGAGAGAGAAGAGCAGAGGTCAGAGGTCAAATCTGTTTTGGTTCAATTCGTTAAAGAGTTTTCACCCTAAGGCCCCGAAGCGTTTGTTACGAGCTGAAAACGGCCAGCTGGGGGCGCTAAGGTGCGTTTTGGAGACGCTGTGGTTGCTATGATACATATTTCCCAGAGGGGATATGCTGCACGTAGAGCAGCCTACTTAATAGGCTGCTCGCTCTGCGTGAAGAGAAACATGAGAGCAGACTGTCGGTCGGGTTCATGACATTTGCAGGTGAGGAACACGTTGCGGGAGGCGAGTTTCGTTCAGGTCGGATGCCGGTGCGAGTTTGTCCCTCCTGCACTGTGATTGGACGGCTGGGTAAAATCTGACAGTGATAAGCGCAGCGTTTTTCCAAAGTGGAAACGTCGCTCAGCGCCGCGTCACGCTCCTGCCGTTTCTACCAGCGCTCCCATTGCAATGAGTTGAAAATAGATGCTGGCGTCAGAAAAAAACGCTTTGGTGGACACGAGGTCTAAAGATTTCTCTGAACTGCAGAACTCGAGTCTTAAGCCGTCGTTGTGATGTCAGAGACGTTCAAACTTCAGTCTCTAAACGCTCGCCTGACAGAAGAAGCGTTTGCGGTCACGCAGCGCTGATTTAAAGGAGACCTATTACGCTTCTTTATAACTTATCCACAAAGTTCTAATGTTGGATGTTCATGTTACACACGGCCAAAGCTTCAAATAATGAGGTTAAAGTATTTATAAGAAATCACTGTGAGCAGAAACCTCAGGTTTCCTCCTGTTCTGAACTCTGTTTTCAACTGTTTTTTCTACCAACGGCTCCGTAATACGACACCAGGAGCCAGATGGAGCCGATGTTCCATATATGGTCATGTGCTGCCACACTAACGGCACGGCAACGGCTCAGTCTGCCTGTTCTGCCCAGCAACAACAACAGCCTGGTAACATGCTTCAGGTCTTGGCCAATCAGAAGACAGTGGGCTTTTGGGGGGGGGCTTAAAGAGACAGGAGCATCTACAGCTTGTTTCAGACAGAGGCTGAAATGAAGGCCTACATGAAGAGTCAGTATGAGACAGAAAATTATTTTTTTGAACTTTGAATCACGCAGATCTGCCACACAGGAATCACAGAGCTACAATATAGGCCTGGAAAAGCAGTTTAATAGGTTTTAACGTATGCGTGCGTGCTGGTTACAAATTTTGTCCGTCCCCATGTCACATGACTTTAAAACCTCACAGCACCAAAGCGTCAGCACCGTGTGGTAACCACCTTTGTGACAACAGAACTTCACCCTCATTGGTCAAAGGCTTCACTGACTCGCATGACGTGTGTGACGTTTTTTATCCTGAGAACTTGAGATTCCTCGTCTCTTCTGAAGCGAAGTGCAGTGCGTTCGATCTCTTTCTTGCAGCTCGCTTACATTCGGCCGCAGTTACAATAAGAAAGCTCAGCAGTTCAGGAGTTACTGTAAAACTAACAACCAACCAATATGGTACCAAGTATGCGGGTCGGTCTGGATCAGAACTCAAATTAATCAGCGCTGCAGTTTACTGCTTCTACACCATCAATAATAATCAGAGCTACCTGTTTGTCCTCCACCAGGACGCTGTAGACCAGGGGGGAGGAGGCGGAGGAGAGGCGACGAGGACGCCTGGCTGGACTCACTGTGGCCTTGTGGGTAGTGGGACTCTGCACTGAGGCATTGTGGGTAGTGTATGGCTGCAGGCTGCTGTTCACTGTGCTGCTGAGAATACTGTGAGTGCTCCATCCTGCAGGACAAACACAGGTGAGACAGGCCTGAAGTATGTGGACAGACAGGTGAGACAGGCCTGAAGTATGTGGACAGACAGGTGAGACAGGCCTGAAGTATGTGGACAGACAGGTGAGACAGGCCTGAAGTATGTGGACAGACAGGTGAGACAGGTACTGACCCGCGAGAGAGAGGTGAGACAGGTCTTCTGTGGTCGGAGATACCAATGTTCCCTCCTCTTCTTCCTCCTCTTCCCTTTTTACCTCCTTCCTCCTTGTGGACGTCGCCTCTCTTCTTCTGCTCTCTGATCTCCTCTAGAAGAGATTTGATTGGCCACATCAGTTGTTGTGATACAGGAAGTAAACGCCCGCTCTCTGTGACATCACAGGAAGTGTATCATTACAGTTTTTATCTCACCTTCAGGTGCAGCTGATCCTCAGTCTTCTTCTGTCGCTCCTTCAAACACTCTGCGGACAGACAGAACGAACCAATCAGCAGCCTCAGAGCTGCGGCGTGTCTCTCCGCAGTTCCTCTGAAGTCCACTAGATGCTGCTGCGATCAGACTGACTACACTGAAGCGAACAGGCGCGACTAGGAGCGTTCGAAGAGACTCTCGCCGACTTGTTAGTCTAACGTGAGCCGATAGGGCTTCAGTATGTTGTTGAAATGTTGTGTGGTTTGTTTTCAGAACATTTGTATTTGTGAACGTAATATTTTTCATATTAGTAGCTGTTCTATGCTCTCTAGAAGGTTTGGGGGGGCAGTGGGAGACTGGACAGGTCGTTGCGATTCACAACCCTCACCACTAGATGGCGTTAAATCTCACACACTGAACCTTGTTTGTTTGATATCGGTGAGTGATTGAGCCGAGGTAACTTGAGGGAAGTTGGCCGCTGTATTTAAACCCTACACGTTCAGGGAACTGGATTTGGCTCTGAGGGGGGACCCGGACCAGAGGACGCTCTGTGGCGGAGCGGAAGTGGGAGGGACCAGTTTCAGAAAAGTTGAGCTCTCAGCAGCTGCCCTGAGCTTCTTGGTGCAGCTCACCTGCGTTCAGCTCACCTGCGTTCAGCTGCAGCGCCTCCTGCAGGCCTCGCTGCGTCTCCCTGAGCTGCTGCAGCACCTGCAGACTCTGCTGGACCGGGTCTCTGTACCGAACGCACACGCAGAGCAGGACGCATACGCCGACACTCACCATGAAGCGCCGCAACACACTCACGTACACACTGACCAGCTCCTGCACACAGAGAACACACACAGTGAGTCGGCCTGTTGGTGGGCGTGTCAGGTGAGCAGGTGAGCAGCTGAGCAGGTGAGCAGGTGAGCAGGTGAACAGGTGAGCAGGTGAACAGGTGAGCAGGTGAACAGGTGAGCAGGTGAGCAGGTGAGCAGGTGAACAGGTGAACAGGTGAGCAGGTGAACAGGTGAACAGCTGAGCAGGTGAACAGCTGAGCAGGTGAACAGGTGAACAGGTGAGCAGGTGAACAGCTGAGCAGGTGAGCAGGTGAACAGGTGAACAGGTGATACTGACCATGTGTTTGTGCTCAGGATGATCAGAGTCCATCACAAACTGGTAGATTTTCCTCTCCAGGTAGAAATTTAAACACACCAAACCCAACAACGCCAACCTAAACAGACAAACCAATCATTACTCACAGACTGACACCTCAGCCCCGCCCCCAAACTCCACGGGGGGAGTTACCTGGCTCTGGAGGAGCGCTGGGTGGAGGTGAGGAGGTAGGAGGTGCAGAGAGCAGCAGCGTTGTAGCAGCAGGAGCTCAGGCTGTGAGCCTCCATCAGCAGGAAGCTCTGCAGGAAGGAAACCCTGTTGAAGAGTTCGGACAGCGCCACCTGCTGCTCCCTGGAGACGCTGCTGAGCTCCGAGAACACCGAGCGCAGGCCTGACGGGTGGAGACACGTTACGTCCTCAGTACACTGAGAGATGGTTAAAGCTGTATTGAGTGATTTTGGCCACTAGAGGGCAGAAACACGGGTTTTAGTGTATTTGTACAGTTTTACCCTGTTTGTAGCCTCTCAGGCTGTTGGATATGCTGGGTGCTTTTTACCCAGCTCAAAGTCTTGCAGGCTTTTTGTCTCTGCCGTCTTACTGCCATTGTAGTCTTAAGCTTTGTATGTGTGTTTTCTACCCCGTGTACAGCCTGGCAGGGCGTATTTGTTTTGCTGATGATGTTCAAATTTACTTTCCTATGAAATCCACAACAAAGATTCTGTGCAGCCATCTGAATAAAAATAAAACAGATCATCAGATGTGGACGTTACATACTGGGTGACCCTCTTGGATCGATCCTCTATTAAAAATCTTTGACACCTCCTTCACGTTCAATATGTAAATCAGTGCAGCCGTCAAGACCAGCTTCTTCCAGTTAAGACTTCTAGCTAAAATAAAGACCTACCTTCCTGTCAAAGACCATCAAAAAGTCATCCATGCTTTTCTTACTGCTCAGCTGTGTAACTCATTATACAGAGTCTGAACCAGAAATCTTTAAATCGCCTCCAGTTAGTCCAAAACGCAGCTGCTCGCCTTTTTACCAAAAACAAAATAACGTCTGTCTTGGCCTCCCTCCACTGGCTACCCGTCCGTTATAGATTTTAAGATTTTATTTCTTGTTTTTAAAAAAATGGTTTGGCGCCACCTTATCATCATTCTCAACAAAGGTCAACAAAATCAGCTGATCTCAGATGTCCCGAGATCAAAGCTAAAAAATAAGGGCGAGCTCTTGCAGTGGGCGCCTCCATCCTATTGAACAGCCTCCCCGTAAATATTAAAGCTGCACAGACCCTGAAAACGTTTAAATCCCTGCTGCACCTTTTTTGCAGTAGCTTTTAACCTGTTTCTGATGTTTTAAATGTTGTTTTGTTTCCCTGTGATTCACTTTGGCTGTAGAATTTTTTATACATGTTATTAATGTATTTGAGATCGACCCTGTTCAGCTCTTTGGTCAACTGTTTTTAAAAGTGCTATAGAAATAAAACTGAAATTGACATCAATGTGTTTTCTTGTAAATGTATTTTATACACTCAGTTATGGTGCTTTCAGACCAACTGCGAATTTTCTCCTCGCGTGAGTCCATTTGCTGCAAGTGTTCACACACAACGCGAGAAGGCGATTTAACGCGATAACATGCATAAACACAACCTGCCATTACAACAACTGTAGGAAACATTTAGCTGTGATTAAATAACAATAAACGGATCAAACTGATGCCGAAATAACGACAACATGATGCAGATTTGTTAAACATGTGAATTCCTGCTTTGTCAGGTCTGTCAGCAAGACAGCAGGACAACAACTTCTAAAATGTTTGTTTTCTGAATGGAGTTCGGATCGATCAGGGCTGTGCTATGCTAACTTGGTCACAGTAAAGCACAACGACAGCTGGAATAAAGTTACAGACACATGTTTTCTGAACTCACCAGGTAGTTCAGCCTCCTCGCTTTCTTTTCTCCAAGTAACGTCCAGCTTTGTCCGGTTTTTATATAAATATGAAGTCGCAGTCCGACAGAGCTAACGACGCTAACAACAACACTGGAACCGGATGTGCACGAAGCTGCTGAGAAGCTCCAGTGAAGATAAATCAACGCTGAAATCCCAAAAACTAAAGTAAAAAGCTAATTTAATAAAAACATTTAACTCCGAGCTCCTCCTGCGAGTAAACGGCGTAGCTGTCAGAGCCGAATCCGACCGACTGCAGGTGTTTATTTCTCTGAAGGTTGCAGCTGCTCCCTGCTCCTCTCCCCCAAGTTTAGCAGCTCTCAGCCGGCCTGCAGATTTTCAATCCCCCGCTCTGCCCGGCCCTCTGCACACAACGCTCTGAAGCCTCGGTGACGGACGGACAATCTCAACACTGATAGGCTGTCGCGACTCAGCGTCAACCCACGCAAATTCCTTCGTTTTCGCTTCACTGGCCCCGCCCCCTTCACGCAGCCTGACAGGAAATCGCGGCTCTACGCGTCTTTGACTTTGTACATAAACTCACCGCCGCGAACGTTTCGTTTCACTTTTGGTCTGAAAGCACCTTTATGTCAGAGGGTGAATATTTTTTTTACCCTCTGTCGAGTCTCGAAGGGTGAGTCTCAGCTCCTCCCCGTTGTTCAGGATCTCCTGCTGCGCCTCTAAGGCGGCACTCTGGGCGTCCCTCAGGTCCTCGGCCATCTGCCTGGTGGACTGAAGCTGCTCAGCTACACCAGCTGAACTCTCTGTTAACCTGCCACACACACGAGAACTGCATCGCCACCCATCTCATCCAACCACCTCTATATGGTGTTACCCGCATCACGTTACCCGCAGGCGTCTTACCTGTGCATGGTGTTCTCGGCTCGGCTCTGCCAGGCCTCAGACTGCAGGAAGTGACAGATGGAGTGAGTGTGGGTGAAGAACTCAGTGTAGGTGTTAAAGGCCACGCCGTCCATAGCACCTGTGCACCTGCTGACCTCCGACCCCTCGGGGCATGATGGGACATTCCTGCCTGAGCTGACAGAGATTTTAACAATCAAACACAGGCGTGAATCTCTTTCATTTCTTTATTTGTACAAAACAAAGTATTGATTTATTATTGAAACTAAGTTTTAGTTACTGATTTGCTTCCATGATGTTGTCACGACGACGATGTCAGTAATTAGTTTCATGTTTTAAATGTTTGTTTTTGGGAAGAATGAACTCCACCCGGCTGATAAAGGCAGTGTTTCTGAACTCCGCCCTGACAGCAACAATATTCTTCACTAATACCCAACTGAAAAATGTTCAGGTACAGAAACTTCTTCCAAAAGTGAAAGTGCTCGTTGTCAGTACCGACCCGCAACCTTCATGTCTCTGGTCCCCCTGCAGTCCACAGCTCGCTGCCCTTCCACGAGCGTGCGAGGACGTGGAGAGCCGGAGTACGTGATTAATCAGATACCAGATGGGCCCCTGAACGCAGCGTTTAACGAGCCAGGTTAACACACAGCGCAGAGCGCGGCCTCGTGGAGGCGGAGAAGGGAACTTAACTCTAAAGTGCTCGAGCTACACTCGTTACTGAAGCATCGGATTTCTCAGCAGAGCCTGAAGGTGTCACCTGCACTCACCACCTGGGTTTTTTAAGAAATATCTGCAGCTTATGTTGTCTTTTTAAACTCGGCCCACAATGAGGCAGCACAGAGAGGAGAGCAGTTTGCTTTAAAGAGCCTCATCTTAACGAGGTCTGAGCTTCCAGTCAGCAATCTGATGTGAACGAAGTCCTGTGAACCTGCATTCTATCGAACGGCCAGCAGGGGGTCCGGCTCCATTAGAAATAATGGGAAAATGTTTCTCCTTCTCAGCTGATTTATTACCCCAGTAAACACTTTCCTGATGAGTTTATGGTCTCAGTCACTAGTTTCAAGTCTTCTTCAACACAGCATGATGTTTGAATGGTGCAAAAACTGAAAATTGTTGCTGGTTGTTTTTGTTTGTATCATGTACAGATTTTGTATTGTTTTAAACATGTTTTGTAATATTCATGCAAACTTCTTTCTGGACCCCAGGAAGAGCAGCACCTGCTTCTGCTGCGCTAATCCAAATAAATAAATCAACAAATCAACAGTTAACGTGAATTAAAGATGCAGCTTGACTTTTCCACCATAAATCTCTCCAGGATGCAGGAAATGAGAGTTTAATGGTCAGGGGGAGGAGCCAAAAATCAAGCCTGTTTCATCAATGAATCTTCACTGCAGGATGTTTTAATCTGAGCCGCAGCTTTAAAGTGTAAACTGCTGATTATTGTTTGTGTCGGCAGGATCTTTATGCTGCAGCTTGTTTTAATCAGTAAACAGACGGACCATCTTTCTGCAGCTGACAAATTAAGATAGTTAGACTTTTTTATTTTCCACCACCTGTGATCACAAACATGTCGCTGAAGGTAAAAGCAGCTCATTGTTGTTAAAGCTACCTGTTCTGTCCTCACCTGAACGGATCAAACTTCCGCTCCGTCTGAGTGTTTTTACCTGCTCAGGTGGCAAAAGGTGAATCTCAGCGCGATCCGGCTCTGGCTCTCTGACGTCAGGTCCCTGCAGCGCGTGTCCAGGTCCTCCAGAGCTCGCGCCCAACACTCTCCGTACCCGGGCTGAGCCGCGAGGTTCCGCACGCGACTCAGCACCATCCTGCCGCGCTCAGAGTCCGGACCGGAGCCGGAGGAGAGTCCGGGACCCGCGGGGAGTCCGAGCAGGAGCAGCAGCACCGCTGCGGCCATCTTCACCTGTCTGCGGTCAGTCTGCTCCGCCAATCAGAGAGCCAGGTTTTCACCTGGTCAGAGGTCACTGAGAGGTCACGAGGTTTTTTTTTTATTGTTTCTCAAACGTCAGGCTGTTTTAAAAGGATCAAACTGTTAAACTCCACGATTCTATTTTAAAAAACTATTTGTTTTATTTCAGCTGCTAAAAAACAGGTGAAGCATCATAAACACGTCATCACGGAAGGACCGAGTTTTAAATGTTTGATCCATTCACGTTTCATGATGTTTTCATACCGTCAGTTCTACCTTCAGCAGTGGTGAATCATGGGATGTGCAGTCCTCAGACATCATGTGACCTGACAGTAATAAAGCAGTCAGGAGCCTTTTCAACCCGAACAGGTGTTTTGATTTCAGAACCTGATCAACTCTTCCGTCTCAGAAGGACTCAATAAACCTTTTCTGCTTACGCTGACAGCAGTCAACGAAAAACCAGAGGTTACCTGGAAGTCTAAGCCAACTGTTTACCCTTGTTTTCCAGTCTTAATGCTAAGCTAAGCTAGCTGTTTTCCTATGTCCAGTCTTTATGCTAATGTAAGCTAGCTGTTCCGCCTGTTTTCCATCTTTATGTGATGCTAATTAAGCTGTTTGCCTTTATGCTAAGCCAAGACAGTTGTTTCCCGTTTCCAGTCTCTATGCTAAGCTAGCTGTTTCCCTGTTTCCAGTCCTCATACTAAGCTAAACTAAGCTGTTTTCCCATGTTTCCAGTTTTTATGCTGAGCTAACTGTTTGCCCTATTTCCAGTCTTAATGCTAAGCTAAGCTAGCTGTTTTCCCATGTCCAGTCTTTATGCTAAGCTAAGATAGCTGTTTCTTCGTTTCAATCTTTATGCTATTGTAAGTTAGTTGTTTACCCTTGTTTCAAGTCTTTATGCTAAGATAAGCTAGCTGTTTGCCCCATTCTCAGTCTTTATGCTAAGCTAAGCTAGATGCTTCCCCCTGTTTCCAGTCTTTATGCAAAGATATGCTAGCTGTGTACTCTTTTCCAATCGTTATGCTAAGCTAAGCAGCTACTGGATGTAGCATCATATTTTTTGTACAGACATCAGTCTGTGAACTGTTCCTTTAAGACGGAACACTTCCTGTTTGTGGTGTTTCAACAAAACTTTATTAGTAATAAACATCATGTGCGCACAAAATAAAATATAAAACAGATTCTGACAGGCTGCGACTGCATGTGACGGATTATAAACACTAACATAGTTTAATCGACTAAAACTACGTTTGTGTTTTTGATTCTTTTCCAAACTGATCAGGGTTAGTTTTTTTCCCAAATCACCAAACAGGAGCTGAAACCAAACTCACCTAAAACCAAAACATCAAGCATTAAGCAGCTGATTGAATATCCCAGAAACACTCGTTCATTACAGACCAGATGAAAATAAACGAGTTGTTCAAAGGAGCCTGTTTAAGCTTTTCTAGATTGAAATCTCATGATATTGTTTTTCCTTCTACAATCAGATTTCACTTTAATTCAGATTTTGTGGCGTCTCTCCGGTTTCACTTTATGGGTCGAAATTGTTTTGTCTCTTTCAGTCTGGGGGTCCTGGTCCTGCATCCAGGGGCCCCGTTGTCTCCTCATCTGTCCTGGCTGCAGGTTATATGGAGCAATGTTTGACGATATTTAGAGGGCAGGGAAACAGAATACGATCTAATACGCGTCATCTCAGCGGCGTCGTTTGAGATTTATTAATGAATAAAGCAGAATTTGGGTTCTGCTGTAGATTTCAGAGCGAGACCGGTGTTAGAAGGTTCAGTGTTTAGGTTTTAGTGGCATCTAGTGGTGAGGATGGTGAACTGCAGCCAACGGCTGCAATATCGTATCGTTGGGCCTCTGGTGATTCCCACGAATTTCTACCATTAGATCCTCCTAAATGTTACACGTTTAAAGCCCCCGTAATATTTGCTTCTTTAAAATGCGTAGGCGTGGACACGTGGCGGCGACGGCATTGCTTGCATACTTACCTGCGGATGGTTAAACGTGTGTCCATCAGGGGAAGATGTTCTTCAATGACGATTTCCTAAAAAAATTAACAAACGTTGAGACGTCATAAAGATGTCAGTAATTACGGAATCCAGGTTTTCTTCAAAACCCGCCATCGTTCTTCTTCAGTCGGCTGCTGACCTCCTCCTCCTTCTTCTTTTGAGGTTTACGGCGGTTGGCGAACCAAACGCTTACCGCCACCGCCTGCCTGTCAGATCCTGATATCCCGCCATCTTGCGTACACGATCGTCAGCAGTGACGTCGTTCAGCTGCATTAAGTATTGAACTCTAGCAAATAATGTTCACGTGTAGGAAAGTTGACGGTGGCTGAGGCCCTTTTTCAAGGCGCCTCGACTCCCGGTATTTTTTGGGTATCATCTCCGCTGAGGTTCGAAGCGAGCCCGAGGCGTGAAAACTGGCCGTTCACAGAGAGGATCGTTAGGATGCTAACGTTAGCTCGCTTCAGCTGCTCAGTCTGGTTTTTACGTCAGGATTCCTTCGGCGTCGATCGTTCAGGAGGTTTCTGAATTACCACCCGCTCGTTAAAACATTAAAAACACAAAGCAGTTTCATCCTGAAACGAGCCGGCGTCCTGACAGGGTCAGAGCTGTCCGCCGGAAATGTTTTAACGTCACGGCCGAAAGTGTTATAAACATGTTTCATATCGTTCGACCTCGATAATTATCACGATGAGCATCAAATCATTATTTCTTTGGGTTTAAAGGGCTGATTTTTTTGCTCCTGCGTGAAGAAACCTGACGGTTAATTCTGGTTTTAAAATCTTTATGGTCAGGACACTTGACACCAAACAGTGGATCACTTCACAAATCTGAGGCAGAACATTCAGGACTATTATGATAAAATCTTTGTTAACAAATAGGCACAAGTAAAATTAGGTAAAAGCTTTTTTCCTCAACAAAATAAACAACAAACTTAATTTTAAAAAAAAGTCAGAAGTTGTGGATGATTCAAGAAAATAAAATCTAACACATTTGTTATTATTATTGAAAGAAATTATATTGCGATAATTCTTATTGTTTTATTGTCCAGCTCTGTGTCGGCGTGGAACTTTAAATGTTTATTTACTGGACCGGCGCCGGCCCAGTCCCGCCTAGCGACTTTCTTATCTTAAACTATCTTTGAAACTGACAAACATCATGTGTGTAATTCAGGACACAACTCAAACAGGGTCTAAACATCAGCTGTTTCTCGCCGTTGACCACCGAACATATTTTTTCTAAAATAAGGTCCCATGGTGGTCAAACTGGAAGGGGGCGGGGCTTAGACTCTCAAAACAGCTACCTTTTTTCATTTTCCAGTGCGACTCCTGCTTTTGTTTTGAAATCCACACTTTTGAGGCTCTTCTTCCTCTGATTCGGGAAGCAATCAGTGAGACGAACACAGATCAGGGGACAACAAACGCTTTTAGTTAGAAAGAAAAAAATAAAAACAGGTAAAAACTAGTTTTGTCTACAGCGACAGTGTATTGGAGTTTCCACTGAATTCCAATCAGAGTAAAAGCAGAATATTCATCCTCAATATTAGCAACTATGAAGTCACCACACACATCACTACTAAGTCTAGAAACACAACATGGCTTGGCTGACATGGTGGCTTCTGGCAAGACGCACAATATTATAGGCACTAAACTCTGGAACATGCAATATGGTGGCTGGTTACTGTAGTTTGTGCCGGGTCGAGTCCTGGTGAGTCCGTTCACAGAGGGACGTTTGATTTCTGCAGCTGCGTGAGAGACAGCATGCGAACGGGTTCTCTGCTCTGAGCAGACTGGGCGGCAGGCGGAGCGCCAAGTACGCAGAGGCGAGGCCGCTTCAGCCTCAGGCGGACGCACGCGTCGCCTGCTGCGAGGTCACGACGGCGCAGCAAAGCGACCGGGAGGCTTCAGGTGTGTGGACTTTTAACAGCGAGGCACATATTTACTTTGTCCGGGATGAAGACATTCAGTTGTTTTGGATTTGTTTCTGGTTGAGTTGGTGAAAAGCTCAACTGTTCCAACATCATTGCTAAAGTGCTGGAGCCCCCAAGAGTCACGTGAACAGGTGCAAAAAGGTTTATGGATGTCAAACTTACTGAGAGAGCATCAACATTCAAACGGCGTCTGTAAGTTCAGATCTGAGAGCTCAGATTCAGACGTTCACACGATTTCACATGTTTTTGCCACAAAGTAGGCGGGATTTGGACTTCAAGAACTAAACTACCATAAAACTTAAATGACACTGAACAAAATTATAAACGCAACTCTTTAGTTTTTGCCCCCATTCATCCTGAGCTGAACTCAAAGATCTCAGACTTTCTCTATGAACACAAAAGGCCTGTTTCTCTCAAATACTGTTAACAAATCTGTCAAAATCTGTTAGTGAGCACGAGATAATCCATCCCCCTCACAGGTGTGACATATCAAGATGCTGATCAGGATTGGACAGGTGTGTCTCAGGCTGGCCACAATAAAAGGCCCTATCCTGGCCACAATGAATGGTTCTTGTCTCATGATGAATGGGGGCAAAAACAAAAGTGTTTATAATTTTGTTCCGTATAATAGTACAGAGTTTTATTTGCTTCAATCACCGAACTCAGCCGTCCTTTATTTGGGACAGGCCTTTAATTCCTTTCGTACAAAACTATTGCTCAGCAAAGACGGAAATAGGCTGCTGTGAAACTGTTTATTTCAACCAGTATGAATATTAGTTGTATGAAAATAAGGCTTTTTTTCGTGTATCATATCCATACTGACAAACGTTTAAACATGTATATTTCTATCGTGATCTAAGCAGCTCAGCTCAGGTTTTATACACCCACAGAACTATAAAAATCAGACCAGGCTTCTAATTGAGACCTGTGTTTATTTGACAAAACGTGTAGCCACACCGGGTCAGTAAACAGGACAGGCGACTGTAAATTGAAGTTTAACGGTTAATAATATTCTGTGTTGGTGGCAGTAAGAAGCTACAGAGATTTAAGCAGCAGGGAGTCGTGCAGACTGTAGAACAAACACGCCTTTGTGTTTAACTAAGTCTGCGTTCAGACTGCAGGCTAAAGTGACTTAAATCTGATTTTTTTGTCGATAGCCTATGTGGTCCAAATGAGATCCAGGTCTGACTGCCTGAAATCCGACGTCAGATCGGAGTTTGTGCGACTGTCATCACAACGCTGCGCCAGACGGAGGTGAACGCAAAAATCTCCACAAAAGCCCTAATTAAACATGTGGCTCTCTTTCTCCTCGTCCTCTGTTATCTGCTCACAGTTTCCCTTTTATACAGTCGACCAACAAAGAAATAAATCAGAATTGAGTTACAAGGCCTGCAGCTTTTGTCTCTCTCAGCGTCCAGCTAAGTTTCTCATGAGCCGACCTCCAAACGGCAAACTCGAGGTTTTGAGCTGGAGACCACGCACTCTGCGTTTAAACGATCTCACAGGAACACGCGTGATCTGGTTGACCTTGCGTGTGCCGTGTTTTGCACAGAAAACCAAGGAGAAGAGACGCAGCACGCTGGGGACGCTTCCCGCTCAGCTCGCTCTCATTGGCTGCTGCGGTTTCTGATCGGAGGCTCCCAGATTACAAATCACCAATATTTACGATTCGGGAATCGAGGAGCCTCCGATCCAGTCGGCGACCTTATAAAATGTATAAACCTGCTGACCTTAAGACTATGTTAGACTATCCCAGTTATCTAGTGTGCGGCCAGCATCAGCTGTAAAAGTAAAAAATGTATTTAAAAAAACAAGAAAACGCTGACGAGGCACAATAACATTATTTAGAGGGCGGGGCCCAGCAGGTGGCGCTTTACATTCAGGTCAAAGCCAGTTTCAGATTATAAACTGCCTGAACTGTCTGGACCTATTAACACTGAAGGAACGTAAAGAAAATGAAATACATGAAAGGGTTAGATTGTGATTAGACACGGCGGCCGTTTTGTCGCGTATTTCCACGCTCACATCCTGCCGATATCTCAAACCGAGAGAGCGAGCTGCTCTCCGTTGTGCTCTCAGATCAGGACTTACAGACTTCATAGATCATTTTCTGCTCCCTGAATAGTTTCGTTTTGTTGCCGTCTCCAGCACATCTGACTCCACGTGAAGCTGAAGCGTGCCTCGCAACATGGCCGACAGTAAACCCCCCCCCCCACGGCGAGGTCGACCTCTGCGTACGTGCCGCTCCGGGTTGAAGGCCTGCAGGGTCTCCGAGCGACATGCAGGCGGTTGATTGTACAAACTGGAGAAGTGCAAACTGTTCCAGACATTCAACACAAAGACAATAAAATGACTCCATTCCCCACTCTTCCATTAAGACTAAAAACTAAAATAAAGCTACTGAAAAGTGGGTTTGGTTTGATATTAAAAGCGCTTCCTTTGGAAACAAAAAGACTAAAAACAAACAGGTTCAATGAAGACCAGTATGGAAGAATCTCTAACCTGGAAGAACAACTCGCTGCGTTTGAAATACCTGAAAAACGAACGAGAGGCGTTCGAGGTTTCCGAATCAAGAACTCCTCACGTTGTTCAAATATTTCAAACGATGATGGTTTCAAAGACAGAATGAGCTCTGAGTAGAGTCATGCTCATACATCAGATCCGCTACCTGTAGGGGGCAGTCTGGAAGTGGGTGGAAAACATTACCGACCCCCCTCTTTGTTTGTTTATTGTGGGCTTAATGGAAAACTGGGAGGAAACAAAAGTGTGATATTTCTAAGAAACCAGTTAAAGGTGCAAACCGCCGCCCCACATCACCTCTGAGGCTTTCAGTCAAGGACTAGTTTCAATAAGGGACTGTCAAGACAGTAGGAGGGGCTTTAGCGAGAGACCGTCCGTTAAGAGCGGGACTTTAAATAAGGGACTATCAGTCAGCAGCACGACGATGAGTAAGGGACCGTCAGTCAATAATATCAGAGTTTAAAGCTGTATAACAGAGACAAAACAATAAACTATCAAAATACGAAATAAAAAAAAGAGGTTATATTCCGGAAGCAACGTTTCGTTCAGAGTAATGTGTTGTTAAGCGTTGGTTTTTAGTTCCAAACTACTCCCCCCCCTCCCCACGGAGACTAGCGGGTCACAACAGCTGCCTTTTGATTATATATACACACACACTTGTTTTATGGATTTTTCCTTTTTCTTTGTTTTTCCTAGAAAACGACGCTATCCGTTCTCCTCTCCAGCCGTCCCCTCAGTGCCCCGGGTTGGTTCTCGGATCCTGAACTTTACAGAGTCTCCAGACAGAATCAGACGGAGTTGAAGCTGCGACAGTCCTGCCAGCTCTGCGTGACGCTATCCTATCTGAAAACAGTGTAAAATCGTTTAAACCTCCACGAACAGCCTCCTCCACCTGGTGCTGACTCAGGTGCACTCCGTCAGTCTACCGATCGTTCAGCCTGTTCGTCGGCCCGACCGATCAGCTGACTCTTTCGCTGACGACAGTCCGTGACTCTACGGTTTCTTCTCGGCTGGGGCAGGGCACGGCCGACTGGGGGACGATGTCTCTGAGCTCCCTGCCCTCGCCCGCTGCCTCTGGCTCCGCCCGGAGCCTAGCCCTACCATCTGCCCCGGGGACGACACCGGCCCCGGCTGCTCCCGGCGGTCCGGCGGGCACGGAGCTGGGAGGCCTCGAGGTACTGTTTGATCCTCTTTCGCCTCCTGAAACCTCTCTGCTTTCTGACGCCGTGACCGGCTCCCCTCTCCCCTCCGCCCTGACGCCTTGCACATTGACGTCTCGGCTCGGCAGCAGGCTCCCTCGGCCGGGCCGCGTGGTGCTCAGATCTTGGGGCTGTTCGCTCTGGTTCTGCTGTGTAGGGACTGTGTTGGTCCTGGATAGGCTGGGAGATGGTCGGTGCTGTACATGGGGCCTGGTGAGCTGAGAGTGGGGCTGGGGTCGCGGCTGTGTTTGAATCCGCTGAAAGTGAGGTTGTGCTTGGGACGGGGACTGGGGTGGCCGAGCCTGGGAGGGAGATTGTCTGGGTTGTGGTCTGTACTGAGTCTGGAGTTGGTGTTGTGATGGGTGCCTCGTCTGCTCTTGATGCCTGGGTTGCAGGTGAGGTTGAGGCTGGGCTGGGGACCTGGACAGAGGTTGAGGTTGAGGCTGTGTTTGGCCTGGGGTCCTGGACTGTGGTTGAGGCTGAGTTTGGCCTTGGGTCCTGGGCTGTGGTTGAGGCTGAGTTTGGCCTTGGGTCCTGGACTGTGGTTGAGGCTGTGTTTGGGCTGGGGTTCTTGGCTGGGTTTGAGGGTGCATTTGGGCAGGGGTTCTGGGCTGCAGTTGAGGCTGAGGTTGGGCTGGGATTCTGGACTGGGATTGAGCCTGAAGTTGAGCCGGAGTCCTGGCCTGGGGTTGGAGTTGAGGCTGCAGTGACTGCCGGGTCAGGGATTGAGATTGTTGTTTGAGCTGGGTTTGGGGTTGAGACGGGTGCCTGGGCTGGGTTTGAGGCTGGAGTGCTGTAGGGGACTGGGTTTGTGGATGCGGATGCCTTGTTTGTGATGGATGAACATGCAGGATGGATGGGGACTGAGGAGGGTGTGACTGAGGTGGAGCATGCTGAGCCTGAACCTGGGTTCGGTGTTGGGTTGAGGAGTGGACAGGCTGTGGCTGGGCTTTTTGGGGGGAGGCCTGGGGCTGACTGTGGGTTTGGGGAGGTTGTTGGGGCCGTTGCTGGGGCAGGACATGCCTAGTAGGAGAGGGCTGGGATGCTGGGTATCGAGGCTGGGCTTGGGGCTGGCTGGGACTCTGGCTCTGGGGGTGCTGCTGGGAACGGGGCTGGGGCTGGTGGCGCGGTTGAGGAGGAGGATGCCGAGGTTCGGGCAGGGATTGGGTCGTAGACTTGGACTGCGGTCTGGGAGGAGCTTGCTGGGACTGTTGTGGGGTGAGGTGAGGCACAGTCTGGGACTCGACTTCAGGCCTGGACTGGCCGGAGGGTGGTGGGTGTCCAGAAGCTGGAGGAGGAGGAGGCGGCTGATCAGGGGAGGCAGAGGAATGTTGGTGGCGGTGGTGGTGGTGGTGGTGGTGATGGTGATGGTGGTGTTTGTGAGGAGGCCGGTCCTTCCTTTTGTGGCCTTTTGAGCTAATGCTACTGCTGCTGCTGCTACTCCTTCCTCCTCCTTCTCCCTCTCCGCCCTTATCGCCTGCATCTTCACCTACTTCCTCTCCTCTGGTTCCTCCATCTCCTGACGCTATTCCCGTTTTTTCCTTGTGCTTCCGCCCTTTATGCGTCTTGTGTCCATACGATTGGCTTTCGTCTGAAGCAGTGGGCTGCTTCTGTGATTGTGACTGGGTCTGCTCAGAGGGGGCGGGCCGAGGATCTGAGGTTGTAGCTCCCTCACCTTTACCTCCCTCCCCCTCTACAGGGACCCTTCTTTCAGTCTCAGTTGTTGTGGCCACTGGAGTCTGAACGCTCTCCCTCTCTTCCACTGTCTCTCTCGTTTTGCGTTTTTTGATTGGCAGGGCTGTTTGCTGGACGACGGGTTTGGTGGAAGACTCCTTGGCTGCTCTCCTTTTGGCCTCGGCAGCTAAAATGGCAGCTGCGGCGTAGCTCCCAGCCGCTGAGCTACCAGAGGCTGATGCCGAGGACGTGGACGCCGCGGCGACCGATGCTGCTGCTGAGGCCGAGGCTGGTTTCCTGCCCCGTTTCTTGGGGGCGGTCTGTGGCGGAGCTGGAAGTTCCTGTTCTGATTTCCTCTTTCTGCCGGGACGGGACTTGGGCACCAGGACAGGAGACACCACCTGCAGGATTACCACATCAACAATTAGCAATAGCATCGCATTGTTTCCACGTTTTAAAAAACGTCAGGTTCTGCTTAAGGTTTCTACCTGTTAAAGGGAGTCTTTCCTTGCCCCTGTGGCCAAGTGCTTGCCCTTGGTGGGACTTATTGAGTTTCTGTAAATGTTACTACAAAGAGTACGGCCTAGACCTGCTTCATATGAAAAGTGCAATAAGGTAACGTCTGTTAAGAATTGGCACCTTGGAACGGTCCACAACACCTGTTAAAGGATACCCTTTGGGACAAGGTCCTACATCTTCTCCAAGTCTACAAAGCACATGTAAACTGGACTGTAACTGTAAACGAAATTGCCCTGTAAACTGGACAATTCCACGGAGATTGAATCGCACCGGATACTGTAGTTGTACTCCTGCTTGTATCCTGCGCAGTTCCAGTAGCATAAAAATATTTCCTTGGTCACCCGATGGCCTTACCCGTCAAGATGAGCAGCTTGTCTCAGTCTTGGGAAAAGTCCCGTCTCTCCTTCCTGAGTCCTCTGAAGGTTTGCTCCAAGCTTTCTGAGGCTTACTGGAGGTTCTTTCCAATTGTCTTTTCCTACACCCAGGCTCTACTGATTCATAAGTTCCTTGGGCTTATCAACCCAAGAGAGTGCGCCATATTTCTGTCCATAACCCGAGAGAGTAGTAACAGGGCCGGCCCGAAACCGACAGACATTCTGTTTTTCTGTCCGAACCCGACCCGAGCCCGACGCAGTTAATGTAAGCTGAAGCACTGAGTTTGTTACCATGTCACGCAATTGTCAATGACAAGACCAAAAAAGTATACCAGCCCAGCCAACGTGACCGCACCCGACATTTTTGTCCGAAACCGGCCTGACTCATAGAGTTCCGAATGGCCCATCGGGCACGGCTCGGTTGGCAAAGCTATAGACGGGTTTCTTGTATACAAACAGTATTGGGGGGGGTCTAGGTTTGCCACCACAACAGGCAGCACTGACCTTCAGGTCACCACTTGGATCAGGCACCTGAGGGTTCTGAATATGGCCCACACAGAATCCACATCCAAACCCTTCCATGGGACACAATGAAAGTCCTTCTAAAGGTGGGAGTTTAAGAACTGGCAGACAGGCTCTGATCAGCCACACGTTCCCAGTTCAGCCTGATTACAAGTCTGGATTTACCGAGTCTGTCTGGCAGCCCCTCCTGCCACCTGATTGAACAGACTACCAAGTAGTTATCAGTAGGCAACTAGATGTGCAAAATGTAGGCTAAAGTCGAGCATCAATCTTTGGCCCAAGGCTTTATGGTTCCAGGTACACTTGTGAACCACGATATGCTCAAACAGTTGATTTGGGGTGGTGATGGCGCAATGGATAAGACGCCTTTGTTCAATCCCCCACTGTGACCCTTCCACCATTGTGTCCCTGAGCAAGACACTTAACCCCTCGTTGTTCCAGAGGCGTGAGACCTCTGACATGTATAGAAATTGTAAGTCGCTTTGGATAAAAGCGTCAGCTAAATGTAAATTTGGTGTTTGTCACAGACAGTCTAGTATTAGTAAACACTTCTCAGGTTTACATCGGACACCCTCCTCCAGTTTCCCACCATTACCCACATGAGCACTTAAAGTCCCCTACCAGAGACACCTGCCTTTTCCCACTGCCCTGTTTGAGATGCACCGGACCCCTACATCTATTCTTGTAGCACAAAAGGTGGCAGTCTGCTGTTCTGTTTGAGCGCTTGGCCACAAGACTCCACTGTAGGCTCCTCACCCACATTTAGCTCAAGGTGGAGGCTACCGTCTCCCTCAGCCAATCTCAGGTGGCAATTCCTGAACGAAAGGTTCAGTGTGCAACTACTGCCACTACCTACTTTTTCATACGTATTCAATATAGTGACAAAACGTTCTCTGTAGAGAGGTTTGTCTGTTTGAGCTACTGTAGAAACATGGTGGCGGAATATGGCGACGTCAGAGGAGCCGCGGTAGAAATGCCTCATTCAAAGGTAATAAAAACATGACGGTTCATTATGTCAGGTCTTTGTACTCCACTGAAAACATTGTTATGGATCTTATATTGCATTTCTGCCAATAGATCCTCCCTTCACGTTTCCCAGCATTCCTGGGTGGAAGAATTGTAAGAAACTATTTTATTTACGTTGCCTGTGTCATCGCTGCGATGCTTCTGTCGCTCTCAAATGTTTATGGGTCACTGACTGAACGACAGACTGGTTACCTTTGAGGCAGTGGAGGTGGTGCCGGTGGAGGACTCTGCCTTGCCGAAGGGCATTTTGACTAGAAGTTTTCCCCGGAGTTTTCTCAACCACGCGCTTCATTGCGACGCCCTCTGTAGCCTGCCGCATCTTCCCGCTGCCTACACAACCAGACAGAAAGATAAACACAAAAAACTGAAGATGACCGGAAAGACCTGAATCCGCTGAGTTCATTCAGTTTAATTTCTGTGTAAGTGCGTGAGATACCTTTGGGCCGCCCACGGCCTCGCCCCGATGGTTTCACCACCTTCGGTTTCTTGGGGGGACGCCTCTCACGGCGGGAGGGGCTTCCACGTCCCGTGACGGTGAAATCGAAATCGTTGGGGTCCGTGGTCGTGTCGCCGACCTTCTGGAAGTAGGCGATAAGTTCCACCTTCGATCTGAACGCCTTTCCCCTCCGAGCTGAAAAACAACAATCATCGCTAACACAGTGCCGTCACATCCGTGAGAATGGACGCAGCATCGGCGGTGGGCGTGGCTTACTTGATCAGGTAGACGTCAAACTTCCCTGCTGAGCGTCCGGACTTCCTCTGTTTGAGTTTGCGTGTCCAGCCTTCAGGCAGTGAAGGGTCATCGTACAGCGGCCCGCGGTCCCGGATGATGGAGCGGCGCTGCCTTGGAGACTCACTGCCGGCCGCCGACTCTGACCCCGGCTCCTCCGAGGGGCCCGCCACCGGCTCCGACTCCTGCAGGAACGAAGGGACGTGAAACCAGCTTCTCATCCCGAACACTTTTATTACACTGAATAACGTCATATTGTTCGGTACGTGATACAACTCTGTCTGACCTGTGGCTCCGCCCCCGCCTGCAGCATGGCTGTCGGAGGCGTGGCCGTAGCAGCGGTCTCCGCCCCTCGGTCGGCATGCCGTCGCTCCCGGCGGGCCTTCTTGGTCTTACTGTGGGACCTGTCTCTCTCTCTAGCGGGGGGCTGAGGCTCGACAGGTCCCTCCTCGCCCTCCTCCCTGTGAAAAACACATGACATAATATTATTTTCTTGATTAATCGATTAGTTGTTAGGTCGACCAGAGTTTCCTGAAGCTGACGTCCTCAAATGTCTTGTTTTGTCACGACCCAAATATCTTTAGTTTCCAGTCACGGAGCTGGAAAGAAACATATTCAAGAAGCTGGACGTCTGTTTAAAAACGGGACTCAAAGTGAATACTCAATTATCAAAATAGTTGGCGGTTAATTTAATAGTTGAGAACTAATCGTTTAATCGACTGATCGTTGCAGCTTTATTTTAAAATACGATATTTTTTCTTCTTCTTTTCAGAAACACATAAAGATTGTCTCTAACGTTTTAGTTTAAGCTTAGAGACCTCACTCTTCTTTTATTGTTCTCATGTCACTGCTGTGGGTTTGTGGCGTTAACACGTCGCCAACACGTGAGTTGCAGGACGCCCTCTAGTGGACAAACTACACAACAAAACTCATAACATTTTTAATTGTCATTTATCAGCTGTTCTAAACACCGATAATGATTTATCTGCAATTAGCTGACGTCGGGCTCTGATTTTACCTGGTATTAAAATTTTTCCTTTAATAATAACACGTCTATTAAAAGTTCGCTTTTTAACACCACGTGGTGAGCGTCCTGCGTCAGAGTATTCAGATTACTAAGTTACACGTTAGTTTTGCAATTCAAGTAATCGGTTATCTTGTTTATAAATAGTTTTTCTGCACCTGGCTGCATTTTGAAACTTACTGGCCCCGAGACAATTTTTACAATCCCTCCCTCCAAAAGTTGTAATTTGTAAAACAAAAGTCTGCACAGACTTATAAGACTTTAAGTGTGTTTTACTGTTAACATGTTTAAATGTTTTTAAATACATCATATAAACAAACTAAACAAAAAATGGAATAACAGCTTAAAGTAAAAATAAAAGTTACTTGATTCCAGCTGTACTTTATTATGAAAGACGTGAGCGCAGCCCTGATCCAACCAAACCCCATTCAGAAAACAAGCATTTTAAAAGTTGTTTGCTTGTCATCTCGCTGACAGACCTGACAAAGCATGAAATAACATGTTAAACAAATCAGCATCATGTTGGAGTTATTTCAGCGTCACTTTGATCCTTTTGCTGCAACTAAATCACAGCAAATTGTTTGTTTTGGGCTCATACAGCTGTTGTGAACACTGGTGCGAGTCGCCCAGCAGTCAAACTCATGAATATTATGTGAAACTGTCTTAAGAGACGCCGCCGCTGTCCACATTACAAATGCAGGTGTTGCTTTCATGTGTTTGGTGTGAGAGACGCGTGGACGAATCTCTGAGTCTGAAGCAGACGGAGGCTTTCGTGACGCTGACAGAGTCCCTGAACGCACCGACAGGAAGCTCTCAAACCGGCCTCCCTCCTTCTTCCTCTGTAACTTCACACTCCAGTCATCGCGTGAAGCCGCAGAAACCGTCTGAACGTCTCAGCTCTGAAACCAGCAGCCGTCTGATCGCCGTGGCTGTAAACAGGAAGTGATGTTGACACCAGCAGAGAAGCAGCTGATGTTCCTGCTGAAACCGTCAGACAGCAGCCTCCCTGATCAGGTTCTGTAGAATCCAGCTGCTTCTTCTGCTTATTTTCATTACTGATTAACCTGCTTACTTTTCTGATTAATCGATTCATTGTTCAGTAAAAAGTAAAATGAAAAACACTCCTCACGTCTTCCCAGAACATTGTCCTATCAATTATTAAGAGTCTGATAAGTGGACCCATCAAGAGTCCATTCAAATTAAATGGCAACTATCAATTATCAATACCACTGAATACTTTGTCAAGTATTATAATTTAGAGATTTAAATGAATCTAAAAAATGATCAACACATGATGAAAATAAGAGTTAAGAGTATAATAACCCTGACAGACGTGTTTATTGATGCGTCCTGACTGAGTCAACGCAGCTGCAACAGCTGATCGATTAGTTGATCGGAAACTCTGATAATTATTAGTTAACAGTCGTATATCAAGCAAAAAAAAAGCAAAACCTTTGACGGTTCCGGCGTCTAAAACACGTTTGTTATTCCACAGAAAACGAGACCTCGTCGCCTCCGGCGCCCATTTTTCACCGCCATCGCACAAAGCGTGTGATCAGTTAATAAGGAAAATAATTAATCGATAAAAATAATTAGTTGGAGCCTGAAAACAAAGCAGCGTCGACGTAGGGCCGGGCAATAAAACAATAATGACAATCATCACAATATAATTTTCCTCAATAAACATATGATAAATGTTCAATACATCGTAAATATTTGATTTAATTCATTTGAATCACGAACAAATTAGAACTTCGGAGGAAGGACGACGGCTCGGCTGGTGTTTCTGTTTTTAAATGAGAGAGGAGGAGAGAAATACTTTACTCGTCACTGTGAGCTGTGAGTCTGAGAAGAATTTTATTAACTTTGGGTCAACAGATCTTGAAAAACTGAGTTGAAAGATCTCTGTGTTTTTTCCTTCAGCGGCGAAAAAGTCGACAGGAAACGAGTCACTAAAGATCACGTCTGAGGTCAGCAGCCGCACGACACGATGAACGGATCTGACGGAGCGCAGCGAGCGATCGGTGACGAGCGACGTGAGCTGCGAATAGGAGCACAGAGGGTTAACAGGATATCAGGAGACGAAACAGACGGGAAGCCGAGCTTGTGGCGATCGACCTGCGACGCTGAGACCGCAGCCGATGGCGTGCGAGAAAGAAAGAAAGAGGCGGCGTTTGGCTGCGAGTGAAACCAAACTAATCATTTTCCCCGATCTGGTTAGAAAGAGGAGTGAACGCAGCGCTCGTCTGACTGGAGGAGTTTCGGTTCTGCTTCACGGTGCAGAAGATGTGAAACTAGAAGAGAGGACGAAGATTAGAGGCGAAAAAAGAAATAAATAAAAACATTAATTTAAAGCAGCAACATGTTTTTTCCCATGCTCTTGTTTGTGAGCTCGGGACCCTCAGCTTCACCCTGCGGCCCTTTGTTGGGGTCCAGACCCTCGGTTTGGGAACCTGTGTGTGTGTGATGAAGCTGCAGGTGGAGGTGAAGCAGCAGAAACAGGAAGTGAGCCCCCCACACACACACACACACACACACACACATACAAAGCGTCCTGCACACACTGTACTCAAAGAGTCGCAGGTTCGAGTCCAGCCTGAAGCCCTGACCTGCTGGGCTGCCTGGCTCAGCGGCACTGAGGCAGCTGGATGCTAATTGGGGTACTAATCTGTTTACGCTAGCTGGAAGGGGGCGGGGGGGGCATATAGCGGGATGTATGTGCGTGTGTGAAGGGGGGGGGTTGACCCGGGTCGTTGAACCGCAGTATAAACACTCTGACAGCCCGACTCCTCACTGTTTATCCTCCTCACATGAAAACACAGTGTTTGCTAACGAGCTAGCAGCCTGTTAGCTACCTGCCTGTCTGACGGAGGCGGGTGGACACGCCGCCGGTGACCGGGCGTGAGGTGTTTTGTGACGGACACACCGCCGCCGACCCCCGGCCTGACTTCCCCGGGAGTTGTGGAAGTCAGAGCGGCCCGGCGGCGCACGCAGAGCGGGCTAAAAGCTAAGCTGACGTCCGTCCCTCCGCTCCGGCTACAGCGGCAGCTAAAGTACAGACTTAGCAGTAAGTTGGTGACGTATTCCCGCTAACCCCGCTCCGCCGAGACAGGCCGGGGTAAAAATCAACGCACTTTTACTTCAATAAAACACACGACAGAAAATGGTCGGCGGCGGTCGGAGGCGGCGGCAGCGGCGGCGCTTTAACGGAGGATAAAATGTAAAACCCCACTTACAGTCTCTCCTCTCCGCTCTCCACGGCGGCCATTTTTATTTAAATAAATAATTTTATATTAAAAAAAAGCCTCCAAACATCTCTGCTCCCTCCTGCTGCACCCCGCCCCCTCCGACTCCATTTCCAACCGCCGTCAGTCGCCAAACACCGCGAGATCTGCGGCGTGATGAGGTCAACGCCACACGGCGGCAGGGGCGGCGTAGTCCCGCGAGACCGAGACGTTCAAGGACACGCTCTTGAGTCTGTAAAAACAATAAACAGAATGTTTTTCACACATAAAAGTTTGAATGAACGTTAATGATTCAAGTAAAACAGCAGAGTAAATATGGGCTCATCCGTCAGGATGGAAACATTACGATTACTGTCAAATAAAATACAGCAAATAATAAACAATAAAATGTAAAACACATACAAAAAGAAAGACAAACTTTACTTGTTATGGTAAATAAAATATATGTAATTATAATGGGGACGATTTGTAAAAGGTTAATTAGCAAACATCTTACTGGTGGATCAAACTATACATAAATACACTTACATACATACACAGAGTTCTGGGCAATAAAACCATAATGATAATTATGACAATATAATTTTCCTCAATAACAATATAACAAAAGTGCAATAAATGTTTGACTTAATTCATTTGAGTCATGAACAAATTAGCACTTAATTTTCAATAAAGATTTTTTATTTTGTTGAGGTGAAGGGACCGAAGATTATTTTTACTTAATTTTACTCGGGCAGGTTTGTAGAAAACAGATTTTATCCTAATAGTTCTGAACGTTCTGCTTCAGATTGTGTGAACTGTTTGGCATCAAAAGTTTTTACTAAAGAAAAGTTTAAAACTGTAATTAACTTTAACTCAGAAGCAAAAATCAGCCTTTAAACGTTTATATTATACATTTATCTTTTATATTATATATTTCTCCTGATAATCATCAATGTGAAATGATGTCCCATTTTTTATCATAACATGTGAACACATCGCCCAGCCCTACACAGATAAATATCTACATATACACACACTGTCTATAATTTACATGTGCGTAAACGTTCACTTATTTGACCTTAGCAGGCACTAAAATCTGTTGGTGAACAACTACAGCTTGCAGTTTACTGCATGAAACCTTTGGTAGCTCATTAGCTTCACAGCTGTTCTAAGAAACGGCTTGATGATTACAGCCCAGTCAGGTCGGTGAGAAATCCACCAGCTGCCTAAATGAAAAGTGGACGTGGTGCAACATGTGCAGCAGAACAAGCGACACTGCCGTCACATGCAGAGGAAAAAGGAAGCTGCTAACAGGACATCATGTTCGTAATAAAGGAACTTGGGTTTGTCACATGATATTTGTTGCTAACTCACAAACCAGATGGATCTTCTTCTTCTTCTTCTTCGCTGCTTAACATCAGTGTCGGCTAATGTCACCTGCACAGTTTAGTTTTTATCCCCAGAGCTGATGTGTTTGAAGCAGGAAAAATGGGCAGCAGGAGGATCTGAGCCATTTTTGAGTTGTTGTGGTGGTTAGAGGACTGGGTCAGAGGGTCTCCAAACCGTTCTGCAGGGGTCCAAGGAAGAAGGTGTGAACCGGCGACGGGGTCGTTGAAGGCCGACTGGTGATGCTGGTTCTGATAGAAAGGAGTCAGAACACACAGAGGAGTCCAGGCCTCGACGGGTCAGGACGGAGACCAGCAGGTGGTCCTAAAGTTATGGCTGATCGGTGCTTCCTTTATATATAATTCTTAGTTTTACTCTTTAATCCTCCACCTTTGAATCTTCCCATTTCTTATCGCCGTCCACTGTCCTGGCTCTAAAAATGAAGTCAAAAAGCCCCAAAACATCTTTAAAAAAGATTTATTTATAATCATAAAGACTAAAATCAATATTCAATATAATATATATAAGATCAATGTTTATTATTTCATCATGTCAGAGTTTAGTGTTTCAGAGATCCTGAACTCTGAACTTGGGAGAATCCATTTCTGCTTATTTAACTCCTAAATCTAAAAGCAAGAATATCATTTAATCTTTGTCTCGTTACTTAATTTTCTCTGATGAGTCGGAAACAGTTTAACTAACCAGGAGTCGGTGCGTTCAGGGACCCTCCTCATCTGCTCAGACACATGTTGAACCAGCAGGGGGCAGCAGAGAGAGCTTCTTCACGCTCACACGGTTTCTACATTTTATTCTTCTGACACATTTTGACACATCAAGAGTTTGATGAACAGTTAACAGAAGAGTTCCTCCTGCTGATGTTTGATGTTTGCAAAGCTGCAGGTTCACTTTCAGTTCTGAAATTAAACACATTTAAAATTTCAGCAAGGAAAAAGCAGGTCATATGGATTAATTTATCGCTTATCTGGGAAGAGAAAATGTACATTGATCCACATTCAAACAAAGAGTTCAGAGTTTCATCTGCAGCCTGGCACAGCGCAGGAACAGCTGCAGTAAACTACAATCTTACAGTATCTTTACTTATTTAATTAATGTGCGTCTAATTCATCACACCAGTTCACGGGGTCTCTTTTGTAGTCAGAGGTCACCAAGTAAACGTCAGAAACACAACAGCAGACCGCTCGACCCACACAGTGTCGACCTGGAACCAAAGTCACTATCAGAAAATCCAGTCTGCATTATTATCCTCTCATTCTTATCATTTCAGGGTTTTGAAGCAAATACCTCCTTTCCTCCTGCGCATGTTGACTCTGCGTTCCAAAGAGCAGCTGTCAGACTCTCTGTAAATAATATTAAACAGATTACTGTTTAGACCTGCTGTGTATAAAAAGTGCAATGAGATGCATTTTGTTGGGAAATGGCGCTTTATAAATAAAACCGGAGACACACCTGGAAGAGTTACCTGCCCAGGTGCAACTCCTGAGCTCCAGAATGAAAACAAATCATGTTTATTGTAGAAAGACTCAAAAACACTTAAAATGAAATAATAAAATTATACTGATGTCAAAATGTGTATCTACACTAACTAATCCTCTAAACTAAAGAAGCAAAATAACTAATGCAGAGTTTACAGACTTACAACAAAGCTGGTATTTTTTTTAAAGGTGTTTCAGTGTCCTCTGTCTTCTAACCGGACGGTTGCATCAGAATGGTGATTAAACCATCGTTTGTCTCGTCTTTGTAAGGTGAAGGAATCTGACTCCTCTGTGTTTGGTGCCAGAAGGACAGTTTTGTTTCTGTTTCATTGAAACTTAAGATTATTACAGACAGGCCCTGCTGTTCTCTGTGATTAGTTCAGAGCTGAAGACTGAAGGGGGGTTTCACGTCCGGGATCGGCGCTCTTCTGTCTGACCTAACCAAACGACCAATGGCTATGGACCTGGAGGAGAAAGGACCCGCCCACATGTCTGGAGGATATAAACAGCTCATTGTGTGAGAATCCGGACTGAAAGGTATAAATCTGAAAACTTTTCAGTCCACTGCTGTGGTATTTGTTTCTTCTGGAATGCCATCTTTTCATTTCCATCAGACCTTCAGATTCTCCTTCCTCAAAATCTGAAAAACGCAACGCTAACTACAGACATTAACCTGCAGCTGGTGGAGACGCTGCATTTGAGGGCTGCTGCGGGAAGACAAGATGTTCAAGTAACTTCAAGGTTAGGAAATGGTACGGTCCATTTTAGGGGTGTCAGAAATCCTGCTTCAACATTCTCAAATATAAGGAGAGCATTGGAATTATATTGTAATATTTACAATTACATGTAAGAAAGACCCTCCTCAACTGTTTTTGCCTCTTTTGGGGGGTCCAAGCCTTAATCAGGGGTCAGACCCCCAACCCCGTAAGTTGAACCATGCTGAAAGGCATCCTAAAAATAATAAAATTAATACAAGACAGTTTACAATAGTAAGATAGCTATTTAGTTTAGTTTAGTTTAGTTAGTATTTAGTTAAAAAGCATGTAAAATACAGTTAAACATATTTTCCCTGGGTTTTGACTCTCAGGCTACAATCCCCCCCCCGCCATCCACAGACTGTATAAAACAGTCTGCGTGACTCCACCTGTTGCTTTGTGGACCAGTGACACCTCCAGTTTGACATTTTGGCCGTCGCCATCTTTGTTTTTTGGAACCAGATGTGACCATATTTGGACAAGAGGGTGGAGCTAGTTAGCTTGGTTAGCAAGGTGCATCTCTCATTCACATTAACTGTGTTATTAGCTGGGATGTTAATTTTGGCTAGCGACAAACAGGATTAAAACAGAACGTACGTCCCGGACCTGTCAATCAGCTCGTAGCCCCGCCCTAAAGCCCCCCCTGCTTCCTGGTCTCTGTTCCTCTAAATGGGACCATAATTTACTAAATGAACATCATGCTGTGTTGAAGAAGACTTGAAACTAGCGACTGAGACCATAAACTCATCAGGAAAGTGTTTACTGGGGGAATAAATCAGCTGAGAAGGAGAAACATTTTCTTTCTGCAGCCGGTGGAGTCGCCCCCTGCTGGCTGCTGCAGAGGACGCAGGTTTCAGGTGCTTCACTGTTCAGACCCAAAGGTTCCTGCTTGGCGATATCGTCTTACTGAAGGTAACTGAGGAGCCTGGAGGCACAACTCAGGGCTGAAATGTGCACCATCGTCTTCTCTCCATTGTTCATCTACAGTTAATATTCTCCAAGAAGAAGCAATGATTTTGTGGTAAAAGACGCAAACATCATGTATCATAAAGAACATTAACAGCAGGAGGTGTGTGTGTGTGTGAGTGTGCAGTGAGTGTGCAGTTCAAAGACACTGTAAAGACGAGTTCATTTCAATGATCTGCAGTCTATATAAATACACAGTGCAAACACTGTCAGCGTGCCACAGAGGAAACAATTAAAGAAGTGAAACACGTGAAATGACGTGTTGTTTCCATGACGGCCCCTAAAGAATGACCCCTAACCCGCATCTCAAACGTGGTTCTAATCTGAGCCTTCAGGACAAAATGTCCTCACAATGTCCACAACAGCGCCCCTCAACAAACCACAAGTCACAAGTGGGACAAAAGATAGGAAAGTGTGCGTGTGAGTGTGTGGGAGGTGTCCCTGCTGACATACACAAACACACACTCATTTGTGCTTTATGTCAGATTACAGTAACTTCACGCTTGCCGTAGTTCAAACGGGAAGTGATCAGTCAGAGCGGAGAGAAAGTCTTCATTCAGGACTTCCTGTAAAAAAAATAAAAGCCCCCACAGATACAGAAGTATGACACTGTTCATATATTGGTATATACTCTGTGTTTATATATTGTTATGTGCTGTACAGTTAGTTATTTATGTCAGATATTTCCTTTGAGAGAATATCTGTAAACTGGAGATGATGCTGCGATATGATATAATTTAGATCTGTTTTTATGAAATCATGGAAACAACTTCTTTGGTTTTAGCTGTAATTTTGTTGATGTGTTTCATGTCACAGATAAATTGTAATGAATGAAATGCATAAATGAAAGAATGTCATTTCATGGTCGTTCATTCCTTTATTGTGAAATCTGTGGACGTTGCAGATATTTGTACTTTTCGTAACAAGCAGGAAAAACGTCATCTGAAGTTCAGACTTCCTGTATTTTCAGTTTCATTAACAAGCTTCATACTTTTACTTTATATCTTAACCTTAGTGTATTTTTCCAACAGGAGAAAAGTTCCTTTGAGTGATTTAAAGTTAGATTATCAGGTAAAATAATCCTTTGTTGGTCCCCCAGAGAGGAAAGTCAGCGTCACCGATACAGATACACGTCGAATAAATATTAATAATCATCAAATATATCAAATAAAAATAAGAGTAAAATAAAATAGAAACTATACAAGAGCATCCATCCATCCATCTGCAGGGGGCTGGAGCTTCCCAGCTGACATGGGTCGAAAGGCGAGGTAAACCCTGGACAGGTCGCCAACACTAAACAGGAACAATATAACCCAAATAACAGTACACACACTGTACCCACAACTAGTGCAGTACTAATACTGCAGCACTTTTCAAGATCTCAGAGTAAATATAGTATGACAGTAGTGCCCAGAGGAAAAGAAAATCTGCAAAGAGATCTCCAAAATGTTTCATTTATTTCTCCTAGACAACTTTGAGATCCATATGACACCAAACTGAGACAAAGGTTTGTTTCTCCTGTGTCTCAGGCTTTTCTCTGGAGCAATAAGATGCACTAAATCTCAATTTAGTCTCCTGTTAAGTTTCAGAAGAGATCTCAACAAGCTGTAATATAATGCTCAGAGTTTCTCAACTTCTGTGTCTCTTTGTGATCTCAGACAGAGAAATCAGAGAGTTCAATTCATGCATCTCATGCTAATCTCAGATAGAGCAAAGGAAGAGATTTCCACAAGTGCTCATTGAATTCTCAAATTTGTCTCCTAAAAGCAAGCTCTGAGCAGTAAGATTTTCCTCTGTCTCACCTATCGCTCCTAGTGAATTTTAGGAGAAACATTTTAGACAAAATAGAGATTAAAATAAGGCTCAGATGAGAATCTCAAATTTGTCTCCTGAGCTATAGAAAAGCAAGCTTTGAGCAGTAAAATTTGCCCTCTAGGCGTAGCTCCACAGTCGCACCACAGTCCACCACAGTCCACCACAACGCACCACAGTTCACCACAGTCCACCACAGTCCACCACAGTCCCAGTAGTAGGTTACATCTGAGAGGCACATATTGTACTTTTCACCACACTAACTTTATTTGAAAACTTTCCTTTGCAGATTCAGATTAATAATTTAACTATTGTTTTGATGGTAATATATTTGAACTCTTACTACTTTTCCTTTTACTTGCATTCATGTGTTTATTTGTAACAGGGTATTTCTACACTCTGGTATCATTACTTATAATTCTCTGTGTACTTTTACCGGCTCTTATTTGTGAGGTTTGATAGCCGGAAGCGGCTCTTATTGCAGCGAGCTTGATGACGCAGGTGGCGGAAGCAGCGGAGGAGCCGAACTTTTAACAGAGTTGTTAAAGTTTCTTACGAGTTTGTTCCGGACTGTTCCGGTGTGAAGGAGTGATCCCGGTCCCGGTGTGAACGCACCCGCCTCCCTCCGCGGCCGGTCGCTGTTAGCTGTTAGCCTGTTAGCTTCAGAGGAGCTTCAGTCAGTTTAGTTTCCACAAACATGTCGGCAGGAGACCCGAGAGGACAGTTCCTCCACAGCCTGCCCGCCCCGGTCCTCTGGGAGTTCAACAGGGTCATGGACGGACTGTCAGACCTGGACTGGACCCGCTTCGGTGAGTCAGAACCAGAACTAACACGGTCGGGTATCAGCTAACGGGAGCTGGGGCGGGGTCTGTCTGTGAAGTGTGTAAAACCATCAGAGGTCCCGGATCTTAACACTTTATGTATGTTGTGTATATAATGTGGGGGTCATATGGGCTGGGGGGGGGCGTACCTGAGCTGGACCAGTTCAGCTGGATTACAGGTACATGATGGTGTCACAGCTTCCCTGGAGGGGGGCAGGAAAGAGTCCAGGATTGTTCCACAGAGGCTGAGGTAAACTCTGGACCCATTAGACCGATCCATTAGGATCTGGCTCTGATCTGGCTCTTCAGATCTCACGTCTTCAGAGATGCTCACGTGTTTCCCGCGGGGAAACTCACGGCCCGCAGCATCAGCACCGCAGGCTGCGTCCTACAAACCGTAAGAAACGCACAGACCAGCTCGGCGGCCGGCCTCGTTGGTGAGCTCAGGATACAGGAGACTGTTGGTGGCGGTCAGGTTTTGCTGGACCCCATAGACTGTATAGTTACTGGAGAGCAGTGAAGCCACTTTTGGTCCTATGTAGTACATGGCTACTTCCTGTTGGCACCAGGGTCAACTGCGTGTCATCATCATGAGACTTTAAGTCTAAAGGTGCCGTAGAATCCTCACGTTCTGTATTCAGGGTTTCTACTAGAAAATGTTTTCATCCCTTAATGTTAAAAACACAGAACTTTTCTCGTCCTGTCTGCTGCTTCAGCACCTCGTTTCAAGCCTCTGTCTGAAACAAGCTGTAGATGCTCCTGTCTCTTTAAGCCCCCCCTCAAAGCCCACTGTCTTCTGATTGGCCAAGACCTGAAGCATGTTACCAGGTCGTTGTTGTTGCTGGGCGGAACAGGCAGACTGAGCTGTTGCCGTGCTGTTGGTGTGGGAGCACATGACCATATATGGAACAGCGGGCATCACTTTGAAGTGAAGGCGTCTCTGTTAACTTTGGTTTCGAACAGCCTTCTAGGGCAGCACTGACGCCAACGTGTGACGTCAGCACAACATCATGCGTCTCTTCTGGCTGTCAGAAGAGAGACGCTAGCATTAGCATCAGCTAACTATCCAAACGGCTAACAGCGTCTCCGAAATCGTGCTGAACAAACGCGGTTGGTTTCAGTCGCGGGCTGATATGATAGTTCAGTGTTTAGTTCTTGCTAACTTTTCAATAATCGAGCTGAAAAACTACTAAAAACTTTTAAAAACATATATTTGTGTGCGAATACCTTATTTGTCCGCCACGTTGACCAGTTTTCGTAAGCTGCCGCAGCTGCGCTGGTTTGTGGGTAATAGGCAGCATCTCTCGAGACAGGAAGAGAAACACGACTTTGTTCTCTGGTTTTACTGAAACTGGATCAGAGGTGATGAGAATCTGTTTCCCCTCTGATGTCCTCCGGCTGCTCTGCCTGCACTTTTGGTGATTTACAGAGCCGCTAACTACTGCTAACAGCAGCTACAGCTAGCTGCTCAGTTAGCCGTGCAGCTAGCTGTGCTGTTGCTGATTCTGCCCGGACCGGAGGCTCGGCGCTCCGGGGTGTGTTGGTGTTTCCACCTCTGACATCAGTATGGAAGCTGTGGGCCGCTGGTTCAGAGCCGGCAGATAACAGCTGTTAGCAGCAGCTAGCGGTTACTGTAGCGTTAGCAACAAGTAAAGCTATCTGTCCATATAGTTCCCGTTTCTTCAGGACTGTAAAAACACTTTCTGTGGGACACTGAACAGCCTCCGACTCCATGAGCTCGTTTGAACGCTGCTCTGGAATGTGGGCGGGTTTATGTAAAGTTTGGGGGCGTAAACATTAAAGATGTTAGCTCACATGTAGCGCTTGTTGGCTTTCACATGTTTTTCTAGGTTTTTCTTTTACGGGTGCAACATTTACATATGAAGGAGATTGATGCTCGCTGGCTTCCAGTTACATGTACTGGACTCTTTTATTCAACGACGCCAAGATAAATACAGTTCTCGGTCTGCGGCGGCTTTTAGTGACGTACAGCAGAAACGCCGTAACTCTGGTAGCTGGATGGCTGCACCAACAGAGAGTCGTGTTGTTCAGTGTGTTCGTCTGACTCGGATCCGTTTCATCGGCCCACCTACGAGGTTCACCTGCCAAACACCAACGCAGCGTGAGCTCGCCGAGAACTTCTGATCTAAACCACACGGTTACATCTCTCGTCTGTGACGGGATGTCTCAGGGTCGTGATGTCATTCTGGGCCCACGTGTAACCCTCCGCGCAGGATTTGGTCGAGCTCTCGCTCACCTCCTCGCTGGACCTGGAGGACGTGAATACCGTTGGCTCGGCCTGTAATGTCTGACCAGGCGACCGTCTCAGGTGTTGAGGTGTTTCCAGTCCTGCAGGAGTCTGCAGAGCTGCTCGCCGAGCTTCTGTTCTGAAGCGTTATTTTGTTTTATCTGCTTTAATACCTCTCTCTCTCTCTCTCTCTCTCTCTCTCTCTCTCTCTCTCTCTCTCTCTCTCTCTCTCTCGGTCGTCCTCTCTCTCTCTCTCTCTCTCTCTCTCTCTCTCTCTCTCTCTCTCTCTCTCTCTCTCTCTCTCTCTCTCTCTCTCCTCTCTCTCGCTCTCTCTCTCTCTCCTCGGTCGTCCTCTCTCTCTCTCTCTCTCTCTCTCTCTCCTCTCTCTCTCTTCCTCTCTCTCTCTCTCTCTCTTCGCTCTCTCTCTTTCTGTCTCTCTCTCTCGCTCTCTCTCTCTCTCTCCTCTCTCTCTCTCTCTCTTCCTCTCTCTCGCTCTCTCGTAGCCTCAGAAGTCCTCGGTGATCAGACCGCCGTCCGATTGGCTGAGAGGAGGGAGAGGCGGACCGATTGGGTGATGACCCAATGGGCGAACAGGAACGGCCGTGTCAGGGAGCTGATCGACCTGTTGGAGCGTCTGGATCTGCTCCGCCCCCGTGACATCATCCTGAACTGTGAGTTCACTGACCTCAGATGACCTCTGACCTCCGTGGGGTCGGAGGTCAAACGCTGCTGGACGTCTGAACACTGAATCTCTGTCTCTCTCTGCAGGGGTGTCCAGCCTGAAGCCTTCCTCCTCTCCTCCTCCTCCTCCTCCTCCTCAGCCCTCTCTCCCACAGTTTGATCCTCCTCCCAAACAATCTGAGGCCCCGCCCACACTGAGCACCTGCAAACTGAGCACGACAGGTAACACACTTATCAGAGCCGTGATGAATATTACTAAAACTAAAAAAGGGTTAAAATCACAGGCACAGCTGCTCACAGAGTCGTTCAGCTGACGCCATTATCCCGCATTTTCCTCTGGTTTCGTTTGTAACGTAATGTGTAGCTGTTTGAAACGGGTCAGATGTGCTGAGAAATTAACCTACATTTCAATCGCCGGCCTTTCAAATAGCAAATTTGATTTGAAAACGACGGATCGTTCAGTCCTGATGCAAAACATTTTAAGATACAATCGGCGCCTCCGTCAGTTGGTGCGACTCAAAGTAACTTCATCCGCCGATCGACAGAAACGGTCTGGTTACGTTGTCAAAGGTCCAGACGATCCAACCCAGTAAAAACGTTTTATTCCACCAATAAAGCGCCGGGATCTGCTGCCGCACCGTTTCATATCAGCCAGCACTCGTGTCTCAGATGTCATTATAACCTTAAAAACTCGTTTGGATGTAAACAACTACGATATCTTGATTTCAAATGGCTGCTGAACTCTGACCTTTTGACTGACAGTTAGTTCGACCCAATAGGAGCTCACATGTCCGGTCCACAGCAGCCAACGAGGGCCCCCGCTGTAAGGACGTATCGGCCCCTGTTGTTTCGGGGGTTGGCCGAGCTACTTGTGCCGACGACTGGCACATCGTTTACCAAACATTTTCAAGCTGAAATGTTCAAACTTTTATTGATCAATTCCAGCAGCAGAGATTCTGACTGTTGGGTTAGAAACATAGACTGTATATAAGAAGTGGGCGTAGTCATGGTGATGTCACCCGTTGGTTTGCGGACCGCCGTTTTGAAGCCTCGAGTTTGGCCGATGTTGAGTTGAGCCCCGGACGTGACCATATTTGGACGAGACGGTGGAGCTAACGGCCGTGCGCGGAGCTAGCTAGCTAGCTTAGCTAGGTGCAGCTGTAACTCAGGTTAACTGTCATTTTAACAGGCTGATAAGTTTGTCCAGAGAACAACAGTCTGAAAACTAAATGTTCTCACCAGAGAAAGTGAACAGCCGACTCCTGATAAGCTTTTTCAACGGCGCTGGTTACATTTACACAGCGCCGAGGGTACGAGTCGGCTCTAGCCTGATTGACAGGTCGCCATGGTAACGACCGTCAATCACAGATAACCCCGCCCTGAAACATTCTCTGCTTTGTGGTCTATTTTAAAATAAATGGGACCATAATTTACTAAATGAACATCATGCTGTGTTGAAGAAGACTTGAAACTAGCGACTGAGACCATAAACTCATCAGGAAAGTGTTTACTGGGGGAATAAATCAGCTGAGAAGGAGAAACATTTTCCCATTATTTCTAATGGAGCCGGACTTCTTTGTGCAACCAGAAGAGTCGCCCCCTGCAGGCCGTTCAATAGAATGCAGGTTTCAGGGACTTCGCGTTCGCATCAGATCGCTGACCTGAAGCTTCCTGCTTGTTTAGAAATTTATTTCTGAAAAGCCCAAAACCAAATGGTCCAAGAACCGTATTACATTTACATTTATTCATTTAGCTGAGGCTCTTATCCAAAGCGACTTACAGCTGCTATACATGTCAGAGGTCACACGGCTCTGGAGCAACGAGGGGTTAAGTGTCTTGCTCTGGGACACGATGGTGGACTGAACCTGGTCCACAGTCAGTTTACTTGGCCTGTCTTGGATCTGTGTTTTAGGTGAATTTTACAGGAATGGTAAGAGGTTAAAACTGAATGTGCTAACCTGCAGTATTTGAAAAAGCCGGATGCACAGACTCTCTGTGGACCCGATGAAGGAGTGTGTTCGCTCTGCGAGCGCAGGAAGTCCAGATGTTTGTGGTTAAACTGGAAACACGATGTGGATTACTGATTCTGAACCCTCGCATCTAAACGTTACTTTTTATTTAGAACTGATTATGAACAGTCTGCTCAGGATGAACCAGCACGTGGAGAAAACATGTTAAATTAATAGGTGATTGTTCCAGACATTCTGCTGACTGAGCTGCTTCTCTGCAGCTGTGGGCGTAATAATATTAAAGACGGCAGACGGAGCAGCTGCTCATCGGAGGATCCCACAGCCAACTAATGAACAAAACTCCTTTATTAAAGTGTTCAAGCTGAAAATCTCTGTTTTGGTGACGTAAACGTTGTTTTTAACTTTGGCAGTTTACTTTGGTTCCATTTAAAGTTTTTCTCTGGACTTGAACTACTTAGATTTACAGAAGGACTACAAACATGGCGGAGTCTAAAACCTTGTCCCAGCAGGGTGCGTGGATCTGCTCTTCATCTTGTGCTCATTGTTCAGTAGATAAAGGAGGAGGAAGACCACTTCCCAGACCTGCCCCGCCCCCGTCCAGTCTGCGGTCTGACCACCTCCACCCCCCCCAGGTAACACACACACACACACACACACACACACACACACACACACACACACACACACACACACGGCATGACGTTAATAACATATAATGAATATTATAATAAAAATAACGATGATGTCGTCCCTCAGCCCCCCCTGGTGGTGGCGTGCAGCGGCAGCGGGGTGATGCGCTGGTCGTTTGAAGAGGTGCATGCTGGGACGGAGGGGTTCTCCCCCTCCCTTCAGGTGGGGGAAGGGGGGTTTGGCGTCGTGTACAGAGCGTCTCTGAGGAACACCGACTGTGCTGTCAAGAGACTCAAACAGGTCAGCCAATCACAGCTCAGATCAGACATGACCGATGCAGGTAATCAATAAATTAGCATCAGAGCGAGCCGAGTTTCTATTGGCCGACTGATGACCTCACAGAGCAGCCGTGTTTCTATTGGTGGACTGATGACCTCACAGAGCAAACGAATTTCCAGGCCTGTTAATTGCTGTCCCTGACAGGAAGTGGGCTGTGATTGGTCAGTGTTGTTGTTGTTTGTGTTGCAGGACTGCCTGCTGGACTGGGCTCTGCTGAAGGAGAGCTTTCAGACTGAAGTGGACAAACTGACAAAGTGAGTTCTGGTGATTCCGTGCGTCTGCGAGCGAACACAAGTTAGAGCAATAAACCGATCGCCGATCAGCAACAGATCAAAGTCACCGAGGGAGGGAACCCGTCCGTCGCCTCGTGGTCACTAAACATTTTCCTCTTCACGTTCGTTCGCCGCAGACACGAACGTGACGGCGTGACTCTTAGCAGATCTGACCTCGTGTTTCTCTCCAGGTTCAGACACCCGAACATCGTGGACCTGCTGGGAATCAGTGAAGGACGAGGATCAGTGTGTCTCATCTACAGCTACATGGAGAAGCGCTCACTGGAGGACCAGCTGCACAACGTAACACACACACACTGTACACACACACTATGTAACACACAACAATATACACACAATACACAACGTAACACACACACACACTGTACACACACACACACTATGTAACACACACAATATACACAATACACAACGTAACACACACACACACTGTACACACACACACACTATGTAACACACACAGTACACACACACTATGTAACACACACAATATACACAATACACAACGTAACACACACACACACTGTACACACACACACACACTATGTAACACACACTGTACACACACACAGCGTAACACACACAATACACACTATGTAACACACACACACACACAGCGTAACACACACTGTACACACACACAACGTCACACACACACACACACACACTATGTAACACACACACACACAGCGTAACACACACTGTACACACCCAGAAGTAAATGTTAGTGTCATGGTAACTTCTATACTGACTTGACATCTGTGTGTTTGTTACGTTGTGTGTGTATCTGTGTGTGTACATCTGTGTATGTGTGTGTGTGTGTACATCTGTGTGTGTGTGTGTGTGTGTTACGTTGTGTGTATATCTGTGTGTGTATATCTGTGTATGTGTGTGTGTGTGTGTGTGTTACGTTGTGTGTACATCTGTGTGTGTGTTTTCAGGAGTGTGTGTCGCTCTCCTGGCCTCAGAGAGTCGCCGTGGTCGAAGGAGCATCAACGGCTCTGCAGTTCCTCCACTCCCCCCCCGACGGTCACGCGCCGCTCATCCACGGAGACGTCAAGAGGTCAGCGTCACATGACATCACAGCAGGTAGCAGTCATGTGACGGACGGGTACCTCAGCTGGGAACATGAACAGCTGTAGTCACATGACTGTCATGTCTGTAACGCGCGGCGTCTTCCAGTCGGAGCCGGTGTGAATATGAAGGTCTTTGTCTCCGTGTGTCTCTGCAGTTCAAACATCCTGTTGGACCGCCACCTGGTGGCGAAGCTGGCGGACTTCGGTCTGGCTCGGTTTGCATCTCGCGGCTCGTCGGGACGCACGGCGGCTCAGACGGCGTCGATCGGAAAGACGGCGACGGTTAGAGGAACGCTGGCGTACCTGCCTGATGAGTACGTGAGGAAGGGAGAACTGGGGACCACCGTGGACGTCTACAGCTTCCGAGTGGTAAGCAAGGCCGGATTAGAGCCCGAAGGGGCCCCTGAAGCTCCAAAGGGGCCCTCAACCCATCAAGCATGGATTCTGCTCTGACAGCGGCGGTCTTAACTGGTCTTAAAATAACTGAGACAAGACCGAGTATGCTGGTCTTGAGTACAACAACAGTACCACCTGGTGGGTTCAGTAAACATGTGTCATTAGCTTAGCATAGCGCTGATGGATCAGAACTCCATTCAGAAAACAAACAATTCGAAAGTTGTCATCGAAACAAAGCATGAATTCATGTGTCTAATAAGTTAATTCTGCATCAGTTTGATCAGTTTATTTCTATTAAATCACAGCAAAGGGTTAACTTTGGGTTCAAACAGCTGGATCCGCTGTTTTTATTCGCTTTAAACGAGTTGTGTGTGTGTGAACACTCAAAATGTCCAGCGGTCAAACTCGAGCGAGTAAAGCGAGGCCAATATTACCTTTGCTTTCAGTGTGAATGCACCTTAACGCCCCCACACCCTTAAGATATTGAAGATATTGACACCCAGCAGACTACAGGCTCACTATTATGACCAAACAGTGTTCACTGAAAATCACCAAGCAGAAAGCAAACACTAATTCTGAAACATGACGTCGTAACGCTGCTGAGCGCAGTTTGCAAAAGAACAGTCGCTGAGTAAGCTTCACACTCCAAAAGCCAACATGTCCTGCACCGACAAACTCACACAAGCAAACAGCAAACAAAAAAATCATTAGCTGCTCACACAATCAGATTATATATCAGCCCAAACTTCCTGGTTCACAGACAGCAGCTCTCACCTTTACAAGTTCTTTTTCTTCACAAAGTAGCCGATCAAGTCCTCAAAGTCCAGCGAGCAACAAGCAAAGCATTATGTAATAATAATATGGCGCCGCGTCTTTCCGCCGGCCTCGTTCCTCCTCCGTGATGCCGGATAGTTAGCCGCCAGATTCTGAAAGGCTGAAATCCCTCTGAGGTGAACCTTATGAAGTGATCTGCTGTTTGGCATCAAGAGTATTCTGACCATAAAGAAAAGTTTAACCACATAATTAACTCTTACCCTCAGGTGGTAAGACACCGCAGCAGGGGCTGATGGGAAATGTAGTCTGTCAGACCAGTCAAGTCTCAAATCAAATCCAGCTGGAAGTTTGTTCCAAGAAATAAAAACGTTAAGGTTTATTTCAGTCGTGCAAAAGCAGCTGCTGAACGTTTCGATAACATCGATCATCAGTAAAACCGGTGAAGTGAAGTGATGTCATCAAATCTCATTATAGTTTTATAAAATTCTGATCTTCAAACGCGCTGGCTTTATTGGTCATCATCATCGACCGCCTGATGTCACACAGACCAATCGACCAACCTGTGTTTCAGGTGCTGTTGGAGGTCCTGACTGGTCGTCGAGCTCTGGAGAAAGACAGGAAGTCAGGAGAGAGATACCTGGTAGGAACAAACACACACAGGTGGACCAGGGTCCTCTTTAAATGTTCCTGCGATGTGTCGCTCAGTGATGTGTTCCGGTTCTGGTTGTGTAGAAGGACCTGGTGGAGGAGGTGGAGGACAATCCGGCTGGTTCGTTTGCAGCGTCCTGGAGGAGACAGCTGGACCACCGGCTCACAGGTCAGTCTGTGGGAACATCTGAAGTCTCTTATAAGTTAGATATTAACAATCACTGTTATACGAGCTGCACGCTCACTACTTTACACTGTTATACGAGCTGCACGCTCACTACTTTACACTGTTATATGAGCTGCACACTCACTACTTTACACTATTATACAAGCTGCACGCTCACTACTTTACACTGTCATACGAGCTGCACGCTCACTACTTTACACTGTTATACGAGCTGTATGCTCACTACTTTACACTATTATACAAGCTGCACGCTCACTACTTTACACTGTTATACCAGCTGTACGCTCACTACTTTACACTGTTATACCAGCTGTACGCTCACTACTTTACACTGTTATATGAGCTGTACGCTCACTACTTTACACTGCTATACGAGCTGTACGCTCACTACTTTACACTGTTATACGAGCTGTACGCTCACTACTTTACACTGTTATATGAGCTGTACGCTCACTACTTTACACTGCTATACGAGCTGCACGCTCACTACTTTACACTGTTATACCAGCTGTACGCTCACTACTTTACACTGTTATACCAGCTGTACGCTCACTACTTTACACTGTTATACCAGCTGTACGCTCACTACTTTACACTGTTATACCAGCTGTACGCTCACTACTTTACACTGTTATATGAGCTGTACGCTCACTACTTTACACTGTTATATGAGCTGTACGCTCACTACTTTACACTGTTATACCAGCTGTACGCTCACTACTTTACACTGTTATAGGAGCTGTACGCTCACTACTTTACACTGTTATATGAGCTGTACGCTCACTACTTTACACTGCTATACGAGCTGCACGCTCACTACTTTACACTGTTATACCAGCTGTACGCTCACTACTTTACACTGTTATACCAGCTGCACGCTCACTACTTTACACTGTTATATGAGCTGTACGCTCACTACTTTACACTGCTATCAGCTGCGACTACTACGCTGTACAGCTGCGCTCACTACTTTACACTGTTATCACGAGCTGCACGCTCACTACTTTACACTGTTATCACGAGCTGCACGCTCACTACTTTACACTGTTATCACGAGCTGCACGCTCACTACTTTACACTGTTATACCACGACCTGACTGCGCTCACTACTTTACACTGTTATCACGACGCTGATACAGCTGCACGCTCACTACTTTACACTGTTATACGAGCTGCACGCTCACTACTTTACACTGTTATACCGAGCTGCACGCTCACTACTTTACACTGTTATACCAGCTGCACACTCACTATTTTAAATTGTAGCAAAGTGTCATTTCTTCAGTGTCGTCACATGAAAAGTAGAATCAAATATTTACACAAATGTGAGGGGTGGACTCACTTTTGTGAGATACTGTATATATTGCACTTTTCATACAGAGCAGAGACTAGACTGTAAAGTTATTTACAGAGGACCAATAATTCCCACCACCCTCATAAATCCCTCCTCGCTCCAACCTGCAAGATGGTGGACCAGAGCCACTTCCGATTCAAGCGAGGAAATGTCTAATAAGAGACTGATGTACCCTCGGTGTCTTATCTTCAGCTGCTGTGTTTATGTTGTGCCTTTAGGGGGCGCCGCAGAGCCGGCTGGCTGTATGGAGATGGTGGCTCTGGCCTGCAAGTGTCTGGACAAGAATAGGAAGAAGAGGCCGCCCATGACCGAGGTCAGAGGCTCTTTAAAGTCTTCCTGTACACAGACGTCCTCTATCTCCCCAACAACACAGGCTGTATTTTAAGGAGAGCTATGATGCTTTTCCACATTTTATGGCTCTACAAAGTTATAATGTTGGTTGTTCATGTTAAACATGGCCAAAGCTTCAAAAAATGAGGTTAAAGTATTTATAAGAAATGAGCAGAAACCTCAGGTTTCCTCCTGTTCTGAAAGCTCTGTTTTCAAAAGATTTTTCTACCAACAGCTCCGTTCTGAAATGGCCTAAAGCTAACTTTTAATTTCACGGTCATAGCAGCGCTGTGCTAATATATATTAGCATTATGATTATGTAAAAATGTAAATTAAGCTTTCGTCGTACATCATGTACACAGAAACTCAAGTTGAAATGCTTTTATTTGAACTGATGAATCATCATATTGTGGCTGTAATGACCTCTGCGGCCTCCAGGGGCCGCTGGCTGCACTGTTCGTCTTGTTATCCGGTGTTCCTCAGGGTTCTTATTCAGGTCCTCTTCTGTTCCTCATGTCAGTGTTCTCCTCTCAGGTGTTTGACAGACTTAAGGCCATCCACAACATCGTGAGGAAGACCGGCTCCTCCTCACTCCCCCTACCCAGACCCCCTCCCTGCCTGGACTCCAGTGTGGGAGCTCTGTCCCACCAGCTGTCCAAACTGGGACCACTGGAGGACACCTACCAGCCCCCTCAGTCCTCTCAGTTCTCCTCCTCCTCCTCTTCTTTCTGAGCCCTCACCCCTCCTAACCCACTACACTCCGCCTCTTCCTACCTCCCCCCCTCCTCTTCCTATCTCTCCCCCCCTTCCTCTTCGTTCGCCGGTCCGTGTGAAACCGATGAGAGTCGAGGTTTCTCCCAGTACGACCTTCGCGCCCAGGTCAGATCTAATTGGACCAGTTCCAGTCGTCTGTCCCCGCCCACCAGAGACCAGAATCACAGCTCAACTGCTCTGGGGGGGTCCCAGTTTAGCCGGCCTTCTTTCCCCACTGAGGACCAGTACAACTTCCCTCCCCAGCCCAACAGCACCAGTTACCGGTCAGAGGCCCCTGCAGGACCAGACACCAGAGGGCAGACCACAGCAGGTGCTACAGCAGGGTCCTATGGTGTCCCAGAATGCCTCTCGGTGGGGTCCCTGCATTCAACGTCCCCGGGGCCCTCAGGTACATCAACAGCTCATTAAAGGACCAGATGAGTTTGTGTCGTGGAAACTGAATCACTGAATCCTCAGAAGTCGGTATGAAATAATGTGAAGCTGCCGTCAACAGAAATAAAAATATAGAGGTGAAATTTAATGTTCGTTTCCACGATTCATCAGTCGCTTCAGACTCTCGGCCAGTTTATACTTCTGCTGTGAATCGGCTCGGACGGCAGAAGCGGAACATAGAAACCCCAGCTTGCGTTTTGGCGGTGTGACTGCAGAGAAAGAGTCAGGCTGCGGCGCAGGTTTGACGCAGAAGCATTAATTGGTGTAAAACGAGGTAATATGGAGTCCGTTCGACTCAGGTCAGTATAGGATAACTGAGGTCAAACTGTGACGTCTCAAAGATCTTCTCAAGTAAATTAATTAGTCTGAAAGATTATTTCAACTTGTCCAACAGAATTTGCTGGAAATAACAAAATAAGAATCAGAAAAGGAAACGTGTTTGTTTTGGAAAATCTCACTGAACTGTTTTCTTGTGAGATTTGACCTCATGGACTCCATAACAGACAGAATGATATTTATAGATATGAAGTGGAGGAAACTCAGGATCCACTGAATGTCTGGCAACCGAAATTAAACGGCTGAAAACAGCAAAAAAAAGGACTTTCTGTGTTCGGCCTGGATGAATTTAACACAACATCTGCTTTTCAAAATAAGGCGTCTGTACAGGTTAGAAATAAGAGTAACTGGATTATATTCACAGGAAGTAGAAAACATATTACATGTGTCCATTAAAAGGAATTTAGTTTACCGGACCCTCTCGGGCCCCGGGCCCCCCCACCATATTCTGTCCACATCCTGTGGGAAACACTGAGGGAAAAGCTCATTCTGACTATTTAAGTTATGTAATGGTAAAAACAATGGTAGAATAAATGATGAAAAAAGTTTTTAAAAACCTTGTGAAGTGTTCCAGCAAGTTTTTCATTCTATTCGGTTTTGGCATCAGACAAGAATTTTCATTTCTGTGCATCCTTAGATTCAGTTCAATTCGATTTTATTTACATAGCGCCAAATCACAACAACAGTTATCTCATAGCGCTTTTCATAAAAGAACAGGTCTAGACCGTACTCTGTGATATTGTGAGGCAAGGAAAAACTTCTTTTTAAGAAGATGAAATTAATAAATTAATAAATTTCTATTTACTGTGTTTAGTCCACGTGAATTCCAGTAAGCAGCGTTTGCTGCAGAAGAAAGCTCTGTACGAGGAGGGAAGGATTCAGACTCCAGAGCTGCTGTCATCTGACAACCTCTGTAAGGAAAACTCACAATATCGTAATTCCTAGATTTGAATGTATCTTAATCTCTTCATGTTATCATGTTGTATTTTATCGTGTCTCATAACCATAACTCACAAGTTACCTTGTGAGTGTTCTTGCAGTCTAGCTTTATTTTTTTATTTATTCAAAATGTGAACACTTAAGAATATATCAGAAGATGATGATAATACAGAACCTAATCCCCGGCCCTTCCGGTGCACCACCACGGGAATTCATTTCAGAAAACATATGTACATTAGTCAACAGCGAGAGCCGACTCATGTTTGATCCTGTTTGAATACTTTCCTGAATTACATACGTTTGTCAGTTTAGTCAAGAAAGTCCCATTTTGTCCTAAGACTGAAAATACATTACTACAAAGACCACAAACTGACGCTAACATCGCTGAAAAACTAACATTACTGAACACTAATGTAACTGAAAGCTGACGCTGCTGCAGCTAATGTTAGCTAATGTCACTGAAGCTAATGTCACTGCAACTAACATCAATGAGCTTCCGTGTGTAGAACATTATGATTACACGACCAGGAGTCGTTGGATTAAACACATCAGGTGAGACACATCTGTGCGTGGAACATAGCTACGTTATCTAGCTAGAAGTAAGCAAGCAATGAATGTTAGCTTGGCATTGTAGTGCTAACATGTGGGTGATGTATATTGTGTGACACAAGAGATGTAGTTCAATGAGCAGTTTCACACAACTAAATGTTACTTTACACTTTTACAACAAACTGCCAAACTTACATTATCTTTTAAACTGACAAACGTGTGTAAATCAGGGCATAATTCAAACAGAATCAACTATATTAGTCACGTCTCGCTGTAAGAAGAGGTCCACTGGGGCCGAAGGGGACGGACTTATGTCCTTTATAATGATGCTTCTTGCAATGACTTACTTTGAGGACACATTTTTCTCTAAACCCTTTTTTCATTGAATAAACGTTAACTTCAGAGACGTTATCTTTAATTACGTTAGCTTCAATGACGTTTTCTTCAGTGACGTTAACTTTAACGATGTTAGCTTTAATGATGTTAGCTTCAGAGACGTTATCTTTAATTACGTTAGCTTCAATGACGTGTGCTTCAGTGACTTTTGCTTCAGTGACGTTAACTTTAACGACGTTCGCTTTAATGATGTTAGCTTCGGTGACGTTGGCTTCAATGACATTTGTTTCAGTGGTGTTAGCTTCAGTGAGGTTAGTTTCAGTGACGTTTGCTTCGGTGACATTAGCTTCAGTTTTGGTTGCATTGGCTTCATTTTCGGTGATATTAGCTTAAGTTTTGGTGGCGTTAGCTTCAGTTTCGGTGACATTAGCTTCAGTAAAATCAGCTTCAGTTTTTTGTAATTTTGTATTTTCGTCTTCGACAGTTTTAAAACTGCGACTTTCTTGACTTCTTAAACTGACAAACATCATGTGTGTAACTCAGGGCACGATTCAGATGGGAAACAATGGGCAGAAATATTCCTGTATGCAGCCGTCATCTCGCCTCACATTTTCTCATTTCGTATTTCTTGTGCTTCCTCAGACAGAGGGGGGAGTTCTGCAGAGTCCAGAGGGCCGGAGGAGAGCGACGAGCTGGATTATCTTCCTGCTGAACACGACTGACGCTTTCTTTCCCCGAGTCAACACGAACCGCTGCCATCTGGTTCCGAAGGACCAAAGACGTCTCAGAGCTGCGGGCTTGTTTATGTTCAATGTTTCAACTGTCGGCCGCAAACCCGCCGGAGCCGCAGCTTCACAGACATTTGTTGAATCCGTTAACTGTTTTCCAGTCTGACACTCGCTCCTTCCTGGTTCAGTCTTGAAGTACGAAGCTGTCATGTCGTCTCCACGTTGACGTGAACAGCAGTTGAGTTTACGCGTGAAGCAGCACTGAAACACGTCTCTCTACACTGAAACAACATATTCACATATCAGGCTTTACAACCAAAGACATGACATCTGCAGAGATTAACATGAAGGTATGACGACATCATCACGCCAGCTGACGGACTGGAAACAGCCTCGTTAGCTGCCTTGGACTATTTATTCACGTCTGACAGAAACACTTTTAATTATTAGTAATTCTTTGTCATAAAATGCTGAATATATAATATTTGAATGTAGCTGAGTTTGCCCTGTTTGGTTTGGGACTCTCAGTCCAGCTGATTAATGTTCATTTTGATATTTATTGGTTTGTCAGATTTGTAAACTGGTTAAAACAATGTGACACACTGCAGAACAAATGAGGTACTCAGAATATATATATATATATATATATATATATATATATATATATATATATATATATATATATATATATATATATATATATACAGAGCTGCCAACTCTCACGCATGTTCTCCACTCTTACCACTACCAACACTTACACTCTACCAACTGATGTGACGCTGGCGGACGCTGTGACAGGAATCAAGCGAACCCGCTCTCGCGCAGTGAGCGGCAGACAGTTTGTGATCAGGTAACGCAGATGGTCGAGTTTTGCAATATAAAAATGTATAATCTGAAGCACAGCCTGCTCTGTTGGGAACGTGAGCTGCTCAGAGCTGCTGAGGGTCACGTGTGGATTTGTGGTGAAGTGTTTTCTGTTAGTTTCGTTTCGCACAGGTTTACAGTTCCAAACGGGTTCTGTGTCTGTCTGATTCATCATATCAGCAGAGCCAGTGATGAACAGCAGATTATAAGGCGCGGAGAGTTTGAAAAAAAGATGACGTTACTCTCATAAAAATCTTTCTGCAGATATCCGATTAAACACATTAACACACAGTTAAAACGTTTTGAACATTCAGTCCAGGAGTTTCTAACTGAATTAAAATGAATTAATTTATCCTTGAAGTGAAAAGGTGCCACATTTAAAGAGGAACTTCCTCAAACAAAGACACAAAGAGGAGGGAAGACTAAATCATGACAGGAAAAGAAATACTGAATGCTTGAAAGCATCTACTGAATTATATTCAGGTGTATTTTATATTTTAAAGAGTCACCTGCTGCCTGAGTTTTGTGTTTCCGTTGACATAGCCTAGATAAAAACATTTCCTCCATAAATTTGATGCAGGAAATGGTGCAGAAATTTCACCAAAATGCCGGAAATTAAGTCTTTAATGCTAAAAATGTGCTGTGGGAGGATCCCCACCCCCATCTAGATAAGTGTCTCCTCCATTGTGAAAACCAAACTTGCGGTCTTGCTTATTATGAACGAGCCTATAATATTCATACATTCTCTAGAATTAAAAGAAACACTGTCTCTGGATCCTGGTGAGAAGACTCCCCAGTACGTGGTTTGGTCAACATGTCAGGGGGTTGGCCAGTATCCTGATCACACTGATCGGACCATGATTACTTTTCACCTACACATACATGTGGGATATGACACAGAAGGCCTAAAACGAACCGACCTCCAATACTAAATCTCACTGTTAACTAAAAAGAGAAGTTGGCAGCTCTGATATATATATGTATATGTGTTTATTAGCTAATTGCAAGTACTTTGACTGATATGATTGTGATATCAGAGGGGATGATCAGTATTCTTGTTTCATTAAAAAAATCTTAAAATAATTCTGGTGCGATTTTTTTTTTTTTAATTAGCGGATCAAACTGTAGAAGTTAATGTGTAGGCAGGAACATATTTCATTTAATTTGGTGCTCCGACCGTTCCAGGGTGTTGATTGATATGGTGTATACAATAATATCTTTGGTTCAATCTTTATTTATTGGAAGTCATTTATTAGAGTGTGTTGTGTGAACTTGTAAGATGTAGTTGATTGTTCGTGTCCTTTGCATTTTAGTTATTGTAATCTGTCCTTTCTTGTTGTAGAGAGAAGAGGTCGTGTTTCTCCTGCAGGTGGCGCTCTGCTGTCGCTGCTGCTCTCTGACGTTTTGGGAGAAAATGGCGTCTTCCTGAACGGCATGAGAAGATGTGCATATTCTGTTTTCTTAAGTTGAAACTGTCCGGACACATTCGTCTAAGCGTTGCATCAAATCCCAGACTTTTACTATAATTTTAAAGCTAATCACGAGTAAGTATTGCGTAAAAGATAAAACGCTATTCGTTATATTGCAGCTTTATGGTGAGCGGCTAACGGTGCCGGGCCGCCATGTTTCTTGAGGGAAGGGAATGTTAGCTACGCCAATGCTAACCTGCTAATTCAACATTTGTGCTTCTGTTTTTTTAAAACAAAATCTACATCATATAGGTCTATTGGCCAGTTTGCCCAGTCATAATATGCGATAGTTTGTTTCACACAGAACATAAAGTTAGTTTCAGTTCTTCTTTTAACCATAAATTAACCGCTATTCGAAGCTAACGAGTCAGCGGCGTTTGCTAATCTAAAATGTAAACTATCTGGTGAGGAGCTAATTTAGCATTCCTTTCATTACATACTCCAGAAAGATGTGCTCATGTGGGGATACAAAATTACTTATGTGACGCCAGTACTTAGCATTAGCGTAGCCTGCTCACAACAAATTAAATGGGACTAGCATTAGCCTAGCCACAAATTGTGAAAGGCTAATGTTGTGGGATTAGCATTAGCTGCCCAGGGAGCTAGTTAGCCAACATGAATAGCATTTTAGTAGCTGGAGCGGAGAGGCAGCATCACCCTGTGTGTTTTGTTAATAATTCGTTTTACTCATTAAACTGCATTTAACAAGATGATTGTGGAGAAAATAAAATATTGCTTTGTGCAACTTCCTGTGTCGGCTTGCTGTTTGCTAGCCCTGAAAACTCGATCCAGGTGTGTTTGTCACCTGTGTTTACCTGCCGGCCAGCCGAGGACGCTGTAACTGTTGACAGACAGGAGTCTGCCGAACGAAGCAACAGCTGCTCTAATGTGTCAGGACGAGTTATGGTTTATATAATGACAGTTCATATAAAAATCCGGAAGCATTCACTTAAAACTCTACATTAATTTAGTGGAATTATGTTTTTTTTTTATGTAGGTAGGGCTGCAACTGATTACTTTCATCAGTCGCTCATTTTATTATTCGATTGACTTTTGAGTGTAAAAATGTCCAAAAAAGAGTCCAAAAAGGCCAAACGGTCAGAGAATTGATAAAAGAAATAAAAAAGCCAAAATGTTTGAAAATGTTCAATAAGCTAATTTTATGTGAACTTTGAATTTTATGTCAAATGTTTACATTAATATTTACATTGTACAGTTTGGCACAGACGTTTCCTCGGTAGTATTTTGTTGAATTGATGAATCCAGTATTGAACAGGGGGAAGTTTGACACCCTGTGGTGGAGCAGCTGCCCGTTAGCATGGTTAGCAGTTAGCCACCTAGCTTCTGCCATTTCCAGCAGCGCTGCTTGTGTTTGGTTGGTTGCTGTTAGCAGCAAGATGGCGGCTCCCATCCCGGCGCACAGACCCTCCGCTCTGCATATTTAGCACCAGCTTTCAGCCTCCACTGCCCCCCCTCACATTGATGCATGGAGCAGTTACGCACCGCACTCACCCGCAGCTGGATTATGCGTTTCTGTTTCTGCTGGTTCCTGATAATCTGAGCAGCTACCGGCGAATTTCTACAGTGTTCACGGGGCTAAAATGGCGGACTGTCTGCTGCAGTGTCTGGGCTAGCTAGCATCACACCGACCCCTCAGAATCACAGACTGGAACATCAGAGGATGTTTATTATAACGGTTTAATAAAAGTTCACGAAACTGTGGCGGACAGCTCATCACTTCCATTTAAAACAGGCTAGCTACACAGCCAGCTTCGGACAAATTAGCCAGCTAGCCACTGGCATCGGGAGCTAGTTAGCAGGCTAATGCTAACTGTGAGCTAGACAAAAACTTTCTGACAACTCTCGACTGAATTTTGGATTTTCTTTCTCCCTTGTCGAGGACCGTGAGACGCGAACCCTGACAGCAGCGTCATGGCGTCCGAACCCGCGGTTCTACAGCCCCGCTGGAAGCGCGTCCAGGGCTGGACCGGGCCGGTGCCGCGGCCCCGCCACGGCCACCGAGCCGTGACCATCAAGGAGCTAATGGTGGTGTTCGGCGGAGGGAACGAGGGGATCGTGGACGAGCTGCACGTCTACAACACCGGTAAGTTACCGGGAGCACCGATCATCGTGTCCTTAAATTACATTTCTATAGAATATTAATATTTGGGGGTTATGAACTGGCTGCTGTTTATGCTAACATGGAGCTAGCCGTTAGTTAGCTAACTGTGCTAAAGAGCTAACATGTTTTGAATTCATTCGGTGGGTGTGACTGAAACTTGAAGCTGGATGTTGGGGATTTCACCTGAGGGGGTCGGGTTGGAGGTTTAGCCTGCTAGGCTAGGTTAGCTCCTGCTCCTTGAAGCTAACGCGGTAGCCGCTGTTCCGCATGCTAACAGGATTAGCTGTTTAGCTAACGGAGCGGCTCTGGCAGAAACAGAGAGAAATGGCGCGTTTTTACTGAAAACATTGTCGACGTCACACAGACACGCCCCTCCGCCGCTGCTGCAGAGACAACAACACGAAGCGCATCAAACAATGTGAAGAGAGGGGGTTTAAAACGTTTCATGTTAGGACTTTAAAGTTCGTGTCTCAGGCTTCTACATCCCATATTCACTAAATACGTTTCTGTGCAGAAGGAAAAGTAAGAAAACACTTGTAATGTTTTATTTAGTAAATAACATCAGAGCTGCTGTTATTCCTGGTTGTTTAATCTACAACCTCACAGTCACGCAACATTAATAATATTACAGTATTAGTGTTTTTGCAGCAGCCCGCCATCCTATTGAATCAGCTGACCAATCAGTTAACAGGCTCCTCCTTAAAGGGATCAGAATACCATCGATGATCTGATCTGACCATCATGAGCAAACCAGGAGCCACCACAGTCCTATAAATCCAGCGGCCTTCTCTGCTTCTGATTGGCTCTCACTTTCCCTTTTTCACACACAGAGACGCAGCCAATAAAAATCTGAGCTGAGAAATGTTAAGTTCACCAGTTTACCAAGAAAAAATTGGCCCATGTAGCCAAAAAATGTTAAAAACCTTCCTGATAAAATCTGTTTTCAACAGATTTGTACGTGAAAAATCCAGTTTAAACAGCGTTCAGTCCCTTTTTCTGTCTTAATAGGAAATTCAGGTGAATTAATTAGCAGAGACAAGAAGTTAACCTGTAAACTGTCTAACATCTTGCTGCCCCCCCCTCCAGCTACCAACCAGTGGTTCATCCCTGCAGTGCGCGGTGACGTCCCCCCCGGCTGTGCCGCCTACGGCTTCGTGTGTGACGGGACGAGGCTGCTGGTCTTTGGAGGGATGGTGGAGTACGGCAAATACAGCAGCGACCTGTACGAGCTGCAGGTCAGTGATGTCACTGTAAGGGGCCGGGCCTCAGGACATCGGAATAATCGGGGAAAATATTTCCTGACCGGGAAACTCTGAACAACAACTCGAAAGTTGGTTTCAGTACTGATACCAAACCGTGTAGTTTTTAGTTTAAACTCTTTTAGGTACCTCAGTTATTTTCTTTATTTAACAATGGAGGCCAAACTTTTCTGAAACACGTGTGCTTTATTTCCTCCAAACACAAAGCAGAATCAAAGAACGTTAGCCAAATAAAATGTCTGTTATCACTTAAATAAGGAAACGTCTGATCATTTTACTCCAGAGAAAGCTGCCAGGTTTATATTTTTTATTCTAAAATGTCCCTGAACTGTCCTACAAGCACACGGTCAGCTTAAAAAACATTTAAGGCGCGTCTGACGCGTACACCTGTTTATGTAAAACAAAGCTGAACATCTGAATCAGACTCGGCCGAGCTGTCGACACACCTGAGCAGCCCGTGAGGCGTTCACTGTCTGCTGTCTCCTTCAGGCGAGTCGTTGGGAGTGGAAACGTCTGAAGGCCAAGGCTCCAAAGAACGGCCCGCCCCCCTGCCCCCGCCTCGGGCACAGCTTCTCTCTGATTGGCAGTTCCTGCTATCTGTTTGGAGGACTGGCCAATGACAGTGAAGACCCCAAGAACAACATCCCCAGGTAGAAAGAGAAAAGTGACGTCAATTTGATATTTTAGTAATTGTTGTGTTTTTAAATCTCACATTTGATAATGATTTTTTAAACTAATTAATTAAAAACATTTTTTGTTCATTATTAATATATATTATTATTTTTAATATTTCTTTCACATAGTTTTTATAGTTTATATATATATTAATTCTTTATTAACACACAAACACAACTTTTACTGTTTTATTTCCATATTTAATGAAATGTATGAAATGAATTGTCCTTATATAATTTATATGAAGCTTTGGTGATTTTGTTGCTGTACATTGATGCCATTAAAGCTAATTTGAATTTGAAAGAGCGAATGAACAAATAGGTTAAACAGATGATGTGAAAATATTTCTATACAGTTGAGACCTCTTATATTGATGACGCGCTGTATTGAAAGCGCTGTGAGATAACTGTTGTTGTGATTTGGCGCCATAGAAATAAAATAGAATCAAGACGGCGTTTGTAGGAACGATTCTGTCCCCGGCGTTCTGATCCATATGACTGATTCCCCGTCAGGTACCTGAACGACCTGTACAGTCTGGAGCTGCGGCCGGGCTCCAGCGTGGTCGGCTGGGAGATCCCGCTGACGTCCGGGTCGCCGCCGCCGCCCAGAGAGAGTCACACGGCCGTGGTGACGAGCGGCCGCGGCGCCAACAGGCTCATCATCTACGGAGGGATGAGCGGCTGCAGGCTGGGGGACCTGTGGGTGCTCGACATTGGTGAGACGAGCTGATTTTAATCACCTGATGTCAGGACGAAGTTTGTTTTTAAGTTTCACATTTGAGACTGAATTTTTTTGTCTGTTAATATTTACACACACGTTTACGGTTTTATCCATTTATTTTTATTTTAAATATTGTTTTACGTAACTTTTCTAATATTTTATTTTATTTTTTATTATCACAAACAAACAACTTTTACTGTTATTTATTTAATGCAGTACATGAATGAATTGTTCTTGTGTATTTTATTCGTAGCTTTGGCGACACTGTTTGACGTTCGTGCCAATAAAGCTTAATGTTTTAAATTGAATCAAAGTATTTGACCGTCCACCATCTTCAGGTCATCAGACATGATGCCAAACAAAACTGTGCTGATTTCTGATTGGTTCCTGTTTTGATGATGTCACAGACTCTCTGGTCTGGAGTAAACCGACCCTCGGTGGAACCGCCCCCCTTCCCCGCAGCTTGCATACTGCCACCACCATCAACAACAAGTAATCCTGCACACAAAATCTGTTAATGCTGCAATCTGTTAATCTGACATTCATGCTGGACTCTCACCTGCCCCCCCTCCTGCCCCCCTGCCCCCCCCCCACCTGTCTGTCAGGATGTATGTGTTTGGAGGTTGGGTTCCTCTGGTCATGGATGATGTCAAAGTGGCGACTCATGAGAAAGAGTGGAAGTGTACCAACACACTGGCCTGCCTCAACCTGCACGCACACACACACACACGCACACGCACACACACACACACTGGAAAAATGAGCAGGAACATCCGGGTCTGCAAAGCGAAGCCAGTCTCACCTGTCTGTCTTTTTGTCTGTCTGTGTGTAGACACGATGTCCTGGGAGACGGTCCTGATGGACAGCGTGGAGGAAAACGTCCCCAGAGCTCGAGCAGGTCACTGCAGCGTCGCCATCAACTCCAGACTCTACGTCTGGAGCGGCAGAGACGGGTACAGGAAGGCCTGGAACAACCAGGTGTGCTGCAAGGACCTCTGGTACCTGGAGACAGGTGAGGACTGTTTATACTGTGACACCTGGAGACAGGTGAGGAGGACTGTTTATACTGTGACACCTGGAGACAGGTGAGGACTGTTTATACTGTGACACCTGGAGACAGGTGAGGACTGTTTATACTGTGACACCTGGAGACAGGTGAGGAGGACTGTACTACACTGACTTGGACTGAACTACATGCAGCTAGTACCTGGAGACATACAGTGTCTCACCCTTCTGTCTCACCCTTCTGTCTCACCCTTCTGTCTGACCCTGTCTCACCCTTCTGTCTGACCCTGTCTCACCCTTCTGTCTCACCCTTCTGTCTCACCCTGTCTGACCCTGTCTGACCCTGTCTCACCCTTCTGTCTCACCCTGTCTCACCCTTCTGTCTCACCCTGTCTCACCCTTCTGTCTCACCCTTCTGTCTGACCCTGTCTCACCCTTCTGTCTCACCCTGTCTGACCCTGTCTCACCCTGTATCACCCTGTCTCACCCTGTCTCACCCTTCTGTCTCACCCTTCTGTCTGACCCTTCTGTCTGACCCTGTCTCACCCTTCTGTCTCACCCTTCTGTCTCACCCTTCTGTCTCACCCTGTCTGACCCTGTCTCACCCTTCTGTCTCACCCTTCTGTCTCACCCTTCTGTCTCACCCTTCTATCTGACCTTGTCTGATCCTTGTCTCACCCTTCTGTCTCACCTTGTCTCACCCTTCTGTCTCACCCTGTATCACCCTTCTGTCTCACCCTTCTGTCTCACCCTTCTGTCTCACCCTTCTGTCTGACCCTTCTGTCTGACCCTTCTGTCTCACCCTTCTGTCTCACCTTGTCTGACCCTTGTCTCACCCTTCTATCTGACCTTGTCTGACCCTTGTCTCACCCTTCTGTCTGACCCTTGTCTCACCCTTCTGTCTCACCCTGTCTCACCCTTCTGTCTCACCTTGTCTGACCCTTGTCTCACCCTTCTGTCTGACCCTGTCTCACCCTGTCTGACCCTTCTGTTTGACCCTGTCTCACCCTTCTGTCTCACCTTGTCTGACCCCTGTCTGACCCTGTCTCACCCTGTCTCACCCTTCTGTCTCACCCTTCTGTCTGACCCTGTCTCACCCTTCTGTCTCACCCTTCTGTCTCACCCTGTCTGACCCTGTCTCACCCTGTCTCACCCTTCTGTCTCACTCTGTCTCACCTTGTCTGACCCCTGTCTGACCCTGTCTCACCCTGTCTCACCCTTCTGTCTCACCCTGTCTCACCCTTCTGTCTCACCCTTCTGTCTGACCCTGTCTGACCCTCCTGTCTGACCCTTCTGTCTCACCCTTCTGTCTCACCCTTCTGTCTCACCCTTCTGTCTGACCCTGTCTCACCCTTCTGTCTCACCCTTCTGTCTCACCCTGTCTGACCCTGTCTCACCCTGTCTCACCCTTCTGTCTCACCCTGTCTCACCCTTCTGTCTCACCCTTCTGTCTCACCCTTCTGTCTCACCCTTCTATCTGACCTTGTCTGATCCTTGTCTCACCCTTCTGTCTCACCTTGTCTCACCCTTCTGTCTCACCTTGTCTCACCCTGTCTCACCCTGTCTCACCCTGTCTCACCCTGTATCACCCTGTCTCACCCTGTCTCACCCTTCTGTCTCACCCTTCTATCTGACCTTGTCTGACCCTTGTCTCACCCTTCTGTCTGACCCTTGTCTCACCCTCCTGTCTGACCCTTCTGTCTCACCCTTCTGTCTCACCCTTCTGTCTCACCCTTCTGTCTCACCCTTCTGTCTGACCCTGTCTCACCCTTCTGTCTCACCCTTCTGTCTCACCCTGTCTGACCCTGTCTCACCCTGTCTCACCCTTCTGTCTCACCCTGTCTCACCCTTCTGTCTCACCCTTCTGTCTCACCCTTCTGTCTCACCCTTCTATCTGACCTTGTCTGATCCTTGTCTCACCCTTCTGTCTCACCTTGTCTCACCCTTCTGTCTCACCCTGTCTCACCCTGTCTCACCCTGTCTCACCCTGTATCACCCTGTCTCACCCTGTCTCACCCTTCTGTCTCACCCTTCTATCTGACCTTGTCTGACCCTTGTCTCACCCTTCTGTCTGACCCTTGTCTCACCCTTCTGTCTCACCCTGTCTCACCCTTCTGTCTCACCTTGTCTGACCCTTCTGTTTGACCCTGTCTCACCCTTCTGTCTCACCCTGTCTCACCCTTCTGTCTCACCTTGTCTGACCCTTCTGTTTGACCCTTGTCTCACCCTTCTGTCTGACCCTGTCTCACCCTGTCTGACCCTTCTGTTTGACCCTGTCTCACCCTTCTGTCTCACCTTGTCTGACCCCTGTCTGACCCTTGTCTCACCCTTCTGTTTGACCCTTGTCTCACCCTTCTATCTGACCTTGTCTGACCCCTGTCTGACCCTTGTCTCACCCTTCTGTGTGACCCTGTCTCACCCTTCTGTCCTCAGAGCGTCCCTGCGCTCCCTCTCGGGTCCAGCTGGTCCGGGCCAACACGTCGTCTCTGGAGGTGAGCTGGGGGCCGTCGCAGACCGCCGACACTTACCTGCTGCAGCTGCAGAAGTACGACATTCCCGCCACGTCTGCGGCCGCCTCACCTGCCTCTAACCCCGCCCTCAACCCCGTCCCCAAGAGCCCCGCCTCGTCGCCACCCCACCGGCTAACCAAACTGCCCCGCTGTCCGGGGCCACGTTGGTCCCCTCCCCCACACTGGCTGCTGCCGCCAAAGCACCAGGTAGGTCTGCACACCTGTACAGGTATCTCTACAGGAGCAGGCGGATCCTGAACGTTCCTCACCTGTTCCCTGTGTCTCTGCAGCAGTCCTGAAGGTGGCAGCAGCTCCAGGCGCAGCGGGCGGAGCCTCCATCGTCACAGTGAGACAGGCCACGCCTAAATCCCCGGTTGCCGTGACGACACTACCTGCAGGTGTTCGTATGGTGGTACCTGCTCAGGCCAATCAGGGGACGGTAAAGAGATCTTCATGATTCTTTGTCTTTTCACTGCAGGTCCTCTTGATTCTTTAACCACACTTAATGGAACTGTCTCCATGACAACTGAGCAACTGCTTCCCCTGAGGACGACCAGGAGCTCTGGTTTTTCTTTGTGCAACAGTTGTTTCAAATTTAAGTGTTTTCCGTTTGCTCAGTCGTCATTAAGTAAGTTCAGTTAAGTGGAGTTTAATGACCTGATTCAAACCCATATAAGATCTCCAGGACCAACTGAGTGCCTCCGCACGGCGTGGAGACAACATGTGTCCGAAAGCTCTGGAACATTTGGACTTAATGTTTTAAATCAAACGAGTGTTTGTGAAAAGAAAGAAGTTTGACTCTCAACAGATCAGTGCTTGTTTTCACACCTCCCTCCTACTTCCTGTTCACTCTCAGCCAATAGGAAGCAGTCCTCAGATGAGCGGTATGGCGGCGTTGGCGGCCGCAGCTGCAGCAACTCAGAAGATCCCTCCGTCCACGACAGCGATGCTGAACGTCCCTGCAGGAGCAACGATTGTAAAGACAGTGGCGGTGAGTTCAGGATCCAGCAGCATGCGGGTTCAGCTGTGCTGCTACTGTTAGTACACGCTGCAAGTTACACTGCGAAGTCTAAGGGTCCGATTACCTCATCGTATTTGTATTCGTATATTATCATTGTCCCCTTTAGTTTCACAGCGTAAACACGAGCAAACACACAGCACAGAAAAACGTGATCACCTTTTGGGCAAAGTTCCTCTCCAGCATTTTGCAACTTTCCAACTGGCTCCGCCTAACCAATCGTCACTCCTAATGCCTCGACCCAACAGCCAATCAGAGGCGGCGTAGGGCGGGTCTTTTTTCTAGCCCGGTACACTGCGGAGTCTGACAGCTGAACACGTGAGGACGGTAAAAGACGGCCGAACGAGCTGTCCGTCGGAAAACAAGCCTGATGTTCGAGAAGTCGGCTGGTTTCCAGTTAACTGTCCTGTCAGGTCGTGTTGTTGGATAGAATGTGTCCTAACATCAACAGGACAAAACGAGACAGCATCTGTGTTATTTACACTGGGGACATGTCCCCGTCACTTTTTAAAGCGTTTGTTAAAAATACCTTGCAACATGAACATGGCAAAGAACCAGTGAAAGTGCTTTGAAAAAGGTTTCTTTTCATTTGTAAGTGAGAATAAAGAAGCTACTGATTATAAAATGACCCCAAAACGTGCAGCACCAGTCACTTTTCTCTCCCTGTGAACACGACTAAAGAGCGAAGACACGAGCTGCACTGCATCATATTCTGAATACTGAAATTTGTGTTTCCTTTAACATTAATAAAAACATTTTCATCATAAATTGGGTATCTGGGGGCACGCCCACACCCCCAGATAATTTAATTCAGCTTAGATTCTCTTACATACTGGTAATGTATCATCACGTCTTAGCTGTGACACCAGTATGGTGGATCGTCACTTATGTTCCCACTGCTTTTCAACACAAAGGGACGCGTGTCGTTATCCTTCTCCTGTTGCACGTTATCTATACAACATGTAAGCTTAAAAACAGACCCCTCCTCTGCCGTCTCTGTATGTTTCCCTGCTTGCGTTTTTTTACCCCTGACCAGGTTGCATGCCTGAAAAATACACAGAAATCACACTGGGAATCATTAGGCTCCTCACAAGTCAATTAGACTCCAATCATGGCATCTTGATGCATTAATTTTTTATATATATATATATAATAGAGAGAGAGAGATCTATATATATATATAGATCACAATAAACAGGTTAAGCGACTTGCGTTAAAGGTGTAATATAGAGGAGTAGCATCACACTGTAAACATGTTACACGGTAAATGTCGCACTTTTAACGTGTCGACAGAGTGATTTTTTTTTTTCTTCTCCAGGTAAGTAACCCGGCCACTCGCATGTTGAAGACTGCTGCTGCTCAGGTGGGCGGAGCCTCTGTAGTCTCCACCCCGGGGACCCCCAGCCGACCAATCATCACGGTTCATAAGTCCGGCACGGTGACGGTCTCCCAGCAGGCTCAGGTGGTCACCACAGTGGTGGGCGGAGTCACCAAGACCATCACTCTCGTTAACAGTCCACTCAGTGTGGGAGGAGGCGGAACTCTGGTGAGTGATGTCACCTTCTGGTCACTGAAAAATCTTCTTTTGTAATATTTTATAAATGTTTTACAGAACCAAGCAAAGAACCAGACAACACAGATATAAAGAGCAACACAAGAATAAATAAATTAGTAACATGTTAATTACATTATTTGCATTTTTCTATACATTAGTACCACGTCAAAGGAAAAAATGGTTTCTATCATATTGGTTCATTTTTAACAAATATTCTACTCCTCCCTTCAGATTGGTAACCTGGGTAACCTTGGTAACCTCAGTAACCTGGGGAAGGTGGTATCAGTGGTCCAGACCAAACCGGTTCAGAGCGGATCGATTACTAGTCAGGCTGGGAGCAACGCCATCACCCAGTTCCTGCAGGTACCCCCCCTACGCTCTGAACTCACTGGGCTTTGTGCTCGAAGGAGTCATGAACTGATTGATTGAAAGTTTGGAATCGTTGTAAACAGGTTAACTTGGTTGCCTCTCTGTTGTTGCACATTCTTGGTAAGCCATGTGGGTGGGGACTTCAGTATAGTTCATTACACACCTGTTCAACTCCAGCTGGAGACACAGGGTTGGTGTTCCTGGCACTATGTTAAAGGCCTTCTGTGTTGACTACAAACTATACTGCTAAACTACTGACTTTAGTAGTTAACACCTAACAGCACAGACGCCCCCCCCCTCTGTATCAGACAAAGGGCGGCCTCCCACCTGGAACCATCTTGAAGTTGGTGACATCAGCAGACGGTAAACAGACCACCCTCATCAGCACCGCGCAGGCCGGATCAACTCCAACCAAACAAACCATCCTCGGCGTCGCTCCGGCTTCCTCTAAACCCGGGACCACGATCATCAAGACCATCCCGATGTCAGCACTGCAGGGGGGGGCAGGTACGGGAAGAACACACCTTGACACACAGTACACATTTTTATTTTAAATTGGATGACTGAAGTGATGAGTGAAGCTCCTCCCGCCGCCTACAGGTGGCAACAGTCCATTCACGATCCTGACCACCAAGATGGTGACACCAGGAAGTGCCGGAAAAATCATCACCACCGTCCCCAAAATCACTGCAGCCGGCCAGCAGGGCCTCACACAGGTAACACACACCTGACTGGACGGTGTCACATGTGGACTCTTGGTCAGAGACTTGAGACTTGGACTCTAGGTCAAAAACTTGAGACTTGGACTCTGGGTCAAAGACTTGAGACTTGGACTCTAGGTCATAGACTTGACACTTGGACTCTAGGTCAAAAACTTGACACTTGGACTCTATCACAAAGACTTGAGACTTGGACTCTAGGTCAGAAACTTGACACTTGGACTCTAGGTCATAGACTTGACACTTGGACTCTAGGTCAAAGACTTGACACTTGGACTCTAGGTCAAAGACTTGACACTTGGACTCTAGGTCAAAAACTTGACACTTGGACTCTAGGTCAAAGACTTGACACTTGGACTCTAGGTCAAAGACTTGACACTTGGACTCTAGGTCATAGACTTGACACTTGGACTCTAGGTCAAAGACTTGACACTTGGACTCTAGGTCATAGACTTGACACTTGGACTCTAGGTCATAGACTTGACACTTGGACTCTAGGTCATAGACTTGACACTTGGACTCTAGGTCAAAGACTTGACACTTGGACTCTAGGTCAAAGACTTGACACTTGGACTCTAGGTCATAGACTTGACACTTGGACTCTAGGTCAAAGACTTGACACTTGGACTCTAGGTCAGAGACTTGACACTTGGACTCTAGCGCAAAGACTTGAGACTTGGACTCTAGGTCATAGACTTGACACTTGGACTCTAGGTCATAGACTTGACACTTGGACTCTAGGTCAAAGACTTGACACTTGGACTCTAGGTCAAAGACTTGACACTTGGACTCTAGGTCAGAGACTTGACACTTGGACTCTAGGTCAGAGACTTGACACTTGGACTCTAGCGCAAAGACTTGACACTTGGACTCTAGCGCAAAGACTTGAGACTTGGACTCTAGGTCAAAGACTTGACACTTGGACTCTAGGTCATAGACTTGACACTTGGACTCTAGGTCATAGACTTGACACTTGGACTCTAGGTCATAGACTTGACACTTGGACTCTAGGTCAAAGACTTGACACTTGGACTCTAGGTCATAGACTTGACACTTGGACTCTAGGTCATAGACTTGACACTTGGACTCTAGGTCAAAGACTTGACACTTGGACTCTAGGTCAAAGACTTGACACTTGGACTCTAGGTCAGAGACTTGACACTTGGACTCTAGGTCAGAGACTTGACACTTGGACTCTAGCGCAAAGACTTGACACTTGGACTCTAGCGCAAAGACTTGAGACTTGGACTCTAGGTCATAGACTTGACACTTGGACTCTAGGTCAAAAACTTGACACTTGGACTCTAGGTCAAAAACTTGAGACTTGGACTCTATCACAAAGACTTGAGACTTGGACTCTAGGTCAAAAACTTGACACTTGGACTCTAGGTCAAAGACTTGACACTTGGACTCTAGGTCATAGACTTGACACTTGGACTCTAGGTCATAGACTTGACACTTGGACTCTAGGTCATAGACTTGACACTTGGACTCTAGGTCAAAGACTTGACACTTGGACTCTAGGTCAAAGACTTGACACTTGGACTCTAGGTCATAGACTTGACACTTGGACTCTAGGTCAGAGACTTGACACTTGGACTCTAGGTCAAAGACTTGAGACTTGGACTCTAGGTCATAGACTTGACACTTGGACTCTAGGTCAAAGACTTGACACTTGGACTCTAGGTCAAAGACTTGGACACTTGGACTCTAGGTCATAGACTTGACACTTGGACTCTAGGTCAGAGACTTGACACTTGGACTCTAGGTCAAAGACTTGACACTTGGACTCTAGGTCATAGACTTGACACTTGGACTCTAGGTCATAGACTTGACACTTGGACTCTAGGTCAAAGACTTGACACTTGGACTCTAGGTCAAAGACTTGACACTTGGACTCTAGGTCATAGACTTGACACTTGGACTCTAGGTCATAGACTTGACACTTGGACTCTAGGTCAAAGACTTGAGACTTGGACTCTAGCGCAAAGACTTGTGAACATCTCTGCCAGAACCTGAACCATCTGAGGCTCAGATCAGCCAGTACAAATGTGTGGTTCTGTGTTCAGGTTCTGTTGAAAGGCGCTTCGGGGACGCCTGGTACGATCTTCAAGACCGTCCCGATGAGCGGAGTCAGACTGGTGTCACCGGGCGCCGTCGGCACCAAACCCACCTACACCACGCTGGTCGTCAAGTCCACCACAGGTAAACGCTGCTCAGGTGCTCAACTGTAACGCTGACTCAGCATCCGTCTCTGAGCGGCTCCGACAGGTGTGTTTGTGTCTCAGGTGTGTCCAGTCTGGGGACGGCGACAGGAAGCGTCTCCACCGCCGTAGCAGGAGGAGCTGTCGCGGTCGCCAATGCCTCCCTGGCAACGCCCATCACCACGCTGGCAACCGTCGCCACATTGGCCAACCAGGTCACTACGGCAACTCCCACCACCACAGGACCCAAACAGGTAACAAGACTCTGTATGTCTTGTAAGTCTCTGTAAGTTTTTGTGTCTGTACTGTAGTACTACTGTAGTTTGTGTCTGTACTGTAGTACTACTGCAGCTCTATGTGTGCAGGTGACTCTGATCACGACTCCGGGCGGCGCCGAGGCTCAGCCGCTGGTCCAGGATCTGCCCGTCTCCATTATGGCTTCTCCTACTTCAGAAGAACCTGGAAGTACTACAAGTACCACTACTACTACTACGACTGCAGGGGGAGAGGCTGGGGACACTGCAGCTGGTACAGGTAAAGAAAGCATTACTACTACTACTGACAGGATGGGTCAGAATACTGCAGTACTACCTCACAGTGCAGTAAACTGTGAGGACGATGTGAGTAATCATGATGTCACTGTGATGATGCTGCAGTGACGTTGGTCTGCTCCAACCCGCCCTGCGAGACCCACGACACCGGCACCACCAACACGGCCACCGTGGCCTCCGCCAGCCTGAGCCAGGTGCTGCAGGTGAGCTGACGTGTTTATGATGTCGGTCAGTACTGATCCGGTTCTGTCCTGTAGCATGAACTGATGTGGTGCCGCCGCCGCAGGTCAGACGGCGTCGTGTTGGCAGTTTCATATGGTTGTGCGTTAATTCAGACGTACATTTAAATCACAGCACAGATTCACCTGAAGGACAAATGTAGCTGCTTAAATATTCAGGTGTGAAGGTGACTGAAGACAAACTACACAGTCTGTACTACTGTAGTTTTGTGTCTGTAGTTAATTTAAAAATCTGTTTCAGGTCTGTTCAAATCCACCATGTGAGACTCACGAGACCGGGACCACCAACACCGCCACCACAGCTGGAGCTGGAGGACTCAGACAGGTGAGGGAACACCTGACCCTGCCAGGTGTACTCAGATGATCAGTGATTGGCTAAACGTGATGATGTCACAGTGCACTAAACAATCTGTTTTTTGTTTCAGGTCTGTTCAAATCCTCCATGTGAGACTCACGAGACCGGGACCACCAACACCGCCACCACAGCTGGAGCTGGAGGACTCAGACAGGTGGGGCACTTTGGGAGGGGGTGTTTAGACACCTGGAGAAGATGGAGCCGCTAAAAATAACCGTTTCACTCTGACACATGAGGCGGCCTGCTGCTCCTTTCTCACTATTTCCCGGGAGTGTTGCACCATTTTGCCGGCGCTCTGTGTGAACTGTGTGAAAGTCACAAGGCCCGACAGGGGAGCCAGGTTGGACCCGCCTCTGAGTCAGGAACGTTGGTAGTAACAGAGACGGAAAGATGTCCGTGTGAAAAGCCACAACCGGTGTGACACCAAAATCTGCGACGCATCGCATTCTGTGATTTTAGTGGTGTCTCAGAGCCTGACTCCCGTCGCTTCCGGTGGACCACAATGGGACCTTATTTCGGAAAAATATTGTACGTACGGTAGTCAACGGCGAGGGACAACAAATATTTTGATCCCGTTTGAATTGTGCCCTGAATTACACACATGATGCTTGTCAATTTAAAAGATAAATTATAAAGTCAAGAAAGTTGCAGTTTGATGTGAAAATGTTTAAATATAAGACTATGAAAATACAGAATTACAAAGACCACAAACCCAAAAGTCGCGTATGTGACGTCGTAACTGTCTCTCAATGACTGAAGCTAACGTTTCTGAAGCTAACGTTTCTGAAGCTAACGTTTCTGAAGCTAACGTTTCTGAAGCTAACGTCAAAAAACTTAGATGAGAGGACGGTGTGATAAAAGGACTGCGAGTCGTTGGTTTAAACACATCAGGTGAGATATATGTCTGTGTGGAAGCTAAGTTATCCAGCTAGTAGCAACCAAACAAACGTTAGCTTAGCATTACCGCGCTAACATGTTGGTGACGTATATTGTGCGAGACGAGAGACGTAGTTTGTTGAACGGTTTTGGCACAAAACAACACGCAACTTTACTGTTACGAGAAACTACGACTTTCTTGACTTGCAAAATTGTATTTTAAATTGACCATCATCATGTGTGTGATTCAAGGCTCAATTCTAACGGGATAAAAAGTTAAGTCTCTCGCCGTTGACTACCGTACATATTTTTTCCAAAATAAGGTCCCATGAGCCGGAAGCGAGTGACTTAGACTCTCTATGTAAAAACTCTGGGTCAAAAATCACTTCATAATAAAAAGTTTCAAACTGTTCCAGCACAGTTTGATGGCAAAGACAGTCCAACACATCTTTGTCGTAGCGTCCGTGTTGTTTCCTCATTCCAACTTCAAAGCACATCAACACACCGAAGTCGGAAGAACGAATGCAGCATTTGTGGGTCACAGATTTTGCCGTTAAATAAAACTGAATCGTTTCATTGGCTGCAGCAGCAGCTGTGTTACAGGGAGGAGGGGGGGAAACAGGTGCTCTGGTGAGCAGTGATTGGTTAAAGTGTTGATGTCTGGGAACTTAACGGTCTGTTTTTCTTAGGTCTGTTCAAATCCACCATGTGAGACTCACGAGACCGGGACCACCAACACCGCCACCACAGCTGGAGCTGGAGGACTCAGACAGGTGAGGGAACACCTGACCCTGCCGGGTGTACTCAGATGATCAGTGATTGGCTAAACGTGATGATGTCACAGTGCACTAAACAATCTGTTTTTTGTTTCAGGTCTGTTCCAACCCTCCATGTGAGACTCACGAGACCGGGACCACCAACACCGCCACCACAGCTGGAGCTGGAGGACTCAGACAGGTGAGGGAACACCTGACCCTGCCGGGTGTACTCAGATGATCAGTGATTGGCTAAACGTGATGATGTCACAGTGCACTAAACAATCTGTTTTTTGTTTCAGGTCTGTTCCAACCCTCCATGTGAGACTCACGAGACCGGGACCACCAACACCGCCACCACAGCTACAGGTAACCTGCCGACACACCTGGAGCCTCATGTCTTAAGTGTTGAAATGAGCGTGATGTCACTTCCTGTCCTCTCGTCACCAGCTCAGCAGGGCGGAGACGGCGAGCAGGTAGACTCCACAGACCCCGCCTCCTCCACCGACCCCGCCTCCTCCACCACATCCAGTCAGAGCAGAGCTGTTACCACGGTTACACAGGCCACCCCCACCCCCGGGCCATCCATACCTGTAAGTGACGCGCACACAAACTCATCGTTGTCATCGTCTCTGATGTCCCATGATCCCCCTCTTCCTGTGTGCAGGAGATCTCCTCATTGGTCGGAGAGAGCAGGGCTGAGTCCTCTGAGGCGGAGGCTGTTGCCATGGTAACTGCAGCGGAAGGGGAGGAGTCCATGCAGACGGACAGCCAATCAGGGCTTGTGATGTCATCAACACCCTCAGTGTTACAGGTTCATGTGGAGGGCAGCGAGGCGGCGCCACAGGTACACACACAGGTATACACAGGTACAAATACACACACAGGTACACACACAGGTATACACAGGTACAAATACACACACAGGTACACACACAGGTACACACACAGGTACACACACAGGTACAAATACACACACAGGTATACACAGGTACAAATACACACACAGGTACACACACAGGTACACACACAGGTACACACACAGGTACAAATACACACACAGGTATACACAGGTACAAATACACACACAGGTATACACAGGTACAAATACACACACAGGTACAAATACACACACAGGTACACACAGGTACAAATACACACACAGGTACACACACAGGTACACACACAGGTACACACACAGGTACAAATACACACACAGGTACACACAGGTACAAATACACACACAGGTACACACAGGTACAAATACACAGGTACACACAGGTACAAATACACAGGTACACACAGGTACAAATACACACACAGGTACACACACAGGTACACACACAGGTACACACTGGTACAAATACACACACAGGTACACACACAGGTATACACAGGTACAAATACACACACACAGATATACACACACACAGGTACAAATACACACAGGTACACACACAGATATACACACACACAGGTATACACACACACACAGGTATACACAGGTACACACAGATATACACACACAGGTATACACAGGTACAAATACACACAGGTACACACACAGGTACAAATACACACACAGGTACACACACAGGTACACACAGGTACAAATATACACACACATACACGCTTCCAGAGATAACCAATTAGCTCGTCCTTCTCAGATGGACAGCGGCCTTCCTCAAGAACTGATGTCATCAGAAGGGGACAGAGGCGAGGTGGTTTCCGGGGCGACGACCCTGATGGTGACGGGGCTGACCTCTGATCACCTGGCTGTTACCGCGGCAACAGAGGAGGCAGTTCAGCAGGCGACGATACAGGCGGTGCTGCGGGCGGCGGGACACGCCGGTGAGACACACGGAGGCCGGTTCAGAACTGATCATCTGGACCTGGTTTGTCTTCAGGTGGATCACGTTGTGTCTCTGTGTCTGAGCAGGAGACGGCTCGGAGGACCAGTCCATCCCCATCATCCTGACCCAGCAGGAGCTGGCGGCTCTGGTCCAACAGCAGCAGCAGCTGCAGGACGCCCACAACCAAGCAGAACCGGCAGAACCAGAACCAGAACCACAGCACAGCAGCGTGCCCACAGGTAGACCGCCGCTGGTCCTGAACAGAGAGTCTGATATTTGTGTCCTGGTCCGCAGGTCCTGGATCAGAAGTTTAAAGAATCACTGTGGAGCTGGTGCCGACGTTTAAACCTTCGTCAGATTAATCTGCAGATACCTGAGAAAATCTCTGCTCGGTGTTTTGCTTTTCTTTGTCTCACATCGTTGGAAAATTTAAATCTTTAATAAAACGAGCAGCTCTGGGAAATAATTACATACTTTAAAATGATTAATTAATAATGAAAATAATTGAAGACATGTAAATACAAGCATCACGGTGTTCAGTAGCTGTGTCACGCTGTTTAACATAGAAATTAATATTCATGAGTAAATAGATGTTTATGGTCATTCAGTAAATCTGAACAGCAAACTAACATTGATCTGAATAACAGCTGATGACTGAAACGTCACATTAAGAAGAACAAGAAACACTATGTGTTTTCTAATTTTAATTAGCTGAGGAACGAGACGCAGCAGGTTCTACAGGGAGATGGAAAGTAATAGCTAAGCTACTGGTAGTGACACACAGACCAATAAAAATGATGCTGAGATAAAATACTGACTTCCAGTTCCGGTGCTTTTGTCCTTCTGTCGTGTCTAATAAAGTTATTTGAACCCTCCCTCTTGTTTCCCAGAGGGCCTTGCTCCAGCAGACAGTCTGAACGACCCGACAGCAGAGGGTAACGGACACGAGCTGACGTCATCGGCAGTGACGAGTGCTGTGGCCCGATTGGCCAGCACGTTTGGCCCCGCACCCCCTCTGACGGCCAGCCCTGCTAAGATTCAATCTGCGGCGCCCGCCGAGGTCACCAATGGCATCGCGGCGACTGCAGGGGTGAGAGGCGCAATACTGCAGAGCAACAGCAGGGGGCAGTATGACGCTAACATGCTAACTGCGTGTGTGTGTGTATGTGTAGAAGCAGGACGTCCAGGTGAGGTCATCAACGAGGGACAATCAGTGGTATGACGTCGGCATCGTCAAGGTGACCAACATGGTGGTCACTCATTACTACGTTCCCTACGACAACAACATGGCTGACGTAAGAACCTTTAAGTTAATAATCACAATAAAGCAACACCTGAGATTCCCCCACTGTTTAATCTGCGATCAGCTGTTTATTAATCTGCGATCAGCTGTTTATTAATCTGCGATCAGCTGTTTATTAATCTGCGATTAGCTGTTTATTAATCTGTGATCATTTGTTTATTAATCTGCGATCAGCTGTTTATTAATCTGCGATCAGCTGTTTATTAATCTGCGATCAGCTGTTTATTAATCTGGGCTCGGCCTATTAGTAATCTGTGATCATTTGTTTATTAATCTGCGATCAGCTGTTTATTAATCTGCGATTAGCTGTTTATTAATCTGTGATCATTTGTTTATTAATCTGCGATCAGCTGTTTATTAATCTGCGATCAGCTGTTTATTAATCTGCGATCAGCTGTTTATTAATCTGGGCTCGGCCTATTAGTAATCTGTGATCATTTGTTTATTAATATGCGATCAGCTGTTTATTAATCTGCGATCATTTGTTTATTAATCTGCGATCAGCTGTTTATTAATCTGCGATCAGCTGTTTATTCATTAAATATCTTGATTCAACATCAACCTGTGTTTTCAAAATAAAAGCACCAATGACCTACAAAAAGCTACGCTTGTTCAGATTATTGATTAAATATTGATCCAGTTTTGGTGACGTATCCACCTGCAGGATGACTCAGGTGTGATTCCGGACTACAGTCAGATGAAGAAGGTGGAGCTGCAGCCGGGGACGGCCTATAAGTTTCGGGTTGCGGGGATCAATATCTGCGGCCGCGGAGCGTTCTCCGAGGTGTCTGCGTTTAAAACGTGTCTTCCTGGTTTCCCCGGAGCGCCGTGCGCCATCAAGATCAGCAAGGTGAGGCACTTAGAGACCAGAGAAAGTCGTGCCCGTGCCACTGCTGATCTCCGGTCTGTGTTAAACTCTTTCAAATGTGGTCCTGCAGAACCTGGACGGGGCTCAGCTGACCTGGGAGCCTCCTGCCGTCACATCAGGGAAGATCACAGAGTACTCTGTCTACCTGGCCATCCAGTCCAGCCAGGCCGCCTCCTCTAGTTCAGGTTCCGGACCGGCCCAGCTGGCCTTCATGAGGGTCTACTGTGGTCCCAACCCGTCCTGCCTGGTCCAGGCCTCCAGCCTCGCAAACGCCCACATCGACTACACAACCAAGCCCGCCATTATCTTCCGTATCGCCGCTCGTAACCAGAAAGGCTACGGGCCGGCAACGCAGGTCCGGTGGCTACAAGGTGAGACGAATAATGAGGAGAGCTACGAGCGGGAGTGTTAGTGAGGTTTGTTTGAAAATGTTCATGTTAGTGAGGTTTGTTTGAAAAGGTTTGTGTTAGTGAGGTTTGTTTGAAAAGGTTCGTGTTACTGAGGTTTGTAGCAGTGAGGCTTGTGTTAGAGTTCGTACCGCACATTCTGTATATAATGTAAATCATTCCTTTGCATACTGTTGTGATTCATACCGTGCTGCCAAAGTCATGACTATCACGTAGACTTAGATTTAAATATCGTCCACATCTTGGACTGAATTACTGTTTAAGCACTTCTGGTTAGATGCTATCTGCTTTTCGTTGCTTTGTACGTAGTGACATGCGCAATGACAAAGTTGAATCTTATCTTATCCAGTAGTGAGGTTAATGAAGTTTATACACAAAATTATAAAAGCAACTCTCTTGTTTTTGCCTCCATTCATCCTGAGCTGAACTCAAAGATCCAAGACTTTCGCTATGAACAATCCAACCACCTCACAGGTACGAAGAAGCTGATCAGACAGCATGGGGACTGCACAGGTGTGCCTCAGGCTGGCCACAATAAAAGGCCTCAGGCTGGCCACAATAAAAGGCCTCAGGCTGGTCACAATAAAAGGCCTCAGGCTGGCCACAATAAAAGCTCTTAGGCTGGCCACAATTAAAGGCCGCTCTACAATGTGCAGTTTCACTGTATTGGGGGGGTCCAAGAAACCAGTCAGTGTCTGCTGTGACCACCATTTGCCTCACGCAGTGCAACACATCTCCTTTACATAGAGTTGATCAGGTTGGTGATTGAGGCCTGTGGAGTGTTGGTCCGCTCCTCTTCAACGGCTGTGCGAAGCTGCAGTCAGGTCGAGACCCCATGAGGACGACGAGCATGCAGATGAGCTTCCCTGAGACGGCTTCCTGACAGCTTGTGCAGAAATTCTTTGGTTATGCAAACCGATTGTTGCAGCAGCTGTCCGGGTGGCTGGTCTCAGGATGTGGAGGTCCTGGGCTGGAGTGGTTACACGTGGTCTGCGGTTGTGAGGCCGGTTAGATGTGCTGCCATATTCTCTGAAACACCTTTGGAGACGGCTTACAGTGGAGAAATGAACATTCAGTTCACGGGCAGCAGCTCTGGTGGACATTCCTGCTGTCAGCATGCCGACTGCAGGCTGCCTCAAAACATCTGTGGCATCGTGCTGTTTGATGGAACTGCACATTTTGGAGTGGCCTTTTATTGTGGCCAGCCTAATGCCTTTTATTGTGGCCAGCCTAAGGCCTTTTATTGTGACCAGCCTAGAGACACACCTGTCCAATCCTCATGCTGTCCGATCAGCATCTTGATATGTACACACCTGTGAGGGGGATGGATTATCTCGTGCTCACTGACACAGATTCTGACAGATTTGTGAACAACATTTGAGAGGAACAGGCCTTTTGTGTCCATAGAGAAAGTGTTAGATGTTTGAATGAATGGGGGCAAAAACAGAAGTGTTCAGTGTAGAAGAAGTGAGGTTTGTATTAATGAGGTTCGTAGTATGATGTCTGTATATTTGTTCTCCTGTAGAAAGCAGTAAAGATGCCAAACCAGCAGTGAAGAGACCCGGAGCGTCTCCTGACATGTAAGAACTGATTATATCCACTAACACATGCAGGAAATATTTACTTTATATATAGTGACTTCATATCAATGCACTTATACTGTTATTAGTTTTGTATAAACCTTCTGTAAATGGACCAAAACACATATTAAAAGAAAAAAACAAAGCTTTTTATGTTGCTGCAAACTGCTGTAACTCTAAACTCTTTACTGTTTAATAAAACCAAACCGGAAACACCAAGAAAACCTGAGACGGATTCATTTAGTCACGTTACGTTTGTTTGGCACTTAAAATAAAAACTTTGAGACTCTGAACCTTTAAAAAGATGACATCACTGTGACCTCACTAGTGAAATGTAAATGTCATCAACGCTCTTTTATTTATTTTCCGGTTTTCAGGAAACCTGTTGGACCAAAGAAGTTCAGAACTGACCAATAGGAGGAGCCGCCCTGCTGAGGAGGACTGTGATTTGCTGTTGTTGTCTTAAGCTCCACCCTGTTGACTCTGACAGCCTCCTGTCCTAACAGGAAACAGACAAAATAAAAGACTTGTAGGATATTTGTACATTATCGACCAATCAGAACTCTCTTTCTCCTTAATTTGTTTTGGTTCTCCTGGAGACGGCGATGGCGGAGTCAACAACTTTTCACCTTTAAATGGAAAAAAGTTTGAGTTTATGGAACTAGATGTAGCTCTCTGTCTCAGCGTCTCTCGCCCTCTGAGGTCACGATGAAGTTCAGTGGTCACACCGCTTTTGGGGGCGGGGTCCCTGCAGGGGGCGGAGCTTTGTTCTGTAAATTATTGTTTTTCTGTAGCATCATAATATTTTCTTTTTCCTTTTTTTATATATATAAACGTGTTTAAGAAAAGAAATGTTATTTCTTCTGTGGTTTGTTTCTTCTTCTGTTCTCGAAGTGTTTGTTGGCCGCAGTGACGGAGCTCACCCATTGGACAGTTTGTCTGAGCGGGAAGCCAATGATTTTTCCTGCTGTTTGGAAATCAAACATGTTGTTTGTGAATATTCTCTTGAACAATAAAGATTTTTAGAGCATTTTTTTTACCGGCTGTGTGGAGTCCACTTCCTGTCAAAAAGACATTTTCACATTAAAGTTATAATCTGTCAGATTTTCATCAAATCAAACACTTAGTGATTCTCTTTGCAGTCGACGTGTATTTACATCCAGTAATTACCGCTGTAGTTTTTATCTTTAGTGGTGCCGTTAGAGCTCCAGATTTAAATGACCTTCATCTGAATGTGGAAGACTGCTGTTGAGAATTAGCCAGCTAGCTAACACTGGTACGTTTACAACAATGTTGATTAATGTGTGATGTCCTTTATATAAATCTACAGCCAACACATTCTCGCTTTAAACTCTTCTCATATGGACGCTTGGTCAAGACACTTGGCATCATTTTCATTATGTAGTCCCTGCAGTCAAGTGAGCGAAAATATGCAACGTCCGGTTGGACTTTCAAAATAAAACTACTTAATGTTAAAGAGGTTATTTTTTGGCTTCTTCCCTCGCCCTTATTTGTTTTTTTTTCTGTGCATCTAACAGGTTTGCAAAGTCAAAAAGCCCAAAGGGAGTTCCCATCTCCCACAGAAGACTCCTGAACTGAACTCACCACGCCATCAAACCAAGCTGGTTATTAAAATAAGGTTGGAGCCCCTCCAGGCAGTCAGCGGACATGAAGCTGTGATGTGGAGACGGAGCTCAGGTAAAACGTTATGAAAGATAAACGTGTTACAGATTAATAACTCACCACTCTGAAACTCTGGATCCAGTCCAGATTCTGAACCTTGTTCTGGTTGTTCCACGTGAGTTTCGGGATCAGACTCAAGGATCCAACATGTATAGCTGAACTGAAGCTGTGGTTACCCGTAGCGAAGCAGAAACTGTGGTGACCTGAACACCCTGCAAACCCACTGCATTTACCTGCTTTTTTAGACGGCGTTGTGTTTACAGACTTGTCGCACTCCTGACTCGACACATTGACGCTTGGTCAAGGCCCTTTGGCATCGCTTTTAGACCTTTAAGGCTCCACGGTCAAGTTTAGCAATGCTTAGCACCAACAAATATGTAACGTCCGGTTAGACTTTCGCCATTTTGAAACAGCACATTAAAGTTTTAAATACATTAAAGTTGTGAAACATTACAATTTGATTTAGGCAACAAAAAGTACTTGGAGTAAGGTTTGGAAAGATCCTGGGTTTAAATACGTACGTAGGTAAGTGAACATTTAAGTTAACTTACGTAACTCGCGTTACTTAAAAAAAAAATATTAATGTTAACTTTTTGTTTCACATGGGACATGAACCCCGGTCTCCCTATTCAAAGTCAGAGTTCTGGTCCACCATCCAAACCCAAGCACCTCCTTACTCCGAATGTTCTGTTAAACATCACATACCTGCTTTTACTGTCACAAACTGACGCTACAGGGCTTCCCCTCACTGTGCTGACCTATGAACCAATGGGGATCTCCAGTGCGTTACAAACTGACACCGATGGGTCTTGACCATGTGTCCATATGTGACCAGTCGGGGAGGCAGAACAGCTTGGTTTTTAATGACTTAGCGTAACGGCAGAAACACCATAGTTGTGGTAGCTGCATATCTGCGCCAACAACAAGAGTCTTGGCTCAGTGTGTTTGTCTGACACAGATCGTCACTGATTAATCAGCCCACCCACGAGGCTCACCTTCCCAAAACCATGGAACCGTCCATGCAGGCTTTGTTCGGCTTCACTGTTCGATCCCCCGGTCCTCACCTACACCTCACCTACTGCAGGTACTGCACAAGTGCAATTCCCAACAAAAATCTAATAGCAGTGAGATGCTTCACTCTGTAGCTAAAACAGGGTGTTCAACACACGGGTGAAAAAGGAGCTGCAGAGATGTGCTGTCTGACAAAAAAGTATGAAACCATGTGAACCTGTTCTGGTTCAACCTCTAAATATAATTATGAACCAGAATGTGACCTCTTTAATGTTCTCATTGTGAAACATCACCATTTTTTTATGTTTTTAAGTACTTGGTTAGGTTTAAAAATCATCACGGTTTGGCTTAAAATAATTACGTTACTTTCAGCACTTCACGTATAAAAGCACTCGATGCTGACTTTGTTTTTACGCAGGAAACAAACAAGGCCGTAGGCTGGCCATAATAAAAGGCCTCAGGCTGGCCACAATAAAAGGCCGTAGGCTGACCATAATAAAAGGTAATATGCTGGCCACAATAAAAGGCCTCAGGCTGGCCACAATAAAAGGCAATATGCTGGCCACAATAAAAGGCCTCAGGCTGGCCACAATAAAAGGCCTCAGGCTGGCCACAATAAAAGACCTCAGGCTGGCCACAATAAAAGGCAATATGCTGGCCACAATAAAAGGCCGTAGGCTGGCCATAATAAAAGGCCTCAGGCTGGCCACAATAAAAGGCCACTCCACAATGTGCAGTTTCACTGTATTGGGGGGCTCCGGAAATAGGCTTTTTGTGTAAATAGAGAAAGTCTTGGATGTTTGAGTTCAGCTCATGATGAATGAGAAGTGTTGCCTTAATAATTTTGTTCAGTGTAGTTACCTCCACAGATGAACGTTTAGCCAGAGACAGGATGTATTTGCCCCTTTCTCCGCCTCTCTTCTTCAGAGCAACAAGTTTTGCTAAAATTCCATGTGGTGAAACTTTATTTCACACCTTTCTGTTTTGTTGGATCGAACTCTCCGATTTGTTAATTGATTAATGGTGACACCTGTTTTCATTTTCAGAGCAGCAGCAGCTCACTGAACGTTTACCTGAAGTGTATCAGACTCACTGATCATTAAAGAAATCATCAGAATTTTTTCTTTAAACTCATTAAATATGATCAGCTGACCCACCCTCCTCTCTGTGCCAGATCAATATCTATCAGTAGATATTGATTTATAGAACATGATTAAAAACAGTTTACAGAGATGAGAACAATGAGATAAAATCAATCGATAAAAGTGTGAGAATCGATAATACATGTAAAATAAAAATCAGAGAATCAATCGATAAGGAACAGAGAGACGGTCCTCAGATATCGGTTATCGATCTGTTCATCAGTCAACATCAGTCTCTCTGTCATGAAAGCCTGTTTGTGTGCATGAACGTGCGCGTGACCGCCGCGTTGTGTGCGCGCTTCGCGGTGCTGATGGGGCTTCATTCAGTCTGAACAGAGACCCTGCTGCATCAATGAGGAGGAGGAGGGTGAAGAGCAGGGATCCTTCATCTGATCAGATCATCGATCCGCGATGATCGATAAGCGTCCGGAGCCGCGCTGATCAGGTGCTTAGAGTCCGGAGCGGCTGCACGAGGCGACAATCAGCGTAATCAATCGCACCTGATGTGAGCCGCGGCGCGGGGAGCAGCGCGAGACAATCAGCTGACCGGAGGACACAGCGGCTCTGACTGCGGGTTCTGGACTCCGGACTGGTTTCTGGGTCACGTGACCAACGAGCCGCAGGTGCGATCCCCGCCGGAGGTGAAGAGGCAGCGGAGGGAAATCGGCAGGTGACCCAGGTAGGAGATCTTTCACCCGCGGACACCATCACAACCAGGGAGCACAGGTCCCTCTCACATGGAGGGAACCGGACACCAGACTCCATTTAAAAGTTGGTCATTTTAAGGTTGCTTCACTCGCCTGCAGTAAAACACAGCGGGAGAACAAAGATGCCATTTTCTTTTTAATCCACACGACCTGCTCATTAATTCGGCTCACCGTTAATAAACCGAAGAGTCATTTAGCAGAATAAGAAATCGTTTATTTAAACTGGTGTGATGTGATTCTGGCGCTGAAACGCGCTTTGTGTTGCGGCGGGAAACCGCTCAGATCTGACTGCAGTTTGGTGGATTTTATTCCTGTTGAATTGGATCCATCAGTTGAAGAAAGCTTCATTTCTGACGTGACGGAATTTGAATATTTGATGAAGAAGAAACGTCGTTTATGTTTGTTGTTATTGGCCCCACCCAGCGCCACGTGCCCGCCGCCGTGTGTGTGTGATGTGTTTCCTACACGATGTTTGTCAGAAGCGAGTCAGTGCTGATCACAAGCGATCAACGCTCATCATGTGTCATTAATCAGACTTCCTGCACTGAAGGAGCGGCCTTGAAGCTTCCTTCACCTTGTTTGTTTGTTTGTTTGTTTGTTTGTTTACAGCCAGGATCGTTTCCATGACGTGATGATCAAAAGCTCCAGAAGGTTAAATGTCCCGTTTTGTTCTTTACAGTAATTAAAGTAAACAGAAGTTTAGAGAATCATGAAACGTGAATCTGTCAGCGAAGGAGAGAAACCAGCCAATCAGGGAGCAGACAGATGGCCACATGACTGTACATTTATTATTTATATTTTTGTCTCTTCATGCTGCAGAAAATGGAAAATAAAAAGCAGCAACAGTGTCAGGATCCTATCAGCTAGCGTTATTAACGATCTAAAGTACATAAAATAATATTAAATATATAATCAAAGTTTTGGAAAAAGTCTTAATGCAGATCAACAATGAAACGTATCGATGTCTCCAATCTTCTGACGGTTTGTGGTTCAGATTTCTAGCAGCCGTCTGACTGAGCTGAGGTGGAAGAAGTACTGCAGTAAACTCAGCAGCCAATCAGAAACACCAGCAGAAAGAGACGAGAGCGGAGAGGAAGCAGAGTTAGTAACATGCGTTAACGGGATAAGAATACGGATGGAGAGGAGCTCAGTGCATCATGGGAAGTCTCCCGGTGTTCTGTCGATTTACGCTACCTATCGTATCGCTGATCGTCAGCAATATCATAAAGAAAATCATTATGAGTCTATCTGAATACGCTGCCCCCTATCTTAGATAAAGATGGCATAAGATAGAATTTCTACATGCTCCCCACGTCCTTACAGAACAAACCAAGCAGGAAGCTTCCGGTCTACAACATGAAGCCGATGCTGAAGTCCCTGAAAGCTGCATTCTGTTGAAAATCCAGCAGGGGGCGACTCTTCTTGTTGCACAAAGAAGTCCGGCTCCATTAGAAATAATGGGAAAATGTTTCTCCTTCTCAGCTGAATAATTCCCCCAGTAAACACTTTCCTGATGAGTTTATGGTCTCAGTCGCTAGTTTCAAGTCTTCTTCAACACAGCATGATGTTCATTTAGTAAATTATGGTCCCATTTAGAGGAACAGAGACCAGGAAGCAGGGGGGGCTTTAGGGCGGGGCTACAAGCTGAGTCGGCTGTTCACTTTCTCTGGTGAGAACATTTAGTTTTCAGACTGTTGTTCTCTGGACAAACTTATCAGCCTGTTAAAATGACAGTTAACCTGAGTTACAGCTGCACCTAGCTAAGCTAGCTAGCTAGCTCCGCACACGGCCGTTAGCTCCACCGTATCGTCACTTCCTGGTTGCAAAAACTCAACATGGCGGCGCCCTATCTGCCAAACGAGGCTTCAAAACGGCGGTCCACAAACCAACAGGTGATGTCACCAGGACGATGTCCATTTCTTACGCACGGAGGGAGTAGTGGTGCGAGATGATATGAAGGATTCTGAAGTGGGAGCATTATTTGATAGGTGATATTAGTCTCAGAAAACATGATGTTATAATAAAACTGTTAGAATTCTGTGAGAGTTATAACTTTCTGGGTTTGGAAAAGGGAACACGTAAGGTGGCATTTTTTGACAGGGCAGCGTATATCGTCAGAACACCGGCAGTCTAGGCGCACAGCAGCATAACTAAGGGATGTTTCAGGACTCGCCTGGCCCAGTCCGAACTATAAGCTTTATAAAAAGCCACGTTTCCACCGAAAGTCCTCCGAACCTTTAGTCCCAGGATCTACTTTACAAATACTAAAAGGTTCCTTCTGCCCGTTGTTGACCAGCTGACGTCTCTTCTACAGCGAACCGATCGACAAACGGGCATCATTATTCAGTATTACTGTTTTTAATGTTTTAATGAGCGGGTCCGTTTGTTTTGGAGAGAAGACGACCTCGGTGGTCATTCGTCTCCCGGTGGAAACCTCCCCGAGCGATCAACACCGAAGGAATCCTGAACGAACACCAGACTGAGCTCACGTTAGCAGCTCAGCTCGCAGGTGACATTTTAACATGTCGTATTACCTGAAACTTAAAACAATAACTCTGGACCCAGTATCTGGATAAACTCCATCAGCTGTTCGCTGCTGTTTCAGAGCTGAAAATATAAAGGAGACGTACGATCTCGGGACGATACGGGATCAGGTCCGTATCTTCGGCTGTTGGTCATGTGATTGTTGCTTTATATATTTCACAAACATACGTCACATTAGACAAAATGAAAGAGTGGCTGCAGCGCGACCGATTGAAGCCTTACTCTTGCATTCAGAGCTTCGTCTGGAAACACGAAGGAACGTGTCCTCATACCTAAACACACAAAACAGGTCGATTGTCACATGTTTCAAAACAACAGCCACAGACGTACCGGACCTTCAGTATGTTACATGACGCCACTGACTCCGGCTGCGGCACGGTTTTGATGCGTCCTCAGCCCGGCGCCAAAGTCCACTGGAAGCGTCTCAGAATTTATTTATTTATATTTATTACTTCCATCAACTTCAGGCTGCACTTCCCACAGGGAGCCTTTCAGAATCAGAGCGTTTAGATTTTGTTGATTTTGGTAATCAGTGTTTGGACTTTGTGCTTACTGTGATTCAGTAGCTACGTAGTTGAATTATTTCCTTTTGTGTCCGTTTTAAGCGTGTTTATTGTTGGTTTAAGATCAGGAGTCTCAACAGGGTGTTTTATTTTGAAAATTGACTGGATTTTTTTTCTCGGCTTTATTGCTGAAACACGTGTCGGACAACTGGAAAAAGAAGTCGGGGTTTTTGGATTAAAGAGCAGTGGACCTTAGATGATCCACCTGGCAGATCAACCGGACCAGGTGCCACAACGGGTGCGGTGATCGCTCAAGGGAGAGGAAAGAGAGCCGGGACAGGAACCATGTTGGCCCAGATTGGACTTAATTCTGCTCCTAAAGGTCTGGTCTTGACAAAATGAGACTCTGGTTGGCCAAGCAACAGAAATCAGAGACTGTTGAGCCCGCATCTTTACAGAGACCTGGTCCATCAACATCCTGGATCAAACACTCGGCGGGCTGTCCATGTTCTGAACTGTCAGAGCAGGACTTTGGCCAGATGAGGAGGTGGACTCCATCGAAAACGCTTGGAGCTCAAACGCAGTCAAGATGGACTCTGTTTCCCAAATGTCAGACTGTTTAATGAGAAGATGAAACCAGATTATCATCTTGTTGCTGCTGTTTACATGTTACCACATTGTACTAAACAGTTTGATATATGTCAGGTTCTGTGTGTGCAGCATGAAGGGACAACAGACTTTCTCTAGACAAATAAACAGCCTTGCAGGGATGCACGATCCGACTGTTTCAGTCCCGATACCTGGACTTGAGGTCCGATGGTGAGTTCCGATCCCAGTGTGAAAGGAATCAGGTGTGTTCCTCACTGTGACGACGAGACTGGGGATCTTTCTGTTATGTGTAAAGCGACGTCAGCCTCGACTTACACGTCACTTTCTAACTTTGTGAAACTAAATGCTACGTTAGCTCCCCTGGTACGGACGGAAGTGAATTTTAATAGATCGGCGCCTCGTCAGAACACCTGATCCAGCAGTTTGAGTCGCTATCGGATCGGTGCGTCAGTATTAACGAGTGGCTGCATAGTCCACCGTTTTTCTGGTGGCTGGAACACTGGGAACACAAGCTCTGTTTAAGCTGTCTGAGGAACCAAAGAGTTCTTTGACCTGTTCAGTCGAGCCTGTCGGACTCTAAAAGTTCTGTTTGATGTTCTTCAAAGAAAACGTGAGGGGTTCTGTTGTGATTGAAGATCCTGTAATGATCATGTGTTTTATCAAGTATTTTACACGTGTAAAGTACAAGTACTTCACTTCATCATCAGCTGGACCAGACTCTGTTCATAAAAGTTCCGGGCTTCATAGCAACACTGAGGTCACTAATAAACCCCGCCCACTGCCAGCTGTTCAAAAACAAAGCAGGAAGTCAGTCCAATGAGCTAATTCGACCTGACATGAGTTTAAATCTCTGGCTTTTTGCTTTAAAGTGTCTGTGTAGAGTAAAGTAAAGCTGACCGTCATCATCTTCTCTGCTTCATGTAAACGTCTGTTTAAGTTCTGCTCACCTGTCAGACGTGTTTCTCCTTCTTTTTTTGATAAATCCTGTTTTCTCAGTTTTGTCTTTAAGCACTACACTACCCATGAGCATCAGCGGCTGTTGCTATGGAGACACCTCAATCCAGAGCAGTGACATCACAGTTACATCATATTTAAATCCACAGCTGCTGCCTTTGATCTGCCTTTGATCCAAAAACTGAGTCTTTAACATGTGAATTTGACAACCAGCCACCCGGCAACAGAGTCTGGAGCTCTGTGATTGGACGGTGCTTACAGCAGTGCTCTCTGGGACTCGTAGTTTGTACTCCTAAAGTGGTTTAGGACTGAGCCTGTCAAACAGGTGACTTCCTGTCCTGCGACTCCATCCATGGAGCTGCTGTCTATGATGTCACAGTGATGTCACGTTTACGCCATGCTGTGCTTCAGTCTGAGAGTGTGTCTACTGTATCACACACAAGCACACAGAGCGCCCCGGGGGTTGAAAGGTTATTGGTTGCCTGGCTGCAGCGCTCAGCCAATCAGATGCCAGCACTCAGAGTTGGGATTTTCTGCATTGTTGCCATGCGGAGAATCTGCTGCCTGACCTACATTCATCCTACACACACACACACACACACACACACACACGCACGCAAGTGCAGTTGTGTGTGTCTCAGTGTGTTTGGCTCAAAGGCACCGAGGCAGCGGCTTCATGAATTCTGGATGTGTTTCCTCTCTGGAGAACGTTTGGCGTCTCTGTGAGGACCTGTGTGCAGGATTAAACTGCAGCAGCATGAGAGTGAACACACCCTCACACGGACCTGTCAGAGCACATGTTTAAATCTATGTTTTAAATACAGTGCAGTGTTTTACTGGGGGAACCGTACTTGGGGCGGGGTCACGATGTTGTCACAGATTTTGTTGAGATCTACTGTTGATTTTCTCGACGCTTAGTCAGCTTCGTAAAACAGTAAGTATTTGTAGGCCTATGTAGACAAAAAGTAAAGGTAACAGGTAGGCTAGTGGTTTAATTAAAGGACTTTGTTAAAGCTACCTGCTGTAAATAATTATTAATAAACCTACCAAATATTTAATTAAGAGATTAGCTATCATTATGACATATTGCTTAAAACAATACACTGTATTCACACAAAACCGTTCCCGCAGTGCCACCGTGTGTCCCTTATTTCATAGTGGCAAAGTTGGCAACACTATAGCTAACGTTTGTTGCTTGGTTGCTACTAGCTAAGTGACTTCACTCCGTTCCACGCAGAAATATATCTCACCTGATGTGTTTAATCCAACACGTCTTGGTCCTTAAATCACACTCATCCTCTCATGGAAGCTCTTTGATGTCGGAGAGAAATTTATTAGGTCAGATACGCCACTTTAGGATTAGTGGTCTTTGTCATTATGTATTTCCACAGTCACTGCGACTTTCTTTACTTTTTAAATTTTAAATTGACCATCATAATGTGTGTGATTCAGAGCACATTTCAAACAGGATCACAAAATTAGTTGTCTCTCGCCGTTGACTACCGTCAGATACGTTTTATAGAGGAGACATGGCGTCCAATCACATCCTCAATACAACTCTATGGGAAACGCTTGTAATGCCAAAAATGGCGGAAAACCAATCGTCGGCTTTAACAGCCAAAGTCGGAAACATGTTTCATATTTCTCCACTTCAACAGCTCTTACAGACACCTGACTTTCTGGTTGTCTTCGTGACTACAGTCTGAAAGTTTCTACAGAGGGGTTTGTTCATTTTATTCACAGCCTGAGTTACCCGTCCATCCATCCATCCATCCATCCATCCTCAACTGCTTATCCTGTGTACAGGGTTGCGGTGGGGTGGAGCATAGACTGTATATAAAAAGGGGTGGAGCCTATCCCAGCTGACATCTGGCGAAAGGCGAGGTACACCCTGGACAGGTCGCCAGTCCATCACAGGGCCACACAGAGACAAACAACCACGCTGCCCATTTTCCCAAAAACCGGTAGAAATAAAGTGTTTTCTGATTTATGAAATAATAAAATTAGATATCCAGTATCCCCTCTGTAGAAACACGAGTATGTGTCGACAAAATAAAACAATAAATTTAAACTTGACTTAATCCACTGTTCAGATTTCAGTTATTGAAATATATGCAAATTAGCGTATATTCATTAGAAACTGCCACATTTGCATATTTAAATGTTTTGTAAAACAAAAAATATTATCTTAATGTAAGTAATGAACTAGGAAAGTTTCACGTTTATCTATTAGTTAATTTCTTGACCTGCAGTGTCTGACCTTAAATGTCACTGCCAAGAAACAAAACCTAGAACCATAAGCAAATTATAACCACACAGATCTGTTCAATGTACAATGTAACGGTATGATTACAACACTGTAAGAGAGAAAACGGTCTGAAACAAACTCTGGTCCTCATGTTGTTATGGTGCTCGAGTCTGATTCGAGGCTTCAGGGACTGTGTGACCAGGATGAAAGATTAAAATCTAAATTTATCTGATTTAATATTCAGCTCTGACCTCCTGCCCCCCTCTTTTAAATCTGTTTCATTCCTTCATCCCCCTCTAATCCTCTCTCTCTTTTCATTTATTTTTTCATTTTCAGTTTGCTTTATTGCTGTAATGTGAGGAGCATCTGGTGAGCCAATCAGAGTGCAGGAGAAGGAAGCACAGGGCGGGAAACACGATGAAGCAGGCGAACGCAGATTTCTGTATCTGACAAACTCTGTGTGCGTCCATGTTTCTGTCTCTACAAACACACAGACAGGGTGCTCGTGGTGTTAGAGGCCCCGTCCTCACGCTCACAGGCTCTGAGGTGCGTTCACGGTCCATGAGTGCTTCCAGCTGTTGAATCGTCAGGTGCACGAGGGTCTCGCAGACTGTTTTATGCACATTCTCTGTAAATCTGCATCTCTGCAGACTTTGCCTGAGGAAATTACCCACAGTTCATAGCGTTGTTACATTAAAGACGGGGTTACCAGGGGAGACCTGTGGTGTAAAAAAAGAAAAGGTAAACAAATATGGAAGGACAGGGTTCCCACAGCTTCTTTAAAGGTCCTAAAATAAAAACAGGGAAATAAGTTGTCTGTAATTTACCGTTTAAATTTGTGGCAGATGTTAAATCTGCCGATGGTGCGTTTAAGGCTGGTGGGAAAATAGTCAAGCAGAGTGGCTTGCTGTGAAACTTCAACTCAGCGTGTATTGTTTGATTAACTAAGTATTAGACAATGTGAGACCCCGCTTTTAATATAAGTTTGATGTTACCTTTGTGTTGGCTGCAGACGTTGACGTCTGGCTGCGTGTTGTCAGAGAGGGACGCCGCTGCTCTGATGGCGTGCGGTAGCTCGTTCCACCATCGTGGTGTCACAGATGAGATCAGGGACTGAGGTCGCTTTGTGTGAAGGGCTGGCAGAGCCAGGCGCCGTTCGCTGGAGGAGGAGCGGCAGAGAAGGATTATGGAGTATTGTTTGTATTATGGAGTTTAGGTAGATGGTGCAGACAGAGTTCTCTCCGTGTCGGGGGTGTACAGCGGGAACAGGAGGGGGCTGAGCACACAGCCCTGGGGGGCTCCGGTGTTGAGCACTAGAGTGGAGGAGGTGAGTCCGCCAATCCGAACTGACGGGGGTCTGTTTGTGAGGAGGTCCAGTATCCAGCTGCAGAGTGTTGTGTTTAAACCCAGAGTGCTGAGTTTGCTGATCAGCTTCATGGAGAGATTGTATTGGACGCTGAGCTGAAATCCACAAACAGCATTCTGATTGGTTGGTGTTGTTTTTCTCAAGGTGTGTGAGGGCTGAGTGGAGATGCCGTCCTTTGTGGATGTGTTGGTTCTGAAAGCAGGCTGGCTGGCTGGGGTGGGGGTTCTTTATGTGCTGCAGAACCAGTTCATCAGAATGGGCCTGAGAACCACAAGACGGTTCAGACAAGACCCTGAAGACTTTTTAGGGACAGTAAGGATGGTGTCTGTGTTGGAGCAGGTGGGAACGCTGCACTCAGTTATCACATCAACAAGCTGACCGGTAAAGGTTTTCATACACGGACCCCACAAGTGTAGTAAAACAAACAACACACACACACACAGCTGCAGGTGTTTGAACATCAAAGCAAACATCTGCTGAAGCTCTCTCTCTCTCTCTCTCTCTCTGTCTCTCTCTCTGTGTCTCTCTCTCTCTGTGTCTCTCTCTCTCTGTGTCTCTCTCTCTCTCTCTCTCTCTGTCTCTCTCTCTCTCTCACACTGTCTCTCTCTCTCTCTCTCTCTCTCTCTCTGTCTCTCTCACTGTCTCTCTCTCTCTCACTCTCTCTCTCTCTGTGTCTGGGTCTCTCGCCCGCTTTCAATCTCTCCCTTCAGTTGCAGCAGACACAACAGAGCAGAGAGCATCATGGGGGAAAAGATGAGAATCAGAGGCGTTCCCACAGATCAGTGTGGTGCCAGCAGGGGGCAGCACAGGCCCATCCACAGAACACCATGTTTCAATGCCTGATCAATATTTCAGCTGCAGCCGTGAAACGCTGATCACCGATCAATGAACTTGTCAATCAGGTATCTTAATCTGATATTGTTTTGTAGTGTGTGTATGTGTGTTCTCTGTCCTGCAGCCTGTGTTTGTGTAAGTAAGCACATCATGAGCCTTCTGTACAATCCTGTATGTGGACACATGCCCGGCAAATGAAGCTGATTCTGATTCTGTACAACCAGTACTTCATGAAGCTGGGAATACTTTCTTTAGTAGTACTTTTACTGCTGATACTTCACATGAAGCTTCGGCGTCAGTCTGGGAACAGAGCAGAAGTTCAAAAACATTAAGAAGATAAAAAAAAGAGAAACCACGAAGTAATCACAGAGTTCCTGACGCTCTCGGCTCATCGTTCCTCTGAAGCCTTCTCTCTCTCTCTCTCTCTCTCTCTCTGGTTAATCACTACTCTCTAGTCCTCAATTAAAGGTCAGCCCTCAGCGGCTGCTCTGATTGGTTGGTACTGACTAGCTCTGTCTTGTTCCCACGGGCCAGTTTAACCCCTTAACCACATAAACCTGATGCTGGAGAGTCACACCTCACTGTTTCCCCTGTTAGCATGCTAACATAACGTAGCATGTTAACCACAGACTGTGTTAAAGAAGTGGGCGTAGCCGTGGAGACGTCCCCCGTTGGTTTGTGGACTGCTGTTCTGAGGCCTCCAGTTTGGCATTTTGGCTGTCACCATCTAGGTTTTTTGGAACCTGATGTGACCATATTTGGACGAGAGGGTGGAGTTTAGCTAGCTTGGTTAGCTAGGTGCGTCTGTAATTCATGTTAACTGTGATATTAGCTGGGATGCTAATTTAAGCTAGCGACAAACAGGTTTAAAACAAAACGTTCTTACTGAAAAATGAGCAGCCGACTCCTGATGAGCTTTTTCAGCGGAGCTGGTTAAACGTACGCAGAGCAGCTGATACGAGTCGCCTCTATCCTGATTGACAGGTCGCCATGATAGCAACTTGTCAATCAGCTTGTAGCCCCGCCCTAAAGCCCCCCCTGCTTCCTGGTCTCTGTTCCTCTAAATGGGACCATAATTTACTAAATGAACATCATGCTGTGTTGAAGAAGACTTGAAACTAGCGACTGAGACCATAAACTCATCAGGAAAGTGTTTACTGGGGGAATAAATCAGCTGAGAAGGAGAAACATTTTCTTCCTGCAGCCGGTGGAGTCAGCCCTGCTGGCTGCTGGAGAGGACGCAGGTTTAAGGGGCTTCACTTTTCAGCCCTGCAAGTTAACATAATATAGCATGCTAGCATCATGTAGCATGCTAACAGAGGTGTTTGCTCAGCTTCCTGGAGGTCTGAACTGACTGTTCTCTGCAGCATTGTTTTTCCCAGAGTTCCTTGCTCCTGTCCTGCTGATGTTGAGCTGCTGAATGTGAAAACAGATAAACACAGGAGGCGTTTGAATGTGAATGATCGGGGGTCTTTTGTTCTGCTAATGTGTTGCTGGGTGTGAAGACCACTGTACTGAGAACAGACTCTGACAAATACGGTTCTATATTTTCCCAGTGCCAATGTTGTCGTGTTCTGATCTTTATGTGAGTGAATGAAGCGACCACAGGAAGCAACACGTTACTGATCCACGCAGAGAGACGCTGTCGTTGCAACATTTCTTCAGGATGTTGATAGAAAACAAAATCACATGACAACTGATTTAAACTGATTTGAACATTATTCTCAGGTTACAGAGAGAGAGGGGAATTGAAAATCAAGTTTCTGTAATTTAACAAGCTCTGACCCCTTTCAAAATAAGAGCAGCAACACACAGAGGAAACGTATTAACCTGAAAATCTAATGGACTTTTAAGCTTTTCTTGGTGTTTAAGTGTTCGAGCCCCCGAAAACGAGTCTGTAATCTCTTCAGGACAGACTGAATGTTTGACGGAGAATAAAAACTACAAAGCTTAGAAGACGTTAAGCTGTCATTCCTGTTTCAAATCACGGTGATGTCCAAGATATTTAAAATAATAGATTTATTTAGAGATGTTTTTAATGTACAGTCAAATTTGTCAAACAAATAATTAAATACCTTATTTTGTTATATTTATGGAAATGTGCACCTTTTTAAAAATATGTTTAGTTCCGATTTTGGGAAATGTGTATATTATCTGATTCTTGACTGCTGCTCAGATTGTATTTTGGCTTTGAGAGAAATCAGAAATAAGTGAATTTCCTGTGAGATCAGAGCTTCCTGTAGGTTTAATTTGGAAATCTCACAGCGGAAGTGATGGGTGGCAGCAGGTAACTTGACTGCGCAGACTCACAGTCCGTGTGAGCGCGTCTGAGACACGCAGAGGAGAAAACAGCGAGTTTAACGGAGCTGAAAAACAACTTTCTCCTGCTTTAACTTCACTTTACTGACGGGACACGGATTTATTCTGCTTTCAGTCCACTTTTAATCCGGATTTAATCCTGAATTCACTTCATGTTTTACCGGGAAGACTAAGCAGCTGGAACTGCTGCAGAGAGGATGGTTCAGGTATTTAAACTGTTTAAGGGTTAATGCTCAGTTTAAACTTACTAATCTGATTTAAAGGGTTAATGCTCAGTTTAAACTTACTAAACTGATTTAAAGGGTTAGTGTTCAGTTTAAACTTATTTAACTGATTTAAAGGGTTAATGCTCAGTTTAAACTTACTAAACTGATTTAAAGGGTTAGTGTTCAGTTTAAACTTATTAAACTGATTTAAAGGGTTAATGTTCATGTTAAAACTTATTAAACTGGTTTAAAGGGTTAATGCTCAGTGTAAACTCATTAAACAGATTTAAACTGACCATATGTCTATTTATGTGTCTATGTCCTGCTGCAGAACCACTTGCCCTACGGGGACAAATAAAGTTTAAGTAAGTAAATAAGTAAAGGGTCAGAGTTGAGTGTAAACTCATTAAACAGATTTAAACTGACCAAAGTTATAAAACTTATTTAAACTGAAGAGTTTAAACTTATTAAATTGGTTTAGAGGGTTCGGGTTAAGGGTTTGAATGTAGAAGTCCGGTTTAAATTCATAATACTGATTTAAACTGGAGAATGTAAACGTATTAAACTGGTTTGAACTTCAGGGTGTAAAACTTTTAAAGTGGTTTAAACTGGAGAGTTTAGACTGCTGCAGATGCTGATTCTGATTCCCTTAGTGTTTCATGCTGCAGCTTAAACTGCTGATAATCAGACTTCAGCAGGTTGTTGAACTTCAGCTGCCAGCAGCAGGTGACCACTGAAAAGCAGCTGTAATTATTAATAAGCCTGTTATTATCAGAGCCCCATTGATTGATTACCTGGAAAAACTGCCTGACTTATTATCTATCTTATCGTTTTGTGCATCAAGCTCCTCGAGTGAGGCGGTGAAGTTTAACCTGCTGGGTTATTTACTGAATCTCGTGGTTATTTAGGGTCAAACGGGTCTGAACAGTAGAGGAGGTGTTAAAACACCAGAAGGTTCTGCAGCTTCTCTCTTCCTGTTTTCTGTTGTTGACTCATTGTCGGGATCTTTGTTGTTCTGAGGACAAAGGGTCCAACAGATCAACATAATGCAGGGAAAATCTCAGCTGGAGATCTCAGGCTGTGATGCTGCGTTCAGGGGCAGCGAGGGGTCGCCCACATGTTGAGAGTATATTGTTCTTTTTATTTCAGGTTTAATTTTAAATAGAACAGACACAACCTGTTAGATAAAAACACATTAAAAAGGCTTTTAAAGAGTTCTTCAGGCTTGGTTTGGACTCAGGGGACAGTAAGCAGACCTGAACTCAGACCATATTCAGTGCTTCATAACCCAACAGCAGCGTTTTAAAGCCAGTGTAAAGATCTGAGACCTATACTCACGTGGTCTCTGCTGGTCTCAGTGAGGACTGAATCAGCTGCAGCCGTCTGATCTGAGACCTGCAGAGACGCCGTTAGTCGAGCCAGCTGAAGGTAAACCTGCTGAGAGGGAAATCCTTTCAGTCTAGTGTTATTGTTCATGTGACGGTCGGCTGACGTCTTCATGTGGATGTTAAAATTCAAGAGTCCAGGACTGCTCCAGGTCTCTGCTTTGTGGTCTTTAGAGACTGAAGCTGAGCTCAGTTTTAGCTTCTCCAGCGACCTAACATCAATTATTATTATTGCCTGCACTTTATGTAATGAGAGCCAGGTTTTGTTTCTTTCACAGCTAACAAAGTCTACACTGAACAAAATTATAAACACAACACTTTAGTTTTTGCCCCATTTATCACAAGCTGAACTCAAAGATCTAAGACTTTCTCTACTTACACAAAAGGCCTCTGTCTCTCAAATATTGTTTACAAATCTGTCAGAATCTGTGTTAGTGAGCACGAGATAATCCATCCACCTCACAGGTGTGGCATATCAAGATGCTGATCAGACAGCATGGGGATTGCACAGATGTGCCTCAGGCTGGCCACAACAGAAGGCCACAGGCTGGCCACAACAGAAGGCCACAGGCTGGCCACAACAGAAGGCCACAGGCTGGCCACAATAAAAGGCCACTCCAAAATGTGCAGTTCCATCCAACAGCACGATGCCACAGATGTTTTGAGGGCAGCGTGCAGTCGGCATGCTGACAGCAGGAATGTCCACCAGAGCTGCTGCCCGTGAACTGAATGTTCATTTCTCCACCGTAATCCGTCTCCAAAGGCACTTCAGAGAATTTGGCAGTATATCTAACCAGCCTCACAACCGCAGACCACGTGTAACCACTCCAGACCAGGACCTCCACATCCAGCATCTTCACCTCCGAGATGGTCTGAGACCAGCCACCCGGACAGCTGCTGCAACAATCGGTTTGCATAACCAAAGAATTTCTGCACAAACTGTCAGAAACCATCTCAAGGAAGCTCATCTGCATGCTCGTCATCCTCATGGGGTCTCGACCTGACGAGTGGAGTGGACCAACACTCCACAGGCCGCAATCAACAACCTGATAAACTCTGAGTGAAGGAGATGTGTTGCACTGCGTGAGGCAAACGGTGGTCGCACCAGATACTGACTGGTTTCGACTGGACCCCCCCGATACAGTGAAACTGCACATTTTAGAGCGGCCTTTTATTGTGGCCAGCCTGACGCACACCTGTGAGGTGGATGGATTATCTCGTGCTCGACTATCACAGATGTTGACAGATTTGTGAACAGTATTTGAGTGAAACAGGCCTTTTGTGTACGTAGAGAAAGTCTGAGATCTTTGAGTTCAGCTTGTGATGAATGGGGCAAAAAACTAAAGGGTTGCCTTCGTAATTTTGTTCAGTGTAGTTAGCAAACACTAAAATAACGTTTTCAAATCAGGTTAAACTCTGATCAGCTGCCCCCCCCACACACACACACTCTGTGTTGAATATTTAAATGCTGTATTTGCATCTCTTTGTCTGCAGCTGCAGCCTTTGATCACACTGTGCTTCAGTTCTGTAGTGAATCACAGTAATGAAGGAGATTTTCAGTCTGTTTGATGTGTTAACCGTCTCTCATCAACATGTTGCCTTTGTGAGGCTAAAATGCAAGTTAGCCTGCTCGGCTAGCGTTTGGTGCTGTGAAGAACGACTGAAACACGATGCACGAGACACAAAGTATAAATGCATGGCTATGTGCGTAGCCTATTGGGTAGCTACGCACATAGACTTAACACACGTTGCCACCATGTTGCCACCACGTTAACGACGTTGCCACTACGTTAACACACGTTGCCACCACGTTGCCACCACGTTAACGCACGTTGCCACCATGTTGCCACCACGTTAACGCACGTTGACACTACGTTAACACACGTTGCCACCACGTTAACGCACACGTTGCCACATGTTCATATTCTGGACTAAAGCTGATGATCCACAGCGCATGTTTTTGAGCAATGTTGCTGGGTAATGTTGCTAATGGCAACTTTGTTTTGAATGGATAACGGCGGGACAGGTGGCGGGCGTTGGGGATTGCGGTAGTAATCTTTACATATTGCCATTGACGGGAGCATTGCCCACCACCATTGCTCTAAAAAGTGGCTCCGTGTATATTCAGCTTTAGATTCAGGTCTCTGCAGACTGAATCTGTCCCTGAGTTTAAGCAGGAACGTGTAGTTCAGTTCTGGGATTTGTAGTTCTGGGATTTGTAGTTCTGGGACGTGAACCAGACAGCAGTTTGTTTTCAGAGAGCTTTTATCAGCTGTTCGGTTAGAGAGCTGCATCACCTGAGGGGAAGGGGAGGAGAGGTGAGAGTAACGGCCCTCCCCCCGACACACCAACAAGGTCAAATACCAGACAATACCTCAGTCTGACTCTCAGCTGTTCTTTTATCAGTAAATCACCAGGACAGGAAACGGGAGACTAAAAGTCAAGGCAATAAACATCATAAGACTCTAAACTCTAAATGAGAAGAAAAGTAAACACATAAGACGTTTTTTATTTCCAGAAGAACACAATACGAAAATCCTAAAAACTCCAGGAATAAAAAGGAACGTGTTTCTTCATCGGCCTTTGTTTCTGATTTTCCTCTGAAATTCAAATCCCAAATTTCTCCTCTGCAAAATGTAAAATTCATAATGAAACAACATGAGTTGCATTTTAAAAACCCAGCAGAGCTTCAGCCGCAGCAAATCCAACGATCACACGTCTGAAACACCAGCAGACCAGAAACAGATCACCGATTTAGTGAATTTGTGAACATTAAATTCTGTTTCTGATGAGCAGCTCAGCCTGAGCGTTCACCATTTTCACCATGAAGAGAAGCAAAAGGACAGAAGCTGCAGGTCTGAACACGAGTCAGCAGGACACAGGAGGGAGGAGGGGGGAGGATGAAAGTGGTGAGGAGCAGAAACAACAGAAGGGAGGAGGAGGAGGCCGTTTGTCAGAACATTTGGTGTCTGGAGGAACAACAGGAAGCAGCAACACGCCTTCAACGGCAGAAAACATCCGTCACTTTCTCTGCAAACTGAGTTTGTCCCCGTTACGCTGACATACGATGAGTTTAATTAAAACTTTAAAGTTAAACTGCAGAAAACTGTGACTTTATTAAAAACTTGATGTCGCTGCTCACCTGTTTTCATCGTCACGGCGTTATGAACACTTTGCCAAAGGCTGAATGAATATTAAACAGCCCTTGTGTGGGATTTTTAACACGGATACAGATTTTGGTATTTGAGGATTTTAAAAAAACGATATTCTTTTATGTAGTTATGAGACCTCACCAAGTTAACAAACTGTTAGTCATTTCACCTACTTCACCTATCCGCACTAAAACCATAGACTGTATATAAAAAGTGGGCGTAGTCATGGTGACGTCACCCGTTGGTTTGTGGGCCGCCATTTTGAAGCCTCGAGTTTGGCCGATAGGGCGCCGCCATGTTGAGTTTTGCAACCAGGAAGCCGGAAGTGGCGATACTGGCGGAGCTAACGGCGTGTCGTGGAGCTAGCTAGCTAGCTTAGCTAGGTGCAGCTGTAACTCAGGTTAACTGTCATTTTAACAGGCTGATAAGTTTGTCCAGAGAACAACAGTCTGAAAACTAAATGTTCTCACCAGAGAAAGTGAACAGCCGACTCCTGATAAGCTTTTTCAGCGGCTGGTTAAATTTACACAGCGCCTAGTCGAGGCTCTAGCCTGATTGACAGGTTCGCCATGGTAGCGACTTGTCAACCATAGATAACCCGCCCTGAAACATTCTCTGCTTTGTGGTCTATTTTAAAATAAATGGGACCATAATTTACTAAATGAACATCATGCTGTGTTGAAGAAGACTTGAAACTAGCGACTGAGACCATAAACTCATCAGGAAAGTGTTTACTGGGGGAATTATTCAGCTGAGAAGGAGAAACATTTTCCCATTATTTCTAATGGAGCCGCACTTCTTTTTGCAACCAGAAGAGTCGCCCCCTGCTGGATTTTCAACAGAATGCAGCTTTCAGGGACTTCAGCATCGGCTTCATATTGTAGACCGGAAGCTTCCCGCTTGACTAAAACGCTACCCCAGAGTTTAAAACTGAAACGTGATCAGCAGCGTTTTCAAACTCAGCAGAAGTTGAAATGTAGGCGAAGGTCTGCGTTTTTAAACAAAAACGTAGCAGTGTGGATGGAGCCTTAGAGGGACATCATAGGCATCTTCTGGGTGTTGGCGGTAACTTTAGCACATTTGTTCGGGGTGTCGCTGGTCTGGACCAGTCCTGCAGAGAGCAGCGTAGAGAAAACAGCTCTCCATGACCCAGACGCAGGCGGCGAGTGCTCAGTTACAGCAGGCCGAACAACCATCACTCTGACAAAACACTCCGTCCAGAGGGAGTCACAGAAAATCCAGAGACGTCCCGCAGAGAGAAACAGCAGCTCATAGATCACGCTTTCAAATCAAACATCCGAAGATGTGAGTGGAAAGTTTCGTTCTTGCACTTTAAACTTTATTGACTCAAACGTTACTTCGCAGTGTCGTCTGCTGCTTCAGCTTTAAGAACAAACATCACCGGGACACTACAGGAAGCTGCAGATTAACATTTAACAGATGCAAAACCTGACGGCTGCCTTTGGCCCTGAATATCTTTGTGAATCAGACCTCCAGACTGTCGTTTACCATCAGCTGGACTCAGGTTTGTTATTATCCAGTAACAGTAGTGTGAGTCATCCCTCGCTCTCCCCTGTCTCTCTCTCTCGTTTCCTTTTTTTTTCATCGCTCATTTCCTTCTTCCTGTTTCCTGTTGGGCTCCACTTCCTGTTCTCAGGGACATTCGGAGTGTTGTCCTGCAGTCCGAGGACACGGTGTTCTCCCGGAGTCTGTGTGAAAGTTTTCAGAGTACAGGGAGGGCCGAGGTCGAAGGTCGGGGGGGTGAGGATAATCTCCCCCTCAATGCAAGTTTTTAATTAATTTTTTAGTTTGGGGAAAATGTTGTTTGAACTGAACATTCGTAATCGTCCTCCTGTAACACCTGGTCAGAAAATCCACCAGTCACAGTGCAGGACCTGGACATGATGTCATGGACGTGTGAGCGCCGCCCCCCAGCGTGAGGTCACACTGAGCTTCAGATGCTCAGAGAACCAGAAAACACAACTTCATGTTTGCAGATAACAGTTTTGCTATCAGAGCTGTTTTGTCAACAAACTGATAAAAGCGCTGTGTATGTTGTTTCTCAGGTGTGTCAGTAATCCTTCTGCCGGTCTGCAGCTCTGCAGGTCTCAGACACTGTTAGGAGATACAGAGACCAGCAGTCAGTGTGGCTCCTTCCACAAACGCTATAAAACAAGTGTTTGTGGACTGTCGATCTGAAGCTTCCAGTTTGGCGTTTTGGCCGTCGCCATCTTGTTTTTTTGGAAACAGACGTGACCATATTTGGACCCGAGGGTGGAGCTAGCTAGCTTGGTTAGCAAGGTGCTGACAAGGAGAAACATTTTCCGGTGGAGTCGCCCCCTGCTGGCTGCTGGAGAGGACGCAGGTTTAAGGTGCTTCCACTATGGCTTCACTTTTCCTAATTGCTGCTAACAGTTACTGCGTCTCAGTCTGATGTCTCTTTTTCCTCTGAGCCACAGAAACCAGTAAACCCATCAGTGAGCCTCGCTGCTGCACTGGGTCACATGTTCCTTCATCGCCATGAACACTAGTTTATTCTGACTCCCACATCCACCGTCCTGCTGCCCCAAATACTCACTAGAGCTGAGCACCACATGTGGATTCCTCCAGCGTTGTCCCAGTTCTTCTGTTCTCTCATCAGCTCAGAGGTTCTAAAGACTGTTTATCTCCTCCTGCAGGTCGGCCCAGGAACTGCAACTGCACGCCCAGTTAACAGCTAACAGACCAAGTTCAGCCAGCTGACTGGTGAAGCCGTCCTGTGGTGGAGTTCAGGCTGTTGGATGGCCACAGGAGTGAACTACTGGAGCGCTTATGAACCCAGTTACAAGGTGAGATTAACTGGTTGACGTTCCTGTAACAACACTGCTGACAGATGTTCCTCACATTATAAAGTCTTTATCATGAGAACTTTCACACTCACACTGACGTGGTAATGTGCCTGAATATTCCCAAAGACTTTTGATGGACTTTGTGATCCTGAGATTTCCAAATAATCATTATTAGAACTCTCATTATCAGGAAATAAAGATTCTGTTGGGATGCAAACATTTGTTGCCTCTTATCCGGGCCAGGCAAGGTAGTCCAAATGTCCCTCGAACCAGCAACGTACGGCGCCCACATTACTGCTGAACTACTTGGTCAGGTTTAGGCACCAAAACCACTTGGTCAGGTTTAGGCACCAAAACCACTTGGTCAGGTTTAAGCACCAAAACCACTTGGTCAGGTTTAAGCACCAAAACCACTTGGTCAGGTTTAGGCACCAAAACCACTTGGTCAGGTTTAGGCCCCAAAACCACTTGGTCAGGTTTAGGCCACAAAACCACTTGGTCAGGTTTAGGCCACAAAACCACTTGGTCAGGTTTAGGCCCCAAAACCACTTGGTCAGGTTTAGGCCCCAAAACCACTTGGTCAGGTTTAGACCCCAAAACCACTTGGTCAGGTTTAGGCACTAAAACTACTTGGTCAGGTTTAGGCACTAAAACCACTTGGTCAGGTTTAGGCACTAAAACTACTTGGTCAGGTTTAGGCACTAAAACCACTTGGTCAGGTTTAGGCACTAAAACCACTTGGTCAGGTTTAGGCACTAAAACCACTTGGTCAGGTTTAGGCACTAAAACCACTTGGTCAGGTTTAGGCACTGTCAGGTTGGTATTTTGTGTATTTTTCTTGCAAACCAAACACGTACCCTCATGATACCATTTGTTGCTATTAAATCGCAAATTGCAATATTGTCCACAATAACCACAATATAACCTTTTCCCCAAACTGTGCAGCCCTTGTTTAGGAAAAGACCAGGGTCTGGGTTAACAGAACTACGTTACTTACATGATTTAACTTAAATAAAATAACTAAGACGAGTTAATGCTGACTTTTGGTTTCACACGGTAAACGAACACCGGTCGACTGACTCAGACTTTTCTGTTATTTATACTAGGCCAGCATTTAGCGTTGAACTATGACGCTGAAGGCTGAAGCTATTTGACACCCTGGGAATGAGGCATGTCCAAACTTCAGTTTAACTCAGTAACTCTGCTTCACCTGTGTTGTCATTGTCTACCTGCCTATGATTGGAACTGAACATGTTCTGCAGGTGAGTGACTGTGTGTGGGGCGGTGAACAGGAGTCGAGCAGCGAGGAAGGAGGAGGCGGGACCACATGGGAAACACAAGCCATGGAGGTCAAAGGTCAACTCATCTCAGCGCCTGGTGAGAGCAAACAACAACATTATATGTGTGACTATATGTTAATGAGGACAGGTGTGTTACCTGTTGTGTGTGTGTGTGTGTGTGTGTGTGTGTGTGTGTGTGTGCAGACCCTCTCACCTGTACGGACAGGAAGGAGAGGGAGCGAATGGCAGAGCTGCAGGAGAGGAGGCGGAGCCTGCAGGCACTGCTGAGCGCACGATTGGCTGAGCTGAGACGCATCTGTCTGCAGGAGGCGGTGAGTGATGTCATAATTAGACTTTTCCCTCCAACAGGGATCATCCAATCACAGATGTTCTCCTGGACCTCTGGTCCTCGCAATCCTGGGGGGAGTTCAGCGCCGACAAAACATAGAATAACATTTTTTTTTTATTATTATTTTTACTATTTACTATTACTTTACTTTTCCAGTCCTATGTTGTGTTGTAGTTCTGTGGCTCCTGTATGGCACCTTTGCACGATTCAAAGTTAAAAAAATATTTATTTTTCTTATACTGGCTCTTCATGTCGACCTTCATTTCAGCCTCTGTCTGAAACAAGCTGTAGATGCTCCTGTCTCTTTAAGGCCCCTCCTCTCAAAGCCCACTGTCTTCTGATTGGCCAAGACCTGAAGCATGTTACCAGGCTGTTGTTGTTGCTGGGCAGAACAGGCAGACTGAGCGTTGCTGTGGCAGCACATGACCATATATGGAACACCGGCTCCGTCTGGCTCCTGGTGTCGTATTACGGAGCCGAGACAGAGTCCAGAACAGGAGGAAACCTGAGGTTTTAGCTCACAGTGAATTCTTTTAAATACTTTAACCTAATTTTTTGAAGCTTTGGCGATGTTTAACGTGAACATCCAACATTATAAGATTGTCGGTAAGTCATAAATCATACGATCATGAAATGTACAAAAGCAAATTAGGTCTCCTTTAACGCTGTTTACAAACTTATCGCAGATGATTGGGTAACACCTGGGACCACAAAACAGAACAAATGATACCTCAAAGCCCGTTGCAGAACGTTGCAAACAGGTGCAAAGTGTTTTGAGACTGAACTCGAGAGGAATTACAGTACAAGAAATTTAATATGATGTAATAGAAGGTGGGTTTTCCTGTGTTTTCATTGGTCAGGAGCTGACAGGTACGGTGCCCAGTGACTTCCCCCTGGAGGCGGGAGAGAAACCCCCCTGCGTCCGACGGAGAAGTGGCACGTCTCGACAAGGAAACAGGAAGTGTCGCGCAGAGGTGAGGAGCTCCGAGTCTGCGCTGATCTGAGGTCATTCAGCGCTGTCAGCAGGAAGTGCTGATGGGAAACGCCCCTGACAGCAGCTGATAGGTTACTTTATATGACCTTTAGAATAATAAATAAAGGTTAAACCGGTTGATTGATCAGGTCTGCACGAGACCTTTAAGATCAGACTAAACCTGAATGCTGCCGAGACCCCAACCCGACTCGACCCGACCCCCCACTGCTGTGTCTGTGCTTCATCCACTACTGGATCAGCTCGTCACACTAGGTCACAATTTTAAGCCCAACTTGTTAGTCACTGACCGTCGGGCTGTGATCGGGTCAGCGATCAGCGCACTTCGTCCTGACACGTGTTTCAGACATAAAGCGGTGGCTAGGGGACGATGCCAGATGAGTCAAATAACAAAGTCAAATGTCAGTAAAAGGTTTTGATGTGGAGTCAAATAAAATCTTCACTTCCTGTCCCGTGTGTGTTTTCAGGAGGAAGACTCTCAGCGTTCGAAGCCGAAGAAAACTTTATTCAGCGGCGCTCTGAGGAAACACAGCGACTCTGAACACAACAACAACACACAGACACACACACACCACGGCAAGAGGACTGTACACAGAGGCTGCCACACAGGTAACAGACACGCACAGGTAACACACAGGCACAGGTAACACACAACACACACACAGGTAACACGCACACAGGTAACACACACACACAACACACACACAGGTAACACACAGGCACAGGTAACACACACACACACACAGGTAACACGCACACAGGTAACACACACACACACACACACACAGGTAACACACAGGCACAGGTAACACACACACACACACAGGTAACACGCACACAGGTAACACACACACACACACACACACACAGGTAACACGCACACAGGTAACACACACACAACACACACACACACACACAGGTAACACGCACACAGGTAACACACACACACACAGGTAACACACACACAGGTAACACACACACACACAGGTAACACACAGGCACAGGTAACACACACACACACACACAGGTAACACACAGGCACAGGTAACACACACACACACACACACACACACAGGTAACACACACACACACACACACACACACAGGTAACACACAGGCACAGGTAACACACACACACACACAGGTAACACACACACACACACACACACACACACAGGTAACACACAGGCACAGGTAACACACACACACACACAGGTAACACACAGGCACAGGTAACACACACACAGGTAACACACACACACACAGGTAACACACAAGCACAGGTAACACACAGGCACAGGTAACACACACACACACAGGTAACACACACACAGGTAACACACACACACACACACAGGTAACACACAGGCACAGGTAACACACACACAGGTAACACACATGCGCTGGTGTGATTATATTCCTCGTACATCACAGTGAACACTTTCATCTCCAGTGATTAAAAAAAATGATTAAATCAAATTAGATTAAATTAAAAGTGTAGTTGGATCATTTTGAAGAGGCAGATTTGCGGTGACCTGCTTTGACAGAACCTCTTCTGCGCATGTGCAGAACGCTGATCCGGATCTCCAGGTGGATCTTGGTCTGCGCGGCCTTCTTTGTCTCAGGGTGTGAGAGACAGGACGGCCCGCTGACAGCTTTCCATTCGCCAGCGCACACGCTCAGTAGATGTTTCAGGAAGACGAGGAAACCCGCTTCTTCCTGCTTTTATTCTGAACCCGATTGTGTTTGTGTGTTTCCAGACGACACGGTGAGGTCAGAGAGCAGCTCCACGTCAGACTCCACAGGACACGACAACGGTAACGCTCATGCTGCTCCCCCTGCTGGCCCAGAGCACCAACAGCATTTAAATCTCTGCCCCTCAAAGGAAAAACTCTTATTTTGGTAGTTTTAGACATAAATATTTAGAACCAAACTGTGAAAACACTTTTACATGTAAAAGTGCTGCATTGAAAATGTTAGTTAATCAGGAAATGTACTTTAAGTGACATTTTATCAGGTTACACGCTTGGAGCAGCTGGGACACGAGGGTGGAATCGCCACCTTACACTTACTCACACTCCTTAATACTTAAAGTATTGAAAGTAAAAGTACTTAATCCCCCCTGTGACTGTTAGTCCTGGTATTTATTAGATCAGGAGATTCTTATTTCTCGTGCATTAATGTAAAAGCAGGATTTTACTGCTGGAGCTCAACTGAACTGTTTTTCAGACTGTAAATAATTTTCATTATGAATTCATCTGTTGATTATTTTCTGCAGAGATTCAGAAGATAGTGAGAAATGCTCAGAGGTCAAAGTGACGGCTTCATAATGTAGAAAGTGTGGACGCAGCAAATCTTAAATTTGTGAGGCTGAAACTGTGAAACGTGTTTACATGTTAAATGACAATTAAATTTCCTTCAAACTAATAAATGTTTTAGAACCTTTAGAACAGTTTGCTGCAGTCCGACGTTCTGTCAGCAGTATCGGAGTATGTGGGCTCAAATGTTGAGCGTTTGAGATCAGATAGTCTCATCATGATCCCAGAGGCATCCAGGAACTGAGGGACACTTTGGGTTTGTGCAGATCACATGACCCTCAGCGTCGGCCGATGGCCGTTCACACCACGCGACCAGGCGGGAAGCTTCAGGTCTACAGTATGAAGCTGATGCTGAAGTCCCTGAAAGCTGCATTCTGTTGAAAATCCAGCAGGGGGCGACTCTTCTGGTTGCAAAAAGAAGTCCGGCTCCATTAGAAATAATGGGAAAATGTTTCTCCTTCTCAGCTGAATAATTACCCCAGTAAACACTTTCCTGATGAGTTTATGGTCTCAGTCGCTAGTTTCAAGTCTTCTTCAACACAGCATGATGTTCATTTAGTAAATTATGGTCCCGTTTATTTTAAAATAGACCACAAAGCAGAGAATGTTTCAGGGCGGGATTATCTGTGATTGACGAGTCGTTACCATGGCGACCTGTCAATCAGGCTAGAGCCGACTCGTACCCTCGGCGCTGTGTGAAAAAGCTTATCAGGAGTCGGCTGTTCACTTTCTCTGGTGAGAACATTTAGTTTTCAGACTGTTGTTCTCTGGACAAACTTATCAGCCTGTTAAAATGACAGTTAACCTGAGTTACAGCTGCACCTAGCTAAGCTAGCTAGCTAGCTCCGCACACGGCCATTAGCTCCACCGTATCGTCACTTCGTATCGGCCAAACTCGAGGCTTCAAAACGGCGGTCCACAAACCAACGGGTGACGTCACCATGACTACGTCCATTTCTTATATACAGTCTATGTGCGTGACTGATCGGTGACGGGGGTCACACGCTACACGAGCTGACAGCAGCTGAGTCACCCGACGCTGGTCTCCAATCCACGTTTAGTCAAGAAAACAGATGTGAAATGTGAAACAGGAAATGGCGCCAAGCTGCACACGAAACAGCTGTTTGTTATTATAAAGACAAAGAATCTGAGTCTGAATACGACTCGTCCGGATTTTTGGCGTGCTGGATATCTGGCAGACGTCAGCGATGTGTCAGAAATGTGTCGGGGAGCCGTTTTGATGCGTCGTTGAGTCGTTCACACGTTTCCCAAGCTTTGTCTGAGGGGACAGTGTGGACACAGTTAATCACGCTGAGATCAGGATCGGTAAAGTTAATCACTGATGACACTGAAGGCCCGCGGCGTCCGAGACCTGAGCCTCGGTCTCATCGCAGTGTGACGCACGTGCCGCTGCTACCTGCTCTGTGATTGGCTCTGACTGAAGACGTTAGAATAAGTTTCTCTTTAAAACACGTGTTTGGTCGCCTCATATTCTTCCAACCCTTCTATCTGTCAGATGACGGCGTGTCTCAGTGTCGCCCCCCGCTGGTCTCTGCTGGTTCTCCTGTGGAGGTTTTCTACCAGAACCGAACCCGGAGGAACTCTGTGCTCGGCAGGTAAACGCGCCGTTCTTTCTGTCCTCGTGGCGACGCTGTGAGCTCTTAACCACCTGACCTGCCCCCCCCTCTTCTCTTTCAGGACCAACCACCCAGAGACTCTTCAGAACCACAAGCCCCTCCCCCTGCCTCCCTCGCACCCACCCCCCCTTCCCCTCTATCCTCCCCCTCGCTCTCAGGACTCCTCCTCCTCCTCCGGCCCTTCTGATCCAGGAGCAGCAGGGGACGGGGGCGTCAGGGGTAATGGCGCTCGTCACAGTAACAGCTCCGACGGCCTCCTGGACCGCATCGCCGCCCCGGAGGAGGAGGGGGGCCCGCAGCAGGGGGGATTGTGGGTAAACGGTCAGCCGGGGTCCAGAGGAACGAACGCCGCCGGGAAGTTCAGGAGCTCCGAGGCGCTCGACGGATGGACGGACGAGGTTGAGTAACGGATTCGCCGAGGGGGGAGGGGTGGGCGAGGAAGAGGGGGAGGAGGAAGAGGAGGGGGGTACAGCGAGGTCCTGCTGGAGTACGTGTGGGGGAAACAGCAGCAGCTGCAGCAGCAGCAGTCCCAGCCCAGCAACAGGCAGCCAATCACGTCACACCACCAGCTGCTCTACAACGGCTTCTCCTCCCAGCAGCCCCCGGGAGCCCCGCCCACATACCGCGGCCAGACGGGTGACCAGCGCCGAGTCAAAGTGACCCGCACAAAATCCTGCGGCCCCTTCCTCCCGGTGCAGCAGGGCCAGACTGATTCCCACATGCCCCCCCTGTCTGCCATCCAGCCAGACCCCCACCCCCACCTGCTGCCCCCCCGGCCACCACAGCTGCCCCCTGCCCAGGACGCTCAGCTGGAGGAGGCCAACAGGAGCCTCCACAAGGCCCTCGCCCTGGAAGGTAAGGTAGCTCACAGCTGACACAGGAAGTTCACTTTACTTTGGTTGTGTACTTTGCCAGGTGGACCTGCACCCAGACCGGGTCCCCCTCGGGCTGCAGTCCTGGGTGCAGCGCTCTCATCTCCCCTGATGCTTCTTCAGCGGGTCTCTGATCTGAATCTGTGAAGACAAAATCTCATGAATCTTTAATGACGAGGAGGAGAAACTGGGTCACTGCAGCAGAAACGGTTTGTTTCACTGCAGAGAGGCTGTGACGCCCCCTGGTGGGAGCACACGCAATGACACTTACCTGCATAACAGGTAAAGTTAGTTTGTTGATACTGCAGCACAAAATAAATAAAGGACAGACGTCACAAATAAAACAGAATCTGGACCAGGAGAACTGGCTGCAGTGTTTCCCTGGTTGGGTGTGAAAGACTAAGAACAAGGTGACCAGTCTGTTATCTGAGAACAGGATCGTCAGAGAGCCTGTGGAGGCGAAGGGTCACCGAAACCAGTCTGTGATTTACAGCGAGCAGTTTCCACCGGCAGCAGTAAGAAGAGGTAGCATTCCTGAGTCCGCCTTAAAACACAACGAGTCCGCCGTGAACACCGGGCTGGGTCTGACTTCATCAAGTCCCCCTTAAAAAAAATTGAGACTGATGAAGTCCGCCTTAAAACACATTAAGACTGATAAAGTCCGCCTTAAAACACATCAAGTCCGCCTTAAAACACATTAAGACTGATGAAGTCCACCTTAAAACACATTAAGACTGATAAAGTCCGCCTTAAAACACATCACGTCCGCCTTAAAACACATTAAGACTGATGAAGTCCGCCTTAAAACACATTAAGACTGATAAAGTCCGCCTTAAAACACATCACGTCCGTCTTAAAACACATTAAGACTAATGAAGTCCACCTTAAAACAAGTCACGTCTGCCTTAAAACACATTAAGACTGATGAAGTCCGCCTTAAAACACATTAAGACTGATGAAGTCCGCCTTAAAACACATTAAGACTGATGAAGTCCGCCTTAAAACACATTAAGACTGATGAAGTCCACCTTAAAACAAGTCACGTCTGCCTTAAAACACATTAAGACTGATGAAGTCCGCCTTAAAACACATTAAGACTGATGAAGTCCGCCTTAAAACACATTAAGACTGATGAAGTCCGCCTTAAAACACATTAAGACTGATGAAGTCCACCTTAAAACAAGTCACGTCCGCCTTAAAACACATTAAGACTGATGAAGTCCGCCTTAAAACACATTAAGACTGACGAAGTCCGGCCTAATGGTTGAGGAGTTATTACTGATTTATTTTGGGTTTGTTATTTAGGCTTTTTTCCTGGAAATATGTGGCTGTTCCAAGAGGTAAACATGACCAGTCCACCTTAAACTCCAGGGTCCGCCTTGAAACACATCAAGTCCACCTTAAAACTTGATCAGTCCGCTTTAAATTGCAGGGTTCACCTTGAAACACATCAAGTCCGCCTTAAAACACGACGACTCCACCTCAAACTCCAGGATCCACCTTAAAATATGAGTTTGCCGTGAACACCGGGGTCCACCTTAAAACACATTACGTCCACCTTAAAAACCAGGGTCTTCTGTGATGTCATTAAATCTTTGATGTGTGTGATTGACAGGTCTGAGGGACTGGTACCTGAGGAACACGATAGGCTCCACCCACCAAACGCAGGCCAACGGAAAGGTGAACGCAGGGGTCAACGCTAAGGTGAACGGGGGGGTCAAAGGTCAGGCCGGAGGGGGAGGAGCTCCGCAGGGCAGACGGAGGACTCACGGCGGCATCCAGCAGTCGACCTATCAGACGGAGACGAGTCATCATCAGGCGCCGCCGAATCACAAACAGAAGCTGCCGCATTCGGCCACGTTCCACGGACACCCGCTGCACGGCAGGTAGGACTCGGGTCACCTGGACAGGTACAGAACACCTGAGCTCCTGTAGACCAGCTCACTCTCTCTCTCTCTCTCTCAGGTCTGTGGACAGCTCTCTCTACCACGACTCCTTCCCTCCTCAGAAACAGGAAGTTCCTCTCAGAGACCTGACCGTGGATCAGCCGTCTCCCGGAACTCTGGTCTGACCAATCAGGACGCCCCGGGATCCGCAGACTTTGCGGCAGGAGAACCTCCTGCAGCTCAGCGTGAACGCCGGCGTCTCTTCAGGTTACACCAGCAGCTTCTCTCAGACTCCGCCCACACGACTAAAGTTTTCTACGACGACGTCTTTACTCTGTAATCAGACTCTGCTCAGACAATCAAACGCCGTTTTATACTACGATGAAACTGTTGCACCAGCTGACATCACCAGCTGACATCACCAGCTGACATCACCAGCTCAGTCCAGCTGACCCGCCGTTCGTCTGGACGCTCAGCTCTTGCTAAAGGTTAAACTGATCAGATCAGGTGACCTGTTTGATCCCTCAGGTGAGTCCAGACAGAAACCAGCAGGTGAGATTCTTCAGGTATTCTAAGCATTAAAGCGCCGCTGCAGGTCGGTCCTGCTCACTTCTTTCCTCGTACGTAAACCAGATGTTCCTCGTTCCTTTCGCCCGGTGAAGAACCAGGAACACCAGAACGTTCCTCTCTCTGACTCTGAGCAGCAACAAGAAGTTTGTTCGCACAAAGCCGTTCTCTCTGTGTTCCTGTCTGTGTCTCTGTACAGGTGCGACCGCTCGTGAGGTCGGTTCTGTTTGTTTTTTAATTAAATTGGTGATACAGGATGTAACATGAGTCACACCTGCTGTCAGAACATACAGAGAACATTTAGCCTGACAGCTGCTTCGCTGCTGGCCTGTTACTCAGGAACATGAGGAACCATCATTTCATACAGAACACAATCAAAAGCAAAGATAAATTATGATAAAAGCAGATAGAACGCAGCAGGAGAACTAGTGATCAGCAGCAGCTTCGCTAACGATCAGTCAGATTAATTTCAGAACCATGAGAACAAGGGAACATCAGAAAGATACCATGAGAACAGGAAAACATGAGAACAGGATAATATGAGAACATGAGAACAGGACACCATGAGAACAGGATAACATGAGAACAGGATAATATGAGAACAGGACACCATGAGAACAGGATAACATGAGAACATGAGAACAGAACACCATGAGAACAGGATAACATGAGAACGGGACACCATGAGAACAGGATAATATGAGAACAGCATAACATGAGAACATGAGAACAGAACACCATGAGAACAGGATAATATGAGAACAGGACACCATGAGAACAGCATAACATGTGAACATGAGAACAGAACACCATGAGAACAGGATAACATGAGAACGGGACACCATGAGAACATAACATGAGACCATGAGAGCAGGACACCATGACAACATGAGACCATGAGAGCAGGACACCATGAGAACATGAGAACAGGACACCATGAGAACATAACATGAGACCATGAGAACAGGACACCATGAGAACAGGACACCATGAGAACATGAGACCATGAGAACAGGACACCATGAGAACATGAGAACAGGACACCATGAGAACAGCAGAACATGAGACCATGAGAACAGGACATCGTGAGAACAGGACACCATGAGAACAGCATAACATGAGAACAGGACACCATGAGAACATAACATGAGACCATGAGAACAGGATAATATGAGAACAGGACACCATGAGAACAGCATAACATGAGAACAGGATAATATGAGAACATGAGAACAGGACACCATGAGAACAGGATAACATGAGAACAGGATAATATGAGAACAGGACACCATGAGAACAGGATAACATGAGAACATGAGAACAGAACACCATGAGAACAGGATAACATGAGAACGGGACACCATGAGAACAGGATAATATGAGAACAGCATAACATGAGAACATGAGAACAGAACACCATGAGAACAGGATAATATGAGAACAGGACACCATGAGAACAGCATAACATGTGAACATGAGAACAGAACACCATGAGAACAGGATAACATGAGAACGGGACACCATGAGAACATAACATGAGACCATGAGAGCAGGACACCATGACAACATGAGACCATGAGAGCAGGACACCATGAGAACATGAGAACAGGACACCATGAGAACATAACATGAGACCATGAGAACAGGACACCATGAGAACAGGACACCATGAGAACATGAGACCATGAGAACAGGACACCATGAGAACATGAGAACAGGACACCATGAGAACAGCAGAACATGAGACCATGAGAACAGGACATCGTGAGAACAGGACACCATGAGAACAGCATAACATGAGAACAGGACACCATGAGAACATAACATGAGACCATGAGAACAGGATAATATGAGAACAGGACACCATGAGAACAGCATAACATGAGAACATGAGAAAAGAACACCATGAGAACAGGATAACATGAGAACAGGACACCATGAGAACAGCATAACATGAGAACAGGACACCATGAGAACATAACATGAGACCATGAGAACAGCATAACATGAGAACATGAGAACAGGACACCAGGAGAACATGAGAACAGGACACCATGAGAACATAACATGAGACCATGAGAACAGGATAATATGAGAACAGGACACCATGAGAACAGCATAACATGAGAACATGAGAACAGAACACCATGAGAACAGGATAACATGAGAACGGGACACCATGAGAACAGCATAACGAGAACATGAGAACAGGACACCATGAGAACATAACATGAGACCATGAGAACAGCAGAACATGAGAACATGAGAACAGGACACCATGAGAACATAACATGAGACCATGAGAACAGGACACCATGAGAACAGGACACCATGAGAACATGAGAACATGAGAACAGGACACCATGAGAACAGCAGAACATGAGACCATGAGAACAGGACATCGTGAGAACAGGACACCATGAGAACAGCATAACATGAGAACATGAAAACAGGACACCATGAGAACAGCATAACATGAGAACATGAGAACAGGACACCAGGAGAACATGAGAACAGGACACCATGAAAACATAACATGAGACCATGAGAACGGGCTAATATGAGAACAGGACACCATGAGAACAGGAGAACTTGAGAACAGGACACCATGAGAACATGTTAACATGAGAACAGGACACCATGAGAACAGCATAACATGAGAACAGAACACCATGAGAACAGGACACCATGAGAACATAACATGAGACCATGAGAACAGGAGACCATGAGAACGGGCTAAAATGAGAACAGGAGAACATGAGAACAGGACACCATGAGAACATGAGAACATGATAACAGAACACCATGAGAACAGGAGAACACGAGAACAGGACACCATGAGAACAGGAGAACACGAGAACAGGACACCATGAGAACAGGAGAACACGAGAACAGGACACCATGAGAACAGCAGAACATGAGAACATGACAAACATAACACTCAGAGAACAGAAGAAGGAACTTCCTGTCGGTCTGACGTGGACTTCAGTCTCTGCAGGACTTGGAGTCAGAATCCAGATCCAGTCTGAGAGCAATAAGAGGATCGAAGCTTTTTAACTTTTCAGGATGAAAATCATTTGCAGCGACAATCAGACGATGATGTCACAGTGTTGACGGATTGATGAATTGGTTTATCGACTGTTTTTGTACTGAGCTTCACACTTTTATAAAAATGTTGGACTCCACGTGAACGAAATGCAACTTTTACCTTGTGAAATCAGTGTTTTATGGAGGTCTGATGATTCTTATCAATATGTTTATTACTGTTCAGTAAGTTTTCTGTCTGTCGACACTCAGAGCAACACAGTCTCTCTCCCGACTCCTCGCACTTGGACGCTTGTTCAGACCCCTTGGTGTTGTTTTTTAACGTCCTGGGTACCCTTTAGCGTCGTCTTTTGCACATTTAGGGCTCCGCTGTCAAGTTGGAAAGAATAAACATGTGACGTCCTGTTAGACTTTCAAAATGTTGTAAAACCTTGTTAAATGTCACAGTTTGGTTAGATTTAGTAAACATCATGGTTTGGCTTAAAATAACAACGTTACGTAACTTGTGTAATTTATGGCGTTTGCGTAACCTTTGTAAGGGATAAAAACACTCAGTGTTGACTGTAATGTGTCCAACACCTACCTTTACTGTTCATAAATGACGCTGCAGGGCTTCACCCAGTGCGTTCCAAACTCACGCCAACGGGTCTCGGCCATGCGTCCGTATGTGACGACTTGAGAACGGGTTGGTGAGGTTATTTCTTTTTCTCTGCTCCATCAAACAACTTTGTGGCCAAAACCCACGAGTCCTTTACACTGGGGAGGATGCGGACACGCCCCCGTCACTTTTTGAAACGGCTGATGAAAATACTTTGAGAAAAGGTTTATTTGCACAAAACTAAAAAACATGCAATGCAACGTAAATATAGAAGAAACAAATGTGTGTCGTCCAAACAAGGAAACTTATTTGCTGCAATATATTCCATCGTATTTTTAGATTTTATATCGTCACCTGCCGCCTGAATTTTGCGTTCCCCTTTATTTAAATGAAGAATATTTCCATTATAAATCGGTGGACATCTACCACTGTGCACGGGTTATTCGCTCCTGATCTTCCCCCAGTGCGTTACATACCGACGCCAACGTGTCTCCGCCATGTGTCCATATGTGGAGAACGTGTTTCCCAGAGTCCTCGGCTCAGTCGCACAGTTTTAATGACGTCTCAAAGATAGATAGAAGTCACAAATGAAGAGACGAGGTCACAGCGACTGACTTCATCATCGTGGATTTACATGATGGATTCAGTGACGCCTGTCAGCCTGAAAAATCTATTGGAGGATTTTCATGTTTGGTTTCTGTAGTAAAACTAATTAAAAGCACAAACTCTGCTGTCATGTGACCATGGATGTATAAAGATAACTGGATACAGCGTTGGAGGCGGGGCCACGAGGTATAAAATTAGCACACCGAGTCATTTCATTGGGTTTGTGACTCTAAAACCTTTTACAGTCGCTTGTTTCACAGTGTCTGTCTGTAGGAAAAGTCTTTTTGGGCCTGAGTGCATCACGTGACGGACCCGGAAGTTGTAAGTTCACGCTTTGGCCACTACGGCGCCATAGGCCAAAATAAAAGTACAGCTTTACTTTCAGTTAAGCCGCCAACTCTTTCCACATTGTGGTGATTTTAAAACTGCTTTTCTCAACTCGAGGAGAGTTTTACAAATATAAAACCTCCACGGTTCATCCATTCCTAAAAGAAATTTATGTTTGACCTTGTGTCTTTTCTAAAGGTGGCCTGTGTGGGAAATGCTGCAGTACCGAGAGTGGCCACTGGGGAAAAACTGGAAGTAAAGCCGAGCGATGACGTCGTATCCAGGTCTTATTATACATCCGCACCTCAGAGCCGTTATTTTTCTCCCACACCCGTTCTGCATCCCGCCCTGCTGCGCTGTCATTGGCTAGCTTGTTACTTTGACGCATTCTTGTGACCGAACAAAAGTTTTTCTCCGGTACGAAACTATGCTGACGATAATGTGATTTAAAGTACATATTTATTTTAGGAAATCATGTATTCATAACCATCGCTGTGTTCACGTTACAGTCAGTCTTGAACCATCTGTTGGCAAAAACAAAAAGCTTAGAGGACTGAACACTAAAATAACTTCAAATGAAAGCATTTTAGTTAAAATAACAATTGCACTCGTTATCTTAACGGTGCCTCAGTGTGTCAGTTAACTAAGCAGATCTTTCCAATTTCATAATAAAGAACAACTAGAAAATGAATTCAGTAAGTCACAGCTAGCGTTCACTCACAAGGACGCGTGGAAGGAACAAAACAGGCGGGAAAAATAACTTCAGAGGGGCAGAAAGACTCCCAGCATGCACTTCTTCTAACTGGTCAACAGTCAGTGTTTGATGACTGTGTCCCACTGTGCAGTCTGAATACTGCAGTAAAAACACAGTGTCTGGGTACAGTACTGTGGATATTCAGGGCTGCAGCTATAGAAACACACACAGGTCCAGATTCCACCAGCCAAACTCTGTACAAATTTGTGAGAATTTAAACAAGTATATTCAGTCACGTACCTGTTCAGTTGTTCTTCATGTAAGTTTTTGTCACACTGTGTTGGAGTGTGGTCCCAGGTGTTTTGGTCTGGGTAGAAATATTCTTTTTATTTAAATGTAATAAAAAATCAAACTCCTCTTGATTCATCACATGTTTAATCGCAGAGTATAAACTCGTCCTCCAGCCATTACGAACTTACAGAGGACACGACCTGCTCAGTGACACAACCCTGTTTGGTCAGAGTACAGTGCTGCACTGTATGTACGCAGTAGTACTAGTGCCGTGCAGTACTCTGTTGCACCAGTATTTGTTCAGCCCCCCTTCAGGTCCAGGATCAGGTCCAGCTGTCTAAACAGTCTGTGGGAGTGACATCACAGCTGTTTCTGTCATGACGCGTTCAGGTGCGCTCTGTACAGTTGGTGTTTCTTGTACAGTCTGAACTTTTCTATCTTTTTGGACTCTTTTGTCATTTGTACTTTTTTCACTCTGAAGTCTTTCTGCTGTTTGATGTTGGAAAATTAAAACGCTTCATGTAAATACAAATAAAATGAGACACTGTAAACATACTGTTTTTAAATAAAGATTTCTCTTCACTGATTCCACCTTAATAAATAAATCGATATCAGATCAGACTACTGATCTCAGCTCCAGCTGAACTACACAGGCCCACTATGCTGTCAATTATTTCTATTTTATTTCAATACTTTCAGATTGTTTTCCAGATTGTTATATACATATAAATATATATAAATATATGTATATATGTGTATGTGTGTGTGTATATATATATATGCATGAGTGTGTATATATACACACATATATACATATATGTGTGTATATATAATTATTGATATCAAAAGATAACATTTTTGGCCATATTCAGAAATAAATCTGATTAAATGCACAAATAATAAAGTCAATAAATAAATGTAGGCAGTAATTAAACTATACAAGGAGACATAAATGTATATATCTATTTTAATTAGCTTCTTTATTTATTCACCTTTGTAATCATTACTTTATTTATTTATTGTCCGTTATAATCTTCAACTTTATTTAATTACTTGTGTGTGTGTTTTAATAATTTTGTCTGTTTTATTCTTCCGTTGCATTTTCTACTCTATTTATTTCTCCAATGGTTTTTATTTCTGCCTGTCCTTTTTACATTTCTCTATGCGTTTCTGCCTCATTATGCAAATGAGGAGGGGCGGTGAACTTCTCCCCTATTGGTGGACCAGTCAGACGGCGAGCTCCTGGCCTCCTCTGCCTGCTCCTCACACAGTCAGATGGTTTCCTGCAGTGTGCTGAGGTGTTTAGCAGCTCTGTTTGAAGACAACATGTCTTCCTTGTTCTCCGTGTGGACGCTCTGTGATGATGAGGCGTCCATGTCACACTCGTCACTGCTCTGTGCAAGAAGGCAACTTCACTGGATAAAGTTTTCTAATGTGTTTACTGTCCTCCATACTTAGTTCCTCGTAGAGTTCCTCGTCCACTCAGACAGATGCAGCATCTCTTCTTTATTGGACCAAGAACTTTCACTGAAGCTGAACGGAAATCATTTGTGTCGCTTAAAACTGGTTGTTCGTGTGAGTGATGCCATCAGGTAACTGTGTTGGTTTGTTATACATTTGGCTTAGATTCAGAGTAATTAATAATTTGATCTGCTTTGGGTTGAATGTTTGGTTAGTTAGTTATAGGATAGTTTTATTTTTCCTTGTACTAACTGAGGCTGTTTGGTGTGTGTGTGTGTAATATCTGTAGTTCTGTATTGTTCTGTTTTGTATTTGTTCATTATGTGTTTGCGTTACAGGAACCCCTTTGAAAATGAGATGCTCAAGAAGCCGTCCTTCAATAAATTCAATTCAACACAAAGTGACGCAATCCCCAAACTTTTTTAAATGTTGAACTTGTTGTTGTGCACGAATGGAGAACAAATCGGCACAAAATGCCCCATCTCCCCTGGTCCTGAGTCTGGTTCTGGGTGTGTGGAGGAGGTTGGAGCGAAGGGAGCGGGTTGGGAGTCCATTTTCACGCCGAGATTAGTGACTGCTGATGAGAGGGGGACGCCGGTTATGGGTGATGACTTGGTCTGGTGAGGAGTTCCAACCAGGACGGCTTCGGTTTTGGAGCTGTTAAGTTGGAGGAAGTTGCTGTATCTCCTCCAGACAGGTGGTTTTGATGGGGGTGACTGTGAGGGTGGAGCTTCAGCTTTATTAATTCAGCCTTAATCCAACATTTATTGAACATCTGTTATATTGTTATTGAAAAAAATTATATCGCCATAAGTACTGTTATTGTTTTATTGTCCAGCCCTAAGCTCTCAGTCAGCCCCTGATGCTCTTTAGGAGGAGTAATTAAGAAGAAAGAGAAGGAAAGGGAGCAGCGGGAGGAAGGCAGGGCTGTGTGGAGGAAAGGAGGGAAGGAGGGAAGGAAGTGTGCTCAGCATTGGGACGCGGCCCGTCCTCTCAGGTAAACAGATGCTGAACTTTCTCCTGTTTAACGCCACTAACGCGGGAATAAGTGCTGAAATAACGTCCGCGCGCGCTGAGAGGAGACGTAACGAGCCGTTGGCCCCGCGCTGCGGGCTGATCTGGGGTCAGGCGGAGCAGATTAAACTTTGAGCTCTTTCATGTTCACATCAGAGCGACAACAAAGTTCCTGTTAGCGGCTAGCTTCAGTTAGCTCCCTGTTAGCTGCCCGGTTTTTAAACCCAGGTTAAACTTTTGGCTCGGGTTCGGTGCCGGCTGAGCGGGACGGCGACGGGACCGGAAGCCGACGGTTATTCAAAGAATCCGTTTTAATGAGGAAACACCGTGAATTACTGTAAGTTAGCTGTGTACTGCTGTTAGCTCGCGGCTACACTCGGGGTTTACAGTTAGAAGCTAACTAACCGGAGCTAACTAACCCGCGCTAACTAACCCGTGCTAACTAACCGGAGCCTGCTTTTACTCACTTTTACCGGGTAAAGAGTTTGGAGGCTCCACAGGTTTATTAAAGTGCTTTACCGGTCGCGGAGGTCACCTTCAGGTCCAGGACTTTTATCAGCTCCTGATCAAAAGTCAAAGTATTTGTTGTTAGTTTGAGTCCAAACAGATTCACTCACCTGGAAACGGAGATAAACCGGATCCTCGCGTGGAAACATGTTGGGTTTGATGGTCATCAAAAAATATGAGGTTATTATATATGAAATAAAAAAGGGGACCATTTCAGTTTTATAATCTGTCATAATTCTTCTGAATGAAATTATTTCAGTCATTAAGCAGAGGCTGAAATAACTTAAAATCCTGCGTTTAATGGGATGTTTTTGGCCTTTTAAAGCAGGGCTGCACGATAAAATGTTCTCACGATAAAAAGTTTGGATGTCGATAATTATCACTGTAAATATCAAATCGTTATTTCTTTCAGGTTTAAAGTCTGATTTTTGCTCCTGAATGAAAGTTAAAGAAACCTGATGGGTAATTGGGCTTTAAGATGTTTATTTTATGAAGGAAAAAGGACTGAAAATAAGATTTTTCCTTAATTTTACTGGTGCATATTTGTTGACAAAGAGTTTATCATGATTGTTTTGAATTTTCTGCCTCAGATTTGCGAAGTGACCATTTTCTGACCATGAAGAAAAGTTTAATAAAACATGAAATCCCAATTTGTGTATGATTCAAGTGACTAGTGAATATTAAATATTCATTGAACATCTGTTATATTGTTATTGAAAAAAATTATATTGTGATAATTATTGTTAGTTTTATTGTCCAGCCCTAATTTAAAGGTGTTTGAACAGGTAAATAAAGACTTGATTGGTCGACACACAGCAAGTTAAATAATGTAGAGTCATAAAGATAATTGTCTTTATTTTATATATAACTCAGCAGTAAATCATGTTAATTAGGCTTCAGTCTGTTTTTCAAATATAAACAAGGATTTTAGACACCAACCTGCCAAACACATGATCCATCAGCAGCGACAGGCTTCTGTTATGTTTCCTATAATCACTAAATGTCCTGTCTGGTTACGATGTAAACTGCAAACACTGATTTGGCCCCAGCTGTGATTATTCGGTTAAAGTTTCCAAAGACAAACCTTTGCTGTTACCACGGACACAAAGTGACGTTTATTATGTCTGTTTGATCCAGATACAAAGCAGCTGCAGACGTAAAGACTCTGGGTGATGCAGCTTTAACCGGCTGCTCGCTCCCACAGACGGATCAGCTGTCCAGCCTCTCAGGCCAACTACAATCTGATTTCAGGTCTGTTAACATCTTATACTTGCTCTTGCTTGACTTTATTTTATTTTATCTCTTTCATTTTATTCTATTTTACTTATTCTATATTTATCTTAAACGTGTATTTTAGTCTTTTCAATGTTTTCCTGCTTTTCTCTTGTTTTTGTATTATTGTCTTTACACTTGTTAAAACACTTTGTTTTTGAAAAGTGCTACAACAAATAAAGATGATTGTTATTATTATTATTATTTTTACACAGTCTATGATTGACACTTAAAAACAGGGACATTAGGGGACGTCTGGTCCCCTAACGTGACCTCAATGCTTTATACTTTTCACCTTATGACACAGCATCATATCTTATAATCTGATCACATGTTATTGATCTAAAATGTATAAAGTTGCACACTATCAAAATACTAAAGTGCAGGTGTGTGTTTAAGTGCAGTTTGTGGGTAAACGAGCAGACTAGTGATGACCGTGTCTGGATTTCCCCTTCTGCTGATCAATAAAGGAACATCTTAACTTATTCAGTTTAATTCAGTAACCCTTTATTTGTCCGGTTCGTCTCGCAGCAGGAGCAAAAACAAGTTAGACAAAAAAATAAAAACAGCTTCAGAGTAAATAAAAACCTCCTAAAGTAAAAGTTCAGCTGTTCCTAATGTGAGTCTGTAGTAGCAGAGTCAGGCGTTCGCCTTTATCTTATCATCTGTTTTCTGTTTTACCAGCGAGCTGCTGTAACATGCTGAGGATCAACCTGTGACAGAGAAAACACACCTGGATCAGGTGGTCACATGATCCTGTAAAAGAAACCTGAACGAGTAAACGCACGCTCAGAACCTGCTCGTTAGTCTGTGGAACATTTTCTCAGGATAATTGAGGAAATAAAACGGTTTCTTAAAGGCGGAGATGAGGATTGTTTAAGGTCGGTGTGTTAAACTCTGCATCACACACAGCGCGTGGGGGTGAATGGCCTGTGGCGTGCGAGGAGGCGACCAAAGGGACGAGTTCAAAGTCCTGATGGGCCGTGGGAGCGTTCGGCCTCGTTACTGTGATCGATGACGGCTGAGTAGAGAAGAAGAACAAGGATTTGATGTCTGATCCGGTGTTTTTTAAGTGTTTGTTGAGCTTTTGCACCGACGCGCTCAGTGTGACTTGTTCACTATAGGTTTGGGTTAGTGTGTCCGTGGTGGTGACTGGACTGCCGTTTATTTGTTCGGGTGTTTTCGGGAGTCGTCTGAAGTCAAAACGAGTTCCCTGTGTTCCACTGTGTTGAGCAGTGGCGGTTCTAGACCGGTTTTATTCAGAGGGGCCCATTGAGTCCGGGACAAAAGAGACAGATTCAAAGTTTGAGCTTTCTAAATGTCTCGTTCAGGATATAATGTAATGTTTTCGTATGTTTCACTAACTTCCAGTTATTTGGGTCTTTTCAGTGACGTGGTTTTAGTTAAATGACATTAAAAGCTCAGGTCACAGGACATTCTTTGATGCAACACCTGTTAATGAACAGTAGAAGCTCTGATGTACGAGACGTTCTCTGGATCCCAGTTTGTATTTTGGATCCCACTATAACTTTTGTTAGGAACCAACAAACGTGTCCGTATTCAGCCCTGTTATTAGTCCTGATGCGAAGTACACACAATACTGAATACTTTACAGTAGGCCGTCATCAGTGCGTTAAGGAGGGGGACGTGTGTTGGCAAACTGCAGCCTGGTCGGACCAGCAGGCGGCAGCCAAAGACGCTGTTGCCCTGTCGGACCAGCAGGCGGCAGCCAAAGACGCTGTTGCCCTGTTGGACCAGCAGGTGGCAGCCTGGTTGGACCAGCAGGCAGCAGCCAAAGATGCTGTTTAAATACATTATTAAATTGGTAAGAGAATAATTTACCCTTTAAGGAACATTTCCAGCCAAATCCACAGGCATCAGTTTAACGTGCTTTTGGAGTCCGGTAGATGAAACGTTGAGGCGAGCGACGTGTTAAACTGATAATTACAGTGATGCTGATTTTACTGTGTCGATGGCGTTTGTAGGAGCAGCTCACTCTGAAAAGGACAATAAAACCATAACAATAAAAAAATCAGCCTTTAAACTCAAAAGATATAACGATCTGAAATTTATCGTGATAATTATCGATATCGAAAGATATGAAACTTTTTCATATCTTCTGAAACACTGGCCCCTGTTGCCCCACCTGTAGGGGTGTGTCCTCTACATTGCGTGGACTTGAAGTGGGCGGGGAAGAGCCGAGGGGAGAGAACACAGCAGGGTAAGAGGGTGTGAAGTTAACCTTCACCCTCTGTGGACGCTCCTTTATCTGGTGTTCAGGTCCAAAGGGAGCCGTGACGAGTTGAAGTGGGTTAATAAGTTAAAGGCGGGACTGAAGTCTGTGAACAGGATGTGCAGGTGCAGCAGGTTACGTTGGAGCGCCACACTGACCGGATCCTCAACAGACCGGCTCTTTATAAACCCAGTAGGTCTTCTTGATTGTTTACCTGAGCAGGTGTGATCTGTCTCTGCAGGTGGAGGATCACACTCTGAGGTCAACATGTGCTTCCTGTGACGACGAGGCTGCAGGCCGCGGCGGACCGCTCCGGGACTACAGTTTGCCGTTTACCCTCCTCTGATTGGTCGCCCGCCACCTGCCCCCTCCCCCCCGTCGGCATGCAGCTGTCCTATCAGAAGCTGCCGGCTCAGCTGAGGCGGAGCTCCAGACTCAGGAAGCTGGCGGCCGCGCTGCTCGCCGCCTACGCCGTCAAAAAACTGTCACCGTACATCTGGAGGAGGATTCAGGTGAGACGCACGTACCTGCACTCCTGATTCAGGATCCGCCCACGTGGTTTTTCATTAGGAACCAGTTAGACCCGAATCTGAGAAATTTTTATTCTTGGTGTCAAAATTTAGAAAAACACAAACTTCAACACAAAACTTTGCTCGTTCCGTCTTTCTGTCTCTGTCCGTCCGTCTGTGTCCGTCTGTGTCCGTCTGTCTCCGTCTGTCTCCGTCTGTCTCTGTCTGTCCGTCTGTGTCCGTCTGTGTCCGTCTGTGCGGCTCAGAGGTGAATAAATCGTAACCCTAAAGCGCAGCCGGCAGGTTGGTGCAAAACCCTGTGAAACAAGGAGGCGTGGAAGCTGCTGATGTTTTTAGCTGGTGGTTGTTGGTCCGGTCAGATCCTGGTCCTGCTGTCCTCCCCAGAGATCAAGGAGAGGGATCCACAGGCTGTGTAAAACATGCTGATCCCACAAAACCTGTGATCCTGTGGACCAGGACTCTGTCTGATCCAGGACTCTGTCAGAACCAGGACTCTGTCAGATCCAGGACTCTGTCAGATCCAGGACTCTGTCAGAACCAGGACTCTGTCAGAACCAGGTCAGAACCAGGACTCTATCAGAACCAGGACTCTGTCAGATCCAGGTCAGAACCAGGACTCTGTCAGAACCAGGACTCTGTCAGAACAAGGTCAGAACCAGGACTCTGTCAGAACAAGGTCAGAACCAGGACTCTGTCAGAACCAGGACTCTGTCAGATCCAGGTCAGATCCCGGTCAGATCCAGGACTCTGTCATAACCAGGACTCTGTCAGATCCCGGTCAGATCCAGGACTCTGTCATAACCAGGACTCTGTCAGATCCCGGTCAGATCCAGGACTCTGTCATAACCAGGACTCTATCAGATCCAGGTCAGATCCAGGAGGCTTCTGTTTTAACAACATTTAATATCAATAATATAATTTTTTTATAATTTCACTCTGGCTTTTTCTTTGAGTTTGTATCTGACAGGATTCCTGATTATCTCAGTTAACAGAAACAAATGTGTCACAAAAGGCAGTTTGTTATTTTGGCTGGTAAAACATCAGTTTTTTTATCTGCCAGACGAAAAGTTATTTTCCAGCCGAGGTGTCAGTCTGAAAATAATCCTGCCAGCTGCTGGACTTTCTAACCAAACTTCATATTTTAGAAACGCTTGATGTGTAAAAATCTGTAAAGTCAGTGAAGCTGTCAGATAATATAATGTTTCCTCTGAACTTATCTGCTGTTTACGTTCTCTGCTTCTCTGCACAGAGTTCCACATCCATCACGTTCTTATTGTTCTGCTTTATTTAAGGTTTATCTTCTTATCTCTGTTTCTGGAGCTGGAACAAGTGAATTTCCTTCTTATCTTATCTTAGTTTAGTTTAGCTTATCTTCACTCTGGGCGTGTTTGTTTTGTTTTGTTTCCAGAGGAGTGCAGCAGGTAAACAGCCGGGTGGAGATAACCTACCTGTGGGCGTGGTCAGCACCTCGTCCTGCAGCTCTGAGGACAGCGGCGGAGGGAAGAAGAAGAAGAAGAGAGACAGCAGGTGGGCGCGAGAGATCAAACTTTCCTGAAGGTTTCTCTCATTCAGTTTGTACATTTTATGTTTTATTATGCAAATGAGGCCGAATCTAATTCAAGCTGGATTACGTCCGGTTTAAAATGGATGGTTGGAAATCTGTTTTTATTACTCAGAGAATACTGTCAACAGTGGGCTGAACGATTTGGGGGGAAATTTTAATTTGTATATATTTTAATATTTCGAACATCTATCACCTATAAACGTGCACAGCTGATCCCGTCACGGGCGGGGGGGCACCGCCGCCAAGCAAAAGTACTTCTTAAACCAGGCATCGATGAATCGTTGAAATAATCTGTCGAATCTTCGAGAACTAAAACCGCCGTTAGTTGCAGCCCTGAATGAACGAGAAATAAACCGACCCCTCTGTGAAGACCAGGAAATAAAAAATCTTTAAATATACGTAAATCAATATTTACAGGGCCGATATCTAATCCAGTGGCTCTCAAAGTGGGATCCGGGGACCCCCAGGGGTCGTTGAGGGGGTTCCAGGGGTCCCCAGCTAAACAATGACAGAGTGTGTGATCAAACCTCCTATCAGACGGGGGTCCGCGGTCTGATTGGTGTCAGTTCAGGTTAGCGTGATGACACGCTGCAGACGGCGAATGGAAGGAGGACCTGTAGCGTTAGAAAGCTGGCTTTGGGGCCCGGGTCCACCGGAGCGTTTGTCGCCTGCGGTGTGTCGCCCTGAGTTAGACCTGAGTGAGCTCCCGGCCCTCCAGACCCACTACAGTCTGTCTCCGTGTCTCCAGGTCTCCGTCAGTGAACCGAGACTTTGTCCTCAGACTCTGTCGTCTGTTGAAGCTGTTGTTTCCACGGTTACTGTGTCCAGAGATCGGCCTGCTGGCTGTGCACTCCCTGACTCTGATGTCCAGAACCTTCCTGTCCATCTACGTCGCTGCTCTGGACGGTGGGTTAATCTGTTCCACATGTTCTATATGTTCCACATGTTCCACATGTTCTACATGTAGAACATGTTCCACACGTTCTACACGTTCTACATGTTCCACATGTTCCACACGTTCTACACGTTCTACATGTTCTACGTGTTCCACATGTTCTACACGTTCCACATGTTCAACATGTTCTACATGTTCTACATGTTTTACATGTTCCACATGTTCTACATGTTCCACATGTTCCACATGTTCTACATGTAGAACATGTTCCACACGTTCTACACGTTCTACATGTTCCACATGTTCTACGTGTTCCACACGTTCTACACGTTCTACATGTTCCACATGTTCTACGTGTTCCACATGTTCTACACGTTCCACATGTTCAACATGTAGAACATGTTCCACACGTTCTACACGTTCTACATGTTCTACGTGTTCCACATGTTCTACACGTTCTATATGTTCTACATGTTCTACGTGTTCCACATGTTCTACACGTTCTATATGTTCCACATGTTCTACGTGTTCCACATGTTCTACACGTTCCACATGTTCAACATGTAGAACATGTTCCACACGTTCTACATGTTCTACGTGTTCCACATGTTCTACGTGTTCCACATGTTCTACACGTTCCACATGTTCCACATGTTCTACATGTAGAACATGTTCCACACGTTCTACACGTTCTACATGTTCCACATGTTCTACGTGTTCCACATGTTCCACACGTTCTACACGTTCTACACGTTCTACATGTTCTACGTGTTCCACATGTTCTACACGTTCCACATGTTCAACATGTTCTACATGTTTTACATGTTTTACATGTTTCACATGTTCTACATGTTCTACATGCTCTACATTTTCTACATGCTCTACATTTTCTACATGCTCTAGATGTTCCACATGCTCTAGATGTTCCACATGTTCTACGTGTTCTAGATGTTGTACATGTTCATGTTCCACCTGTTCTAGATGTACTACATGCTCGGGATGTTCTACATGTTCTAGATGTTCTACATGTTCTAGATGTTCTACACGTTCTACATATTCTAGATGTTCTACATGCTCTAGATTTTCTACGTGTTCTAGATGTTGTACATGTTCATGTTCCACCTGATCTAGATGTACTACATGCTCGGGATATTCTACATGTTCTAGATGTTCTACACGTTCTACATATTCTAGATGTTCTACATGCTCTACATGTTCCAGATGTTCCACATGTTCTACACGTTCCACCTGTTCCACATGTTCTAGATGTTCCACATGTTCTACACGTTCCACCTGTTCCACATGTTCTAGATGTCTGAGAACGTGACTAACAGTGAGCGGTGTTGATCTGCAGGGCTGATCGTGAAGTGCATCGTTCAGAAGGATCCTCAGGCCTTCGTGCTGCAGCTCTCTAAGTGGCTCCTCGTCGCAGTTCCTGCGACTTTCATCAACAGCGCCATCAGATTCCTGGAGGGTCAGCTGACCCTCAGGTTCAGGAGCCGATTGGTCGACCACGCCTACCAGCTGTACTTCACCAACCAGGTAACACGCCCACTGCGGTCGGACCGTCCGGCTGACACCAACAGGGCCCGAGCACGAACCGTGAAGGAACCCTTTTTTCTGCACAGTAACCTGAAACCTCAAACTCGAAAACTCACCAAACTTTGCACAGAATCCAGGAGCCGTTTGGCTCATGGGCGGGGCTAAATGGCAAAATGGCAGAGCAGCCCCTGGACTAAGTTTCACCTATGTGTGTGAAATTTCTGTGGGACGTGTATCGTGTCCAGACGCACAAAAGAGCCTCTTGGAGCCATTGCCTTTTGCCAATTTTCAAAATAAAATACCCGTTACAGACTTCTGATTAAATCTGACAAACAGGAAACGATTTAACTCCGTAGCTACTTGATCACAGTAGAAGCGCAAAAAACAAGCACTAATCATCGAATCCACAAAATCTAAACGTGTCGGCGAAGTCCGGCAGGTAAAACGCTCTTATTCTGAAATTCTCCCTGTGTTAGCTGCTAGATGTCGAGACGAGAAACGACAGCGATCCACAGAGCTGTGAAGAACGTAGAAGCACAAAAAGGACAATTAAAAACAAGCCATTAAAGCTGCTGAGGCTGAGAGGCTTCCAGAGGACGCCGTAAATAAACACGTGCTCAGCCTACAGCCCCTCCCTCAGAATTCCCATGATGCACGAGGGTGAAGGGAGTTTTGTTAAAATGTGCTAATAAGTTTGCCGTTTGTTTGAAACACAAATGTGACTTTAAGGTTGATGTTTATGAAAACGTGTCTCAGAATCTGGTGTTTGTTGGTTGTCGTCCTTCTTGTGGTGAAACCAGGAGAGACGTTTCATTTGAGCTGCTGAATTCTGCCGCCACAGCAGAGCTGCACGCCGCGTTGTTGTTCATCAGCGCCTGGCAACAGGAAGTGACCTTTAACAAAGCAGCCCCCGCCGCACGTTTGACCTACATGTACGAAATCTCTGTGTCACATGTATCATGTCCAGACGTATCAAAAAGCCTCTTGGAGCGATGCCCTAAACCCAACAGGAAGTCGGCCATTTTGAATTTTACAGCAATTTTTGGATGGTTTAAACCCTCCGTACAAACTCCTTACAGAGAATTAGTCTGACCATTAAAAGTTGTACAAACGGTGAGTTTTCGTGAAACAGCGTGCCCGTGGCGTGGCGTCCATAATCGATGATTCGCCATGCAAATTCACAGGCGCACCGTCAGAGCTCCAGAATCTGCAACACGGCCGCCTCACTTCTCGGCGTGCTACACGTGCGAGGGCCCGACCAACGCTGCTGGCAGCTTTAATGTAGTGTGAATCAGCTGCAGAGCACGTCATCACTTCTGCTCGCTCTCTCTCTCTCTCTCTCTCTCTCTGTCTCTCTCTCTCTGTCTCTCTCTCTCTCTGTCTCTCTCTCTCTCTGTCTGTCTCTCTCTCTCTCTGTCTCTCTCTCTTTCTCTGTCTCTCTCTCTCTCTCTGTCTCTCTCTCTCTCTCTCTCTCTCTCTGTCTCTCTCTCTCTCTCCGCAGACTTACTACCGTGTCAGCAACATGGACGGCCGCCTGTCCAATCCCGATCAGTCTCTCACCGAGGACATCGTCATGTTTTCAGCCTCCATCGCCCACCTGTACTCCAACCTGACCAAACCCATCCTGGACGTGGTCGTCACCTGCTACACTCTGCTGCGCACCGCGCACTCCAAAGGTGCGTTCGCGTTAACACCTGCACGCCGAAGGTCGGGCAGCGTGCGTTACTGACTGTGGTCTTCCTCCCCGCAGGGGCCAACACCACGTGGCCGTCCGTCATCGCCGGCCTGGTGGTGGTGCTCACCGCCAAAGTCCTGCGCTCCTGCTCGCCTCGATTCGGGAAGCTGGTGGCCGAGGAAGCGCGGAGGAAAGGAGACCTGAGATACATGCACTCTCGCATCATCGCCAACTCCGAGGAGATCGCTTTCTACGGAGGACACAAGGTGACACGCGGCGCCTAGTGGACAGGAAGCACATGTGGCTTCAATAAGGATCTCAGACGCCGTGAAGTCTCACAGCGTCTTTCATGACATGTAACGTTGACTTTAATGTTTAATGCTGATGATAACGTTGAGTTTGGGGGCGTTTGATTCGCAGGTGGAGATGGCCCAGCTGCAGAGGAGCTACACGTCTCTGACCTCTCAGATCCATCAGATCCTGCTGAAGCGTCTGTGGTACATCATGCTGGAGCAGTTCCTCATGAAGTACGTGTGGAGCGCCTCCGGCCTGGTGATGGTCGCCGTGCCCATCATCACCGCCACGGGATACTCCGAACACGGTAAATACACGTCACGCACACACACTGCTGGTGACAGCGTCAGGGTGATGATGTCAGCTGTGACCTTTGAACTGTGATGTCAGACTCTGAGGAGGTGAAGCAGGCTGCCATGGTGATGAAGGAGGAGGAGCTGGTGAGCGAGAGGACGCAGGGCTTCACCACAGCCAGAAACCTCCTCAACGCCGCCGCCGACGCCGTGGAGAGGATCATGAGCTCGTATAAGGAGGTACGCATGCTCCTCCTCTTTACCTCCTGTAGCTCCTCCTCTTCCTGAAACCCCTCCTCCTCTTCCTGAAGCTCCTCCTCCTCTGTCTGAAACTCCTCCTCCTCTTCCTGAAACCCCTCCTCCTCTGTCTGAAACTCCTCCTCCTCTTCCTGAAGCTCCTCCTCCTCTTCCTGAAACTCCTCCTCCTCTGTCTGAAACCCCTCCTCCTCTTCCTGAAGCTCCTCCTCCTCTGTCTGAGACTCCTCCTCCTCTTCCTGAAACTCCTCCTCCTCTGTCTGAAACTCCTCCTCATCTGTCCTGAAACTCCTCCTCCTCTTCCTGAAACTCCTCCTCCTCTGTCTGAAACCCCTCCTCCTCTTCCTGAAGCTCCTCCTCCTCTTCCTGAAGCTCCTCCTCCTCTGTCTGAAACCCCTCCTCCTCTTCCTGAAACTCCTCCTCCTCTTCCTGAAGCTCCTCCTCATCTTCCTGAAACTCCTCCTCCTCTGTCTGAAACTCCTCCTCCTCTTCCTGAAGCTCCTCCTCCTCTGTCTGAAGCTCCTCCTCCCTCTGAAACACCTGCAGGTGACGGAGTTGGCCGGTTACACAGCTCGGGTCTCTGAGATGTTGGACGTGTTTGAAGATGTGAACGAGGGAATCTACCGCCGCTCTGCAGACAGAGAGGAGGAGCTAACAGGAGGAGGAGGAGGAGCCGTGGTTCAGCACGGTCAGAGGGTCTGTGGTCGTCTGGAGATCAGAGGTAAGAATCTGGACCCGTGCACCTGGTCAGTGTCGTAGTTCGATCAGACTCGATGGAGCTAACGTGTCTTCAGAGCAGCAGCTCGGTTTAAAATACTCAGTGAATCTGGTTCTTCTGGACTCTCGGGTCTGGTTCCTCCACCTCAGATCTTGTCAGCGCTCGGGGACCTTCCTCCTCTTCCTCCTCTTCCTCCTTCATGTCTCTAGTGAAAGGAGTCTCTGTCCCAGAGGGGCGTCTCTCGTCTCATCGTCGGTTCCCCTTCAGTGTAAAAGTGTCGAAGCGTTCCTTCAGATTCACGCCGTGTTGAAGGAAACGCTTCGTCTTCCTCCCTCGCACCAAACCTCCTCACTGCTGCTCAGTCAGGAGCTGAGATCTGCAGGACGTCAGGAACCGAGGAGCAGAACCCAAACGCACGGGTCTTAACGAGTCCATAGCTCCAACGTGGAACCAGTTCTTGATCCCCAGCCCTACATGAGACTGTCAATGCAAAGTCAATGCAAAGACACGAATTCGCTCCGAGCTGCGTGAATGTGGCGTTTGTCGTGACATTCGCTGGTTTGCATGAGTTCAGATTTTTCAACTTGGGCGAGAAATTCTCTTGATGTGATGTTGTGAAAGCCTGTCAGCGGTGAGACCGTCCGAACGTCACCGGAGCGTTGTTTGAAGAGGACGTGGCGAGCGGCGTAATGACAATCCGCTGGCCGACGGCGAGCTGCTAAAGAACGGCGAGCTGTACGGGGAGCGGCGCTGCAGCTCTCATGTAGTGGGTCTGGATTCTGCTCTGACAGTGGCGCCGTTTACCCGCCGGAGGAGCTCAGAGCTGACTGTTTTTATTAAACCAGCTTTTTACTTTGGGGATCACAGCTTGGTTCATCTTCACTGGAGCTTCTCGGCAGCTTCGTGCACGTCCGGGTCCACGCAGAGCCGGAGAAAAGAAGGAGAGGAAGCTGAACTACCTGCTGAGATCAGAAAACATGTCTGTAACTTTGTTCCAGCTGTGACCAGGTTAGCTTAGCATAGCGCTAATCGATCAGAACTCCATTCAGAAAACAAACAGTTTCAAAGTTGTCGTCAAAACAAAGCATGAATTCATGTGTCTGACAAAACAGCATCATATTGCAGTTAATTCAGCATCAGTTTGATCCGTATATTGTTATTTAATCACAACAAAGGGTTAACTTTGGCTTTAAACGCGCTGTGTGTGTGTGAACGCTCAGAAAGTCCAGCGGTCAAACTCGAGCGAGTAAAGCGAGGCCAATATTACCTTTGCTTTCAGTGTGAACAACACGTAGCATCGGGGCCTCAGTCCACCAGAGTCAGAGCTGTTTGTGCAGAAAGTATCAGCTCTGTCTGTAAAATGAACTGAGAAAGTCCAGATTCTATTTCTACTGTGTGGATTTTGTTTCTGATTCTACTTTTCACTCTTGGCTCCACGTTCCCTCGTGCTGCTGTGTGACTTTGTATTTAGCGGATCACTACAGGAGCCTCTGAGCTCAGTGCACAGCTTCTTTCCCCCTGACTCTGAAACTCCTCCTCAGCACTGCGAACAAGTTTTACTTCTGAGTATCGTTTTATAATATTTGCACACAACCTTTGACCTGTGAGCAGCCAGCAGGGAACTACAAGCTCTCATCACCTGTAGTTTGTGTTTCTTCGCTCAAAGACACAATAAAGTCTGTGTGTGCAGGTCACGTGATCAGCGTGGAGAAGGGGATTCGCTGTGAGAACCTGCCGATCATCACGCCGACCGGAGACGTGGTGGTTTCCAGCCTCAACATCCAGGTAAGACCTGCGGTGACGCAGTGTGTGCGTGCGGCCACAGGGGGGCAGCGTTGGTCCGTCACAGTCAGCCTGGATTAAATCAAACCGTCTCTGTTAAAATGATTTTATTACTCTGATAACAGTTTAGTCTCATGTTCCCCTGAAAGTAGACCCCTGCGATCCAGCCACCTGTTTATTATTCATTGAATTGTATTAAAGTTCTGTTTAGAGCAGCAGGTTAATTCTTTTATGAGGAGCCTGTTTGCGTCTCCAGGACAAACCAGGTAGTATTTTGTGTAAATTTGGACAAATAATAGTTCCATTTGTTTTTTCATGTAAGGTCAGCTGTTATTAACTCTGATCACAATGTTTGTTTTTTCATTTTATAAAAATGTGCTCTGGGACTTTGCTTTTCTCCCTGCAGTAACTCCCTTTGGGCTTTTCCACTTTACAAACCTGTTTCAGCACAAAAAATATATATAACTCAATAAAGGAGGGGAAAAGCTATTTAGTTATCCCAAGGCCAAATGACAGATGAACGTTGTCGGGCTGGTCGATCTGTGGCCACGTCAGCAGCCTGTTTTACAGAAACATGAGGATCTGTCAGTGTGTCAAATGGATCTGAATCTGGATCTGAATCTGGATCTGAATCTGGATCTGAGGGCCGTGCTGAGTGTCCCCACGCTGGGCTCTTCTCTTCCACTGTTTCTCACACACTTGGTATAAATATGAGTACAGAAAGCAGTTTGTCAGTAAATTGCTGACTGATAACAGATTTTTTCGTGTGCTGGCTGGAGCTCTGAGTTCTGACGATGTTATTTTGAGCTGCTTGTTGAAGACGAACCTGAAACTGCAGCTCACCTCAACGTTTGTGTCGGTGAAGTTTAAAAAAGATCACAGCTGATCTGCTGCTCACGTAGGACGGTGATGATGTCAGTCCGGACTGAGCGCGCTCAGTGCGGTCGCCCCGCTGCACTCCTCTATCTCTCCTTCCATCTCCGAGGTCAGAGGTCAGAGCTCATTAGCACGCACACGCAGCAGAGCGAGGACAGAGACGTTTTTGTGGCGAAGAGCCGAGACGGAAAGAGAAGAAGAAGAGGAACATTGATGGCGACAGAAACGCTCCTCTGTCGTCTGATTCTCGACCTTCGACCTCTTCGCCCTGATACACGCTCTGCGATTGGTCCGTTCTCTCAGGAGGAAGAGACGAAGACGGTTCACAGCGTTTCAGGTCGGACGTTACAGAGCGTAACGTCGTGCAGAAAGACGTCTGTGAAGGTTAAAAGAGTTCACTAACTGAAAATAGATCTGTCAGCACCGAAACAATCGATCAGCTGCGATTATCGATGCATCTTTTTCTCTGCACAGGATTTCTGGAACATTAAACACTTTCCTAAGCTCAGCTCCTCCCAAAGCCGAAAGATACCTGAGCCATCAGGATGTCGGTCTGTGTTCAGGACAGAGCTGGACTCTGGTCTTAGTACCTGAGGTCCTCCACCCTGGATAGGAAGCGTGAGGCAGGAAAGACCTGCAGCTAATTGACATTACTTCGTTTCTGATTTAGCTAACGTAGCATAGCAGCCAGAATCGTTAGCAGTGCATCCATATTAATGAAGGTCAGTCGGCTGGTCGCTCATTCGGCACAGGAGAGTTCCAACACTGTTAGTAATTAACATTTGGTTAATTCGTTCAGGTACCTGCCACGAAGCTGCCTCATGTGACCTGGAGGAGCTCTGTGTGCAGCATCAGGGACTTGGATCTGGTTCTGGAGGCCACACAGTAAGGGAGGGACATGAAACCAGCCCAAAAGGACTCCTGTCACTCCGTTACTGTGTGGCCTCCACTGGCTCCCAGGGGCCTCCAGAACCAGATCCAAGTCCCGACACAGAAGCGGCTACAGACTGAAATATTGGTGTTTAGATTTCCTGTTAAATATGTTTTATAAACCAGTTCTTTGAGCCAGAAACCACGAAACAAGCAGCGAGCATTAAATCTTTTCTGGACCTGCAGGTCTCAAACTGACTTTTCTTCCTCTCAGGTGGACGAAGGGATGAACGTGTTGATCACAGGTCCGAACGGCTGCGGGAAGAGTTCTCTGTTCAGGATCCTCAGTGGACTGTGGCCTGTTTATGGAGGAGTACTGTACCGTCCAGAACCTCAGCACATGTTCTACATCCCTCAGAGGTACTGCTGCCGCTACCGCCTCTGTAGCTCGGCCCTCGGCCGCCGGTCCCGAGCGGCGGCGACAAGCTTAACTGTTGAAGTGCTGATGTGGTTCTTGTGTACTGCGCAGGCCCTACATGTCAGAGGGGACCCTCAGAGACCAGGTGATCTACCCGGACTCGCTGGAGGAGATGGTTCAGAGAGGAGTCAGAGATTCAGACCTGGAGGAAATCCTTCGGACCGTCCACCTGCTCTACATCCTGGACAGAGAGGGAGGTCAGAGAGTGTTTAGGATTAACGAGTTAATCAGCAGCTGATCTGCAGCTGAACCGTTTGATCCAATCAGAGCTGGCTCTGTCACCACATGATCCTCTGCACTAAAGTCATACTGTAACGATATGATATGAATATGTGTCTGTACGCTGAGTTTACTTCCACAGAGCCGGAACATGCCGACGGGCCCCGAACGCACCGCAGAGCTCTTTACTGATGTGGGCGTGTCTGTTGTCGTGTCTCCGTCAGGCTGGGAGTCGGTCAGCGACTGGAAAGACGTTCTGTCTGGAGGAGAGAAGCAGAGGATGGGGATGGCTCGCATGTTCTACCACCGGTAAATATTTACTGACAGGCAGCAGGTCCTTCTTCTCCTGCAAAAGGTCTCGCACGCAGTCCAGGTTCAGAGTAAAGCCGCCGCCCTCCTGATCCGTCCTGATCCGTCCTGAGCTCCATCAGAGCGTCTGAACGGGTTTTTCAGAAGCTAAGAGTTAAACTCTGTTTCCTCTGGAGAGTTTAAAGCTACAGTTGTTTGCTGTGACTGCGCGATCTTTCAAAGTGTGTGACAGATTCTGGTCTCAGCTGTGGTCCCGGTCTCTGAGGGACTCTGGACCTGGAGCTGGATCGGAGCTGAACACGTTGATCGATGTTAACTCTCTCTCTCTCTCTCTTTCTCTCTGTGTTGTGTGAATGTCTCTCGCCCAGCCCTCGCTACGCCCTGCTGGATGAGTGTACGAGCGCCGTCAGCATCGACGTGGAGGGAAGCATCTTCCAGGCCGCAAAGGATGCTGGGATAGCCCTGCTGTCAATCACACACAGACCCTCCCTGTGGTCAGCGAGCACACACACACACACACACACACACACAACATGTAGTAGTGAACCTGGAGCAGTGAGATCAGCAGGGCGTCTTTAAAAAGCCTTTAAAGTGTTAAATTTCATCCACAAAGGTCATTTCTCGTCCTTTCGTAGGATTAAACTAAAGCCGTAACGTCATAAGTAAATATTTTTTGTCTGAGTAAAAATAATTTTACTCCGTTTGGTTTGACTCTGATGCAGCGTGTTCGCCGTGGACCTTCATCCAGCCAAAGTGTAACTAACTGTTAAAACTGCACAATTTATTTTTTCTTCTTTGGTTTCACACCATAAAATATTGTATTCGTTTCATTCACACTGGGGACGCTGGGAACACTGGGGACGCTGGGGTCACTGGGAACACTGGGGAAGACTGGGGACGCTGGGAACACTGGGGACACTGGGAACGCTGGGGTCACTGGGAACACTGGGGAAGACTGGGGGACACTGGGGACAGTGGGAACGCTGGGAACATTGGGGAAGACTTGTTGTTGGTTATTCAGTTTGCTCGCTCGGCGGTCGGTGTGCGTCTGTGCTGACTGGACGGCTCTATTAACCTTCGTATCTCAGCGTCGGCGAAATTTCCTTTGAGACGGCTACAAGATAGTTTACAACGTAACCCGGCGACGCACGCTGCTAGGCAACAGCTACAGTTCTGTGGCCATTCACATGAGCGTGCATCGCTGAGACCAGGCGTAGTGAAGCCAAGGCTTAAGTTTGGTTGTTAGGCCTGAAGACTGGTCTTAACTTATAAACAAAGATAATTCTGACATCAGCTGGTGCAGAAAATGTCTCCAGAATGCAGGAGATAAGACGTTTCTTCGATTCCCCCAGACCCCCGTTTATATTTCAGCTTTGAATATTTCATCACAACATGTTAAAATATCTTTGTCTTGTTCTCGAGAACCTGATAATGTGCGACGTGCCTGTGAGCTAAGTGTGTCGTCTCAGCGCTAATCTGAACCCTGATGTCTCACTTTTCGACTCAGAGAGACGTCTTTGATTCATTTTATCACAAACACGCCCTGAAAAGCTGAATGTCTTATAATAACATGTTTTATTCAATTCATACAGATTTTCTGTTGAACACTGAAGTTGGTGCTAAATTTCATCCTGGTATAAAAAGGTCTTAAATTTGACCCTGTTCAGCCTGCAGGGGGCAGCAGAGCTCTGAGCTGCTCCAGCTGCCCCACCCTGATGTTTCTCTCTGTCTCCTCCAACAGGAAGTACCACTCTCACCTGCTGCAGTTTGACGGAGAAGGAGGATGGAGGTTTGAACCCCTGGACGCCTCCACCCGTCTCTCCCTGCAGGTGTGTCTGCTGTTTAAATCAAACCCTTCCTCTCTTCCTGTTCCTCGGCCTCCGCGCGCCGTTTCCTGTCCGGGTTTTTAAAATACCCCTTAAATAAAGCAAAGGTTGACCAGATCCAGACTTCAGGGTGACCTGAATCTCCCGGGTCATCACTTAAATCCGGGCGGTCACAGAAAATATTGGTTTTTCTCACTTGGTATTTTTAATTCAGCGTTTTTTTCTGCACCCGCCTGAAACTTTTGCGCAGAGCTTGACGTACTGCACGTAAATAAACACAGCGATCAGCCGTGACCTCCTGCTGAAGGAGCAGTTGATGCTGGTTCTGACAGAAAGGAGTCCAGGGCTCGACGGGTCGGGGCGGCGGCGGTCGGTCATAATGTTATGGCTGATCGGCAGCAGCCCCACGATACGACATCTTTTTTTTTTTCATCTAAAAAGATAAATTTTCTCTGTTCATCCCACTTTGTGAGTCCACCAGGTGGCGTTCTTCAGTTCCTTATAGGTTTTACTATTCTAGTACAAAAATGTGTTCATGAAACATCGACACGTGGCGTCCGTGGCGTCGATTTTTCCCCGTAGCCCTAATACAGAGATGTGTGTGTGTGTGTGTGGTCTGTCTGTGCATGTCCGCCCTCTGATTGGCTGGTTACCTGTCCAGGTGTAAACCCCCCTCGACCCTCTCAGCTCAGTGAATCTGTTCAGTTTGTGAAGAAGTGAAAATAAATAAATAAATGAATAACTGAACTTCCTCAGATGACCCACGGGCCCTGCTGCGGTAACCATGGTAACCAGCGGCCGCACAACATCACGCCTCCGGCACGTTTGTGTGTGTGTGTGTGAAACAGAATGAGAGGACATCAGCCAATCAGCTGCCTCCGTGTTTTGTTTAAAATGATCGTGAAACTTTATTTAAACGGGACGCGCTGACGCTTTTTTTGCTTCCTGTCTCAGGAGGAGAAACACCGACTGGAGAGTCAGCTGTCGGGGATTCCCAAGATGCAACAGAGACTGGCGGAGCTGTGTGTCCTGCTGGGGGAGGGAGGGGGGCAGGAGGAGGAGGAGGAGGAGGAGGAGGAGGAGTGAACTGCAAGATGAAGAGTCTCTGAAGGAAGAAATCTGCTTTTTTTAATAGTTACCATGGAGACACACACAGCAGGCCGATCATGTGATCGATCTGATGGTTGTAGGTTTCTCAGGCTGATCTGGAGTCTGTTGTGAGTTTAACTGGTGTGATGGACGAGTTCTTGATCACAGACTTTAATACGAGACGAAGCTGCACGATCACCAGGAACGATGTTCAGGAAAAACAAAGAACAATCCAGATTTTATGGGAACGGCCTACTGAAATATTTGTTAAAGTCACGCGTGTGCCTGAATACCGTTAATCAGTCCCTCCGGGATTTCACGATCGCAACTACAAACCCTCCCATGAGTCAGCGTGACCTGCAGATCTGACCTCTCACCGCCGCTTTATTGCTAAACGCTGTCACGCCGCATCAGATTGGCTTGTTTAGAAAACGCGGCAGACCAGGATCCAGGGGCCGAATTACAGAAACTTCCTAACCGGCAGATCCTCTCCTACCTGCTTGGTAACCATGGTAACAAGGGTTAGGAAGTGATTTAGGAAAAAGGCCTTTACAGATCAACAGTTCCTCAGTCAGCTCCTTTCCTAACGTTAGATCAGAAATGTTTTACAGAAGCTTCCTGAATTCTTAAATCTTAAATAAACTCTCTGAACTTTTACTTTTCCACCAGCTGCTGTTTAATAACTCGTTTAATCCACATTGTCGCTGTTTAATCTCCTTTACAAAATCAACAACTGATTCTCCCGACGTGTCTGATGACCGAACCCTCATTAGAAGAAAGGCTGTCGGCGATTATAGGCCCGTAATGTAAAGGCTTGATGGAACAAAAGGATCCTGATGCAGCTCTCTGATTGGAGGAGATCGTTAAATTCATGATGCCGTCAGCCCGCAGCCTTTATCAGCCTTTCTGGTTTCTGCCGGCGTCAGTGAGGAGCGACCAGCGGCTTCCCTCTGCTCGCTGGACACTAGAAGTTGCCTTTCTCTTCGTATCACCTGTAAATGGAATTATTTTCTTTTTGGCAGCATTAACGCTGGACGCCGGATATGCGGCGGTGACTGTGTCCGCTATTTTAGCCCACTCTCTCTCTGTAATCTCAGAGTTAAGCGTTTTGTGGATTTGGATTTCTGGACGGAGGTCACCAACAGCTCTGAGTCACCTGACCTGAAGTTCAATGATAGTTGTTGTTTGTTTCATTAAAAAAAACCAAAACCAAAAAACAGCGATTAAAAGCAGTTTAGCTCGGCGAGATGAGAAAAGCGTCATCGGTTGCTAGGTAACAGACATAAAAGCTGATAACCGATGTTGGATCGAGTATTTAGGATTTCCTAACCTGAGGATAGGACAGGATTCCTAAAGCTTGTTAGGATTTGCTTCTGTAACACCAAATTAAGAAAAATCCTAGACTCTTCCTGTCTGAACTAAAGACTTAGACAGGAACTTTCTGGAATCCGGCTCCAGATCTTCTTCACCGATGCGGGAAACTGATCTGCAGAACGTGCAGCGTTGTGGTCGAACGTGAAGCAAATCGTCTTCTGACGAGACTCAGAAAAACAGAGTCAGCTGTTTCTAAAGTTTAAAACGTCACATTTACCTTTGCAGTTTTCATTTATCTCCACAGTTTCATCTCAAAAAAACGCCCATGAACAATGTTTTTGAAAAGCTGCATCAAAATCACAAAAAAAGTCCGGTGGGATCCTGGAGGGGCTGATAAAATGTTAAGGAAACATCTGTTTGGTACAGATGCTGCAAAAGTCCCACCGAAATTCATTCTAAAGTTTTTCAACGAAAATGAGAGTAATGATGTAAAAATGACGCGTCACTTTAGTGTCAGTGGAAACAATCGCAGTTCGATATATTTTTTAAGTAGTGCGGCTCTACAAACAGACAAATCTGTAAAACCTTTCTGGTCTTCCGACCTCTCGGAGCGTTTACGCTGCACGTCACCTGAAACTAATCGTTGACACGGCGACAGCAGAACCTGCAGGAGCGACTTGCTGAAGGACACTATGACACGCAGACCGGAGGAGCCGGGGATCAAACCGCCGACCTTCTGATTAGTGGACGACCCGCTCTACCTCCTGAGCCGCAGCTCAGTGTTTGTTTCCTTTTTTGTGAACAAAGTGATTATTGATGATTATTCAAGTTAATATATATTAAAACAGAATCTGATGAAGCCTCCTGTTTGTTTTTAACCCGTCTGCCCTGGTTTGTGCTGGAATATTTATTTTTTATTAACATAAAGTTATTAATATTCTGAATATGTGATGCAGATGAAGTTAAACGTAGAAAGCAGAGAAGAAGAAAAGGTTCTGATTAGTGGATGATTTGTTCGGGATCAGTTCAGGTTCCAGTCATGAAGTCGCACCTGAAAGTCTGAACAGCCACAGACTCTACTGATTCATGCAAATATTGGTCTTTATTGTTTGCCACTTATAAACTCTTTTGTCCCTGTCAGGATCCTGTAGACTGATGTTTCCAGTAATCTGATTGGTCAGTGTTCTGAAGTTAACGTGATCTGTTAACATGGTGATCTAGACCGGTTAAAAGTGAACGAGCTTTATGACACCCGGAGTGGATTCAGGCCTGAAAAAACGTAGGAAAACACGTCATTTTTGTTTGACACCCTTTTTTGTGAGCTTTGCAACTACGGCAGCTGAGGAGGACATTCTTTCAGAGCACGGTGCCATCTATTTATAAACAAAATACTGCGTGTGCAGTCCTCAGTAGCCGAGAACATCGCAGTCAAGTTAAAGGCTTTGTGGAACTGGTGGGCCATCAGACGACAGACCTTAATGTTGCTTCACATGTTTCACATCGTCTCACACCGCTTCACATGTTTCACACCGTTTCACATCGTTTCACACCTCTTCACGTTTCACACCTCTTCACATCATTTCACACCTCTTCACGCTTCACATGTTTCACATCGTTTCACACCGCTTCACATGTTTCACACCGTTTCACATCGTTTCACACCTCTTCACGTTTCACACCACTTCACATCATTTCACACCTCTTCACGTTTCACACCTCTTCACATCATTTCACACCTCTTCACGCTTCACATGTTTCACATCGTTTCACACCTCTTCACGTTTCACACCTCTTCACATCATTTCACACCTCTTCACGTTTCACACCTCTTCACATCATTTCACACCTTTTCACGCTTCACGTTTCACATCGTTTCACACCGCTTCACGTTTCACACCGTTTCACATCGTTTCACACCTCTTCATGTTTCACACCTCTTCACGCTTCACACTGTTTCACACGGTTCACGTTTCACATCGTTTGACGTTTTGCACTCATATTTAGAGAACACATTAATTTGTAAGAATCTCACTTTATATTTGAAATATGTAGAATAATGAACAGACCTCAGACTCATGTTTACTTGTTGTCCTGCTCTTTATGGGACGTAATTATGAGAACAACAACTTAAGATAATAATAATTACCCACTGAATTAATGCTGATCCTTATAATATATTTATACTACTGAGTTTTCATTCATGATTACTAATGACTAAAAAATGTCTCACTGGACACCTGTGACTTAGGTGTTTCCAACTCTGAGCTGAATCTGAATCTGAACTTTTGTACTTCTGTTGTATTTTAATGAAAAACAATCTCATCAGCTGGAACTTTTTCATTTACAGGTTCTTATACTTTATTCATCTTAAAGCCTTTCTCTGACATTCACAGTCAACAGAAACTATTGTTCACACACTATCTCAATATTCTGCTGGACGACACTTCAACACAGACTGGAGGAGGCGGGGATCGAACCTCCGCCCTCCTGATTAGTGGGCGACCCAACCCGAGCCATAACGGCTCGGATCAACAACACGGTTCTCATTCAGGTCTTGGTCTCAGATTCTTTGACACCTTTGAGATGAACCCAAAGAGTCAGAATCAATAATAGAGTCTAATCCGAACCTTTCACGTGAAGCCTGAGAGAATGTTTGTCATGTGAGCCAGGCAGCAGCTGGTTGCCGGTTCGGTTCCCTGCAGAGGAGTCGGGCAGGATCTCTCTCTTTTTTTTTTAGGAGCTCCAGAAAATCCTACCGGCGTCGCGCGCAGCGGGGCGGGGTCTCTGTCGGACCTGTTGTGCGGCTGTCGGTGCGGATTGTGCTGCTTGTTTGTATCTCTGCGGATTTCTGGAAGTTTCACAGCGCAGTTTGGACCCCGGCGGACCGCAGACCAGCCCGCCGACCTCAGGTGAGTCTGACCCGATCACACTGCCCCCCCCCTCCTTTTCACGGCTCCAACTTGTCCCGAGCTGCAGCTGCTGCAGGAAGGAAGGAGCGTGAGTGTTCAGGCGTGTGACAGCACCGCGCCAGACTCCGTTTGCATATCCGACCGTTTAAAATGTGCTCGGTTATCTTTATTTTATTGCAGTGAAATAAATAAGTAAACGTGTCTTCAGACTCGAGCTGAGGCGGCCTTTAATTCGGCTTTAGTTGTTTAGTTAAATGTCAGCTTTCTGTGTCGGTTCAGCGGCTTTAATTCAAACAGCCGTTAAAACACAGCGGCGCAGGCTGAAATCAGCGAGTTCAAAAGTTGAGATTTCTGTAACGGAGTCTGGTTGGTGGACTGTGAGTGAGCCGAATATAACAGAGGAGTCTGAACATTTAAATCACCTGTTCGGTTTAGTTCTGAAAGTTTTTGTGTCCGGGACAAAAACTGGAACTGTTTTTATTTCACTTTTAATAGTGTCTTTTTGTCTGTCGGGGTGTTCCCAGCCTGTCCTGGCACGGCACGGCTCAGCCCACAGCCGCATACTGAATAGCTAACATTCCAACACACACACACTCACGCGCGCACACACGCGCACACACGCACACACAGCTGCTGCTGCTGTGTGTTTTTTTAGGAAGAAGTGAAGTTAGAACTCACCTTTGCTGACGTTACGTAAAGGAAGTTAACCTCACATGACCTCCCGAAAACACAAACAATGGACAATAACTGCCCCCCCCAACACACACGCACACACACACACGCACACACACTTTGATCAACCTGCTTTTACAGAAACACAAAATGATTTTCAGACATAAAACATGAACCAGCTGTTTGTGCCACAACATAAAAATGTTCTTTACTGTTGTTTATTCAGCACAAATTCATAACAGAGAAGAAGTGGAGATGGTAGAGGAGCCCAGTGCATCATGGGAAATCCCCTGGCAGTCTAGGCCTATAGCAGCATAAGGGCTGGTTCAGGACTCACCTGAGCCAGCCCTAACTATAAGCTTTATCAAAAAGGAAAGTCTTAAATGTAGAGACGGTGTCTGCCTCCAGAACCCAAACTGGAACCTGGTTCCACAGGAGAGGAGCCTGATAGCTGAACGCTCTGGCTCCCATTCTACTTTTGGAGACTCTAGGAACCACAGGTGCATTCTGGGAGCGAGGCTAAAGTCTGTCTTGTTGACTGTTTAAACAAGGGATTTTGTGGCTGGAGTTCTGCACGGCTGCAGCAGGCCGTCTCTCAGGGCTGTTTTCAGTCACAAATAAACTCTAAATTATTATTAAGATACTGTCAAGAGAGACTTTTGTTTGTTTTTTGCCCATGAAATAGTAAAAAGCCTAAAAATGTCTTTTCTGTAAAGAACCAGAGAACTTTGATTTGGGTTGGTTGCAGCTCTGGTCACATGGTTGTGCTTCCTCGATGTACTTAGTTGGTGGTTTGACACTTTTTAAGATTAGTGAATGAAGTCTGCTATGGGGGGAAAGAATGTCTGACGTTAGAGGAAGCAGCTGTGGCCGCGTCAGGATTTCTTCTTCATGTGTTTCTTTGTATAAAAGCTGAATCCTCCTGACAGTCACAGCTCAGGGTCACAGTGATAAAAATGATAATTTGTTGTTTTCTGAATGAGATCTGGTGAAAAGGCGACAGTGTGTCCGCCTCACAAGACTCAGGCCGTGTGACCTGCACAAAGCGGCATCAGTGACATCATCATCATCATCATCATCATCATCTGTGTGATGAAGATTATTTAACTGAAAACGTGCATTTGACTAATCTGAAGGATTTAGTCTGAGTCCAGATTCAGATTACTGTTTAATCACCTCTAATCTGCGCACACACACACACAACACACACACACACACACACAGTGTTAATGTGCAGTAATCTGGTTTAGCTCGGTGCGTTCACACAGTCACACTGAACTGGACTCACACCAGGAACCATTTGCCCGTCTTTGTGTTTGTTAAATATGTTTTTCCTTCTGAAAACGATGTAAATGTTTAAACCTGAAGCAGCTTATTAACAGATCAGAGATCAGTTTCACCAGGTCTGTGTTTTCTTTTTAGGGCCTTTCGTTTTCAAATCGAAAGTGCGATGTGTACGTTTCACAACAACAAACCGGCGTCAACTCACACTGAAGTGTTTCAACTGGAGCGTTTCGCTGCCCTACTTTGTTGCCGTGTTGTTAATTTCTCATTTTGTGAGCTTTAACCTCGGAGATCGGCGCCGCTGTCTGCAGGCTAACGGGAGCATTTCAGAATAAGAGCGTTTTGCCTGATTTTGCTTATTTGTTCAGTTGTCCTTGATTTTTGTGCTTCTACTATGGTTAAGCAGCTACGTAGTGAAATTGTTTCTTTTGTCTGCTTGTTTATTGTTGATGTATGATTAAGGGTGTTTTATTTTGAAAATCGACCCGATTCTCTATACCGTTTCGTGTCTGACTTCCTGCCCGGTTCATCTGCTCTGTGCTGCCGGACACGGCTTCAGTCAAAAACAGACTGGTAGTGAATATTGAACTTTAGCTAAACTTCATTAAAAAAATCGAATCGCAATTAGATTTTTTTCCCAAATCGTTCAGCCCTAGTATGAGGTTTTATATTTTGAGTTTAGTTGCCCCGACTGACTCAGAGTGTAAATCAGAGCTGTGGTAAATGATCACATTCTTGAAAATAAAAATCTAGCAGGTTGCCGACTTTGCTAACAGCCAAACATCAAGCGAGCGCGACAACACGAGACACGGAAACATCGCTGGCTACTAGAGGCGGGAATCTGTCGGCACCTCGCGGTTCGATTACGATTCAGAGTGCTGCCATTACAAAACAATTATCGATACATCTTTTTTTTTTCTGGATAATTATTAAACATTTGATTTGCACATTAAAATCCAAAAGAAACATCTCCTCGTTAGCTCAAAGGGACGCAGCTCCTCCTGGTCACCACCGTCCTTTAACAACCAGACGCCTCTGAAAACTATCAGGATGTTGGTCTGTTCAGGACAGAGCTGGACTCCAGTTTAGCTTCTACCTGATGTTCTCAACCCTGGATAAGTAACATTAGGCACTAATGCAGCTAATTAACGTTACTTCGTTACTAATACAGCTAAAAAACCTGCTGGTGAGATGTTTGCTAGCGTTAACTGCCTTCACTTTCCATCAGTAACCTAGCTGTTTTACCCTGTTTCTAGTCTTTATGCTAAGCTAAATGTTCCACTTGTTTCTAGTCTTTATCCTGAGCTAAACCAGCTGTTTCCCTCTGTTTCCAGGCTTTATGCTAAGCTAAGCTAGCTGTTTCCCTCTGTTTCCAGGCTTTATGCTAAGCTTAGCTAGCAGTTTTGCCTGTTTCCAGTCATCAAGCTAAGCTAAATGTTCCCCTTGTTTCTAGTCTTTATCCTGAGCTTAGCTAGCTGTTTCCCTCTGTTTCCAGGCTTTATGCTAAGCTAAGCTGCTAACTTTCACCGTCACTTTTTGCCGCCTTATTCGTTCCGTAAACTTTACTGAACTTTATCAATTCATTTAGAAACTCGATTGTTGACATTTGTGAATCGATTCAGCATCACGATGCACCTGAGAATCTATTTTTCTCTCTTTCAGCTCAACCAGTAAAACCAGTCTGATATTTGAGTTATTGAGCTGTGGCTCTCAGAACCCGGTCAGGTTCAGTCAGGTCTCAGAGACACTGGTACTGTTCAGGTTTGGGGCCCCGTGCAGAACTAACACTAGATCAACCACCTTTTCGGCGGCAGTAGCTCAGTCCGGAAGGACTTAGACCTGCCGGTTCGAGTTCGGCTCGGACCAGAGATCCGGTGTGCGGACCGGTAGCCGGAGAGAGCTGCCAGTTCACCTCCTGGGCCCTGCCGAAGGGGGCGCTGGGTAACAACATGGCTGCCCCCTCGCTCTGACATCACATGTGTTGTTGTCTTCCTCTGTCTTCATCACCTGCTGGGTTTCGTCAGCGATCCATTTTTTTCTGTCAAGGACAAATCTGTCAGTCTGTGAAACAACAAACATGTTCAGTAACAAAAGTTTTAAAACTGACTGTGTTTGTTGTTTAAAAGCACGACGATCGCGTTAATTAATAAAATGTTTCCGCAGCAGACGCCTCCTCAGAACTGATCCTGAATCAGCTGTTTGATTCTCACAGATCATCTGTTTCTATCAGAGGAACATCAAACTGACCCGGGATCAGTTTCAGCCAAACGTCAGATGTCTGTTTGTTTGTTTGTTTGTTTGTTTGTAGTTTTTGTTTTCGGGCTTTAAGACGAACAGATGGAGACTTTGTTTGAGTGGAAGTTTCCTTTAACCCCCAACAAGCCGAGTGTGTGTGTGTGTGTGTGTGTGTGTGTGTGTGTGTGTGTGTGTGTGTGTGTGTGTGTGTGTGTGTGATTAGCAGTCAGTTTCTGATACAATCTGCTCGACCATCTGTTTAACTCAACTTTACACACTGTGTTGTGTGTGTGTGTGTGTGTGTGTGTGCGTGTGTGTGCGCTCAGGGGAGAATGTTGTCATGTATTATGGATGATCACATACCAGCACAGGTGCTGCTCTTTCTGTGTGTCAGCGTGTTTGTGTTGTTGTTGGTTCATTTTGGTTTTTAGCTCAAAGATTAAAACTTATCCGTTGGCGTCATTTAGTTCTGGTCCTCTTGGCGTTCACGCTGACTTTTTACAAACAAACCAGCAGGATTTAAACTTATCGGGACCAGAAACTTCCTGGAGTCCCGACCAGGAAATAGTCAGACACATAACTTCCTGTAAAACAACCGTTTGTAGTTTTATACTTTGAGTTTTTGATGAAACAAACGAGATAAAACATGCTAGCAGTTCTGTCTGCTTCCAGTCTTTATGCTAAGCTAAGCTAATTGTTTGTTTCCCTCTACTTCCAGTCTCTGTGCTAAGCTAAGTTAGCAGTTCAGTGTTTTTCCAGTCATTATGCTAAGCTAACTTTTTTCAGTCTTTTTGTTAAACTAAGCTAAGTTGTTTCCAATCTTTAAGCTAAGCTAGCTATTTCCCCCTGTTTCCCTTCTTTATGCTTTAAGCTAAACAAGCAGATCTGCCTGTTTCCAGTCTTTATGTTGAGCTAAACTAGCTGTTCCACCCGTTACAAGTCTTTATGCTAATGATCCCTAAAAGTGAAGCCAAAACATCTGGATCGCCCCCTGCTGGCTGGCTGAAGTACACATCAAATAAATTTTTCCCAAAGATGTTATTTTTTGTTGTTCTCAACACGCTGATGTTTGTTTAAGTGTTAATTTTTCAGATGAGTTTTAATTACCGTGAAACTTAATTAAATAGCTCAGGCTTTTATTTACTTTAATCAGTGAACTCCCCCGGCCTTTATTTGGGACGGAAAGTCCTTTCCCTCACAACACTCGCTCAGCAAAGCAGAGCGATTATTTAAACCATTGTGAATATTACTCAGAACCAGCTCAAGAGGGCGACCCGGTGGGCTTTTAGCAGTTACATCCAGAGAACTTGTATAAAAACAAAACCAGGCTTCTAATTGAGACCTGCTTTTATTTGTGAAAACGTGTAGCCACACAGTTAAAGGCGCAGGCGTCTAACTGGGACTTTTAATGTAAGTTTTACTGTGTTTTATTGCGTGGGGGTTTTCACGTCGTGATTGACAGCTGAGCCCTGCTGTGATTGGGTCGACCGGGTGTGTGTGGGCGGGACCTCGACTCCAGCCACCAGTGCAGGAAGGCAGCGCCCGAATGTTTTGGCTTCATTTAGTACCGAGGGAGGAAGTGGAGATGCGGCGGCCATCTTTCTATACTGTGTGTGTGTGTGTGTGTGTGTCACTGTGTGTGTGTGTGTGTGTGTGTGATTCATCTGTTCCCGCAGATGAAAGAGTTGCTGGTTTGATTCCTCCGGGACTCTGAGCCAGCGGCCGCCTGCTGCTGCTGTGAACCACACACACACACACAGTAACACACACACTGACGCTCAGGGAGTGTGTGTGTCTGTGTGTGTGTGTGTTACTGTGTGTGTGTGTGTGTGTGTGTGTGTGTGTGTCTGTGTGTGTGTGTCTGTGTGTGTGTCTGTGTGTGTGTGTGTGTGTGTGTGTGTGGTGACTTCATCTCCTCCTGAATCAGATTTAAGATGTTTTTCTTTAGTTTGACATAAACCCTCACAGAACGTTTCATGTTGGATAAATGTGGGAACGATGTGAACGTGGATCTGGTCTTTGGAGTACAGAAATGTGAAGCGTGGGAGTCTGAAGTCTAGTATGTGGAAATGTGATCTGGTCTTTGGAGTACCCCGGTTTGATCTAGTCTTTGGGGTATCCCAGTTATGCGGTGGTCTTTTGGGTAATCAGGTTTTATCAGGTCTTTGCAGTACTCCTATCATGATCTGATCTTAGGAGTACCCTGGTTATTATGTAGTCTTTGGGGTACCCTGATCCTGATCTGGTCTTTGTAGTCTACAGAGTTCATGTAGATTTTTTGAATAATGTAATATCCTAGAACTCTTTCAGTCCCTCAAAGTCAGTTTCTAATCTCATCTTTCTGCTGACCTTCAATCACACGGCTTGAAAATTCCCTTCACGTTCAGAAAACCTGAAAGTTTCCCGTTTGAGCTGGAACCAAAAGATTTACTCAGAAAATGACTTCAAAGAGGAAGCAGAGGGGGCCGAGCGAAGGGCGGCTGCCTCTGACTCACCTCGCCTGGACACACCGGGACCTGGATGACCCAGAGTCACGCCACTTAAAATAAGACTTTTATTATGAAAATAGCCCCTGAACTTCCTGTTGATTGACTCATGGTTTCAGCTCTGGAACATAAACCAGGTTCAGTGAACCAGAGCCCACTTTAGGTTTTAACACACACACACAAACACACACACACACACACACACACACACACACACACCTTCTGTATCAGGGTGCGTTTGATGTTAGCTGATGTGTCTGTGACGCCCTGAACCTGAACTGACAGGACTGAGAAGGAGGCAGGGGGGTGGGGTGGATTTGGAGGGCGACCGGAGGACGACTTGAAACAAATAAGAAACTCACAAAGATGAGCGGATGGGTGGAGGTGGGGGGCTGGAAGGGGGAGGGGGGGGGCTTAGTCTCTATTGTTGATCCCAGATTAGGGCGTGGCCTCCGAACAGATTATACAAACGCACACACTCAGTCGAGTGGAGTGTGAATGAAGCGTCCTTGATCGCACCAACTGCTCAGCCCCCCCCCCCAACACATTACCACCACCCCCCCGCCACACACACACACTCACCTCCTCCCCCTTCCTCCCCCGTGTGTGTGTGTCAGATCACACTCACACTGACTGTGTGTGTAGCTGGAGGTGATATTAATAATCCATAAAGGAGCCGGTTTCTCTCGATCGCTCCCCGTGGAGTCAGCGCGCACGCACACACACGCACACACACACACACACACACGCACACACGCACACACGCACACACACACACGCGCACACGCTGCTAACCAGCTGTCTCGCTGCCCGGCACACAGACAGGAAGGCGGAGTCATCACTTTCTGCGTGTTGTTATAGTTTTTGTCCAGGATCAGTTGTGGAACGTATCTAGTTACTCAAAGCCTCAAATCAAGTACTTGTTTTTAAAAAAACCTCAGTCCAAACAGAACTGAAACGCTAGTTAACATCACATTAGTGTTAACGTTAACTGTTGTGACCTTTTGACCCCTGGGGCGCCGTCTCCTCTCCGGTGGCTTCTTGTAAAGAGCGTAGCGTGCAGGTTATCCTGTGCTGGCTTCTTTTCAACGACGTGAAACGAGCACGTAAACAAGTTTTGGTGGTCTTTTTTTAAAGGGGACCTATTATGCTTTTTCATATTTTCTGGCATTTCTATAAAGTTCTAATGTTGGATGTTCACGTTAAACATGGCCAAAGCTTCAAATAATGAGGTTCAAGTATTTAAAAGAAATCCCTGTGAGCAAAACCTCGGAAACAGAGCGCTCTGTTTTCAACTGTTTCTACCAAGCGATCGGTATGATGTCATTTCGTGACGGATTCCCATATATGGTCATTTGCTCCAGGAAGAGAATGCTGGCCCGCCCACAAAAGAACACGCCGTCCTATCCCTGCGGCAGCCCGGTAAACACATTAGATAATGGCCAATCAGAAGACAGGGGGGGCCTTAAAGAGACAGGAGCATCTACAGCTTGTTTCAGACAGAGGCTGAAATGAAGGCCTACATGAAGAGTCAGTATGAGATAGAAATGTTTTTTTTTAAACTTAGAATCATGCAAAGCTGCCATACAGGAGTCCAGAACTACAATATAGGTCTCTTTTAAGTTTAAGTTCTTCAGCCATGTTCTTCTTGATTCCTCGTCCTCTGGGACGTCAAACTGTACCATCGTCGGCAGGAACACTCCGATTTAGTTTTAGGCTCATGTTCAAAACACTCAGGTTTAAGCCACAGCGTTGGTTTTGTCCGTCTCTCATAAAGGTTTGCGACTTGAAATACTAGGAAATTATTCTAAAATACTTAGCTTCTTTGCTAGTTAGCATAGAAAATACCGTTGCCGTTTCATCGGCAGTTAAACCCACCTTCTTTTTTACAGTAACGCCCCCCGGAAAACTTTATACTCCATCATGTGTATCTGACAGTTGAGAGTTAGAGGTTCACACCACAGACGGTTATAAAATAAAAAAAAGTAGACGTAGCTGCTGGCGCATAGCCTGTTAGCTTGTCGACCGTCGTTTTGAAGTTTAACATTTTGGCCATTTTGTTTTTTTGGAACGAGACGTGACCATATTTGGATTAGAGGGTGGAGCTAGCTAGCTTGGTTAGCTAGGTGCATCTGTAATTATGTTAGCTGTGATATTAGCTAAGATGCTAACTTTAGCTAGCGACAAACAGGTTTAAAACAAAACGTACTTCCTGAAAAATGAGCAGCCGACTCCTGGTTAAATGTACACAGAGCAGCAGATACGAGACGCCTCTATCCTGATTGGCAGGTCGCCATGGTAGAGACCTGTCAATCAGCTTGTAGCCCCGCCCTAAAGCCCCCCCTGCTTCCTGGTCTCTGTTCCTCTAAATGGGACCATAATTTACTAAATGAAACATCATGCTGTGTTGAAGAAGACTTGAAACTAGCGACTGAGACCATAAACTCATCAGGAAAGTGTTTACTGAGGGAATAAATCAGCTGAGAAGGAGAAACATTTTTTTTCTGCAGCCGGTGGAGTCGCCCCCTGCTGGCTGCTGCAGAGGACGCAGGTTTAAGTCGCCCCCTGCTGGCTGCTGGAGAGGACGCAGGACCCGGAGGTTCCTTCTTAGTTCACACATGTTCGTAGATCAGCGTACATCTCATCTCATGTTTCTTGTTTTATGATTCTTTCATTTGGTTTCTTGGTGTCCCTGAACCTGGTTTTCAGCGTTTTTCCTGCTTCTTCTGTTTATGTTATTTTATTTAATCCCTACAGGAGGTCTTTGTCTCCTGCCAGGCCATTAAATTAAGTCTGAATCTGTTCTCATTTAATTTGCCTGATAAAATAAACCGAAATGAAAAAGTTAATATTTTTACAAATGAAATCAGAAAAATGAATCTTTCTGTGTTGTCACAGTAAACTGGATCTCTTCGAGTTCTGGACTGAACGAGACATCTGAGACGGACAGTTCTCTCTGGTTAATTAAGAAAGAAATCAATAGGTCAATCAATAGTGAAAATAATCTTATTGAACAGGAGCCTTTCTGCTGCATGAGTTAGTTTTTTATTACATTTTGTTGAGTATTGCTGCTATGAAGTAAAGGCTCTGGGTACTTTGGGGACCTCGCTGTCCACCGAGGTCCTCGTCTCTGGACCTCTGGGGTTTGTCTCAGCTGTATCGCTGCTATGTCTGGGTATAGTTTGAAGACCGGGTTTGGTTCCAGGGGAAAGTGTGGGTCCAGCAGGACCGCAGAGACGACTAAAACCGTCTTTATGGTTGAAGTCAGCCGTGTCCCTCTGATGGTCGAGGTTTCCATGGAGACGGTGGGGTAACCGTGGTGATGAGGAGTGTAGCTCACGGCGAGCAGAGCGAGACCTCAGAACGACGGGAGAACCAACATGTGTGTTTTTAATCAGCTGTGATGAAATATTCTCTTTGATGTTCAAGTGAAGTCAGAACGCCTGAAGAACCAGAAACCAGTCAGCCAGGAACCAGTACAGAACCAGCCAGTACAGGACCAGCCAGTACAGAACCAGCCTGTACAGGACCAGCCAGTACAGGACCAGCCAGTACAGAACCAGCCTGTACAGGACCAGCCAGTGCAGAACCAGCCTGTACAGGACCAGCCAGTGCAGAACCGGTCTGTACAGGACCAGCCAGTGCAGAACCAGTCAGTACAGGACCAGCCAGTGCAGGACCAGTCAGTACAGAACCGGTCTGTACAGGACCAGCCAGTACAGAACCAGCCAGTACAGGACCAGCCAGTACAGGACCAGTCAGTACAGGACCAGTCAGTACAGAACCAGCCAGTACAGGACCAGCCAGTACAGGACCAGCCAGTACAGGACCAGTCAGTACAGGATCAGCCAGTAAAGGACCAGGACCAGCCAGTACAGGACCAGCCAGTACAGGAACAGCCAGTACAGGACCAGCCAGTACAGGACCAGTCAGTACAGGATCAGCCAGTAAAGGACCAGGACCAGCCAGTACAGGACCAGCCAGTACAGAACCAGCCTGTACAGGACCAGCCAGTGCAGGACCAGTCAGTACAGAACCAGTCTGTACAGGACCAGCCAGTACAGAACCAGCCAGTACAGGACCAGCCAGTACAGGACCAGTCAGTACAGGACCAGCCAGTACAGGACCAGTCGACCAGTCAGTACAGGACCAGCCAGTACAGGACCAGCCAGTACAGGACCAGCCAGTACAGGAACAGCCAGTACAGAACCAGCCAGTACAGGACCAGTCAGTACAGGACCAGCCAGTACAGGACCAGCCAGTACAGGACCAGCCAGTACAGGACCAGTCAGTACAGAACCAGCCAGTACAGGACCAGCCAGTACAGGAACAGCCAGTACAGAACCAGTCAGTACAGGACCAGTCAGTACAGAACCAGCCAGTACAGGACCAGTCAGTACAGAACCAGCCAGTACAGGACCAGCCAGTACAGGAACAGCCAGTACAGAACCAGCCAGTACAGGACCAGTCAGTACAGAACCAGCCAGTACAGGACCAGCCAGTACAGGACCAGCCAGTACAGAACCAGTCAGTACAGGACCAGCCAGTACAGGACCAGTCAGTACAGAACCAGCCAGTACAGGACCAGCCAGTACAGGACCAGTCAGTACAGACCGAGGACCAGTACAGGACCAGTCAGTACAGAACCAGCCAGTACAGGACCAGCCAGTACAGGACCAGCCAGTACAGGACCAGTCAGACCAGTCAGGTACAGGACCAGCCAGTACAGGACCAGCCAGTACAGAACCAGCCAGTACAGAACCAGTCTGTACAGGACCAGCCAGTACAGGACCAGTCAGTACAGGACCAGCCAGTACAGGACCTGTCAGTACAGAACCAGTCTGTACAGAACCAGTCTGTACAGAACCAGTCTGTACAGAATCAGCCAGTACAGGACCAGCCAGTACAGAACCAGTCTGTACAGCTGCTACAATCAGGCTGAACCAAGTGGACATGGTGGAAGTGTATTTTTATGCCCTGAGTCGTGTCTGCAGGCTGCCAACCAGCTCCAACTGTCCCTGTTTTCTCCATGGTATTCAGTGTGTGCATGTGTGTCGCCAAATATGGTCGTGTGCATGTGCGTGCGTGCGTGGGTTTCCCGTCCAGCTTCAGACAGAAACACACTTCCTGCGACAAACAGCTGACTTCCTGTCTTTCTTAACTTTCTCCGGTTTTCTGTCCTCACCTCTGCTGGACAGTTCAGAGTAAAAACTTTATTGGTGCAGCACGGTGCTGCAGGATTCTGGGTAATGTAGTCAGAATGTTTCCAGCTGACGTCGGTGAACGTTGCCCTCAGAGATGGAGATGAGGAACATTTTATGAACCATCAACATTTGATTGACAGCCAGACTGACCAATCACAGCCTAACAGCAGGACATGAAACATCACGTTCACACTGATGCCGCACTCTAGCGCCCCCCTCAGGCCAAACTCAGGTCACAGCTTAAATACTCAGGGTTAGATGGGTTAATAAAAGAAGTGGGCGTAGCCAACAAAACGTCCCCCTTTGGTTTGTGGACTAATGTTTTCGAAGCCTCCAGTTTGGCATTTTGGCCGTCGCCAAACGTGACCATTTTGGAACGTGACCATATTTGGACGAGAGGGTGGAGCTAGCTAGGGGTTAGCGACTTGAAATACTTGGAAATTATCCTAAAATACTTAGCCTCTTTGCTAGTTAGCATAGAAAATGCTAACTAGCCGCTTCGCGAAAGTTAAACCCATCTGCTTTTTTACAGTAGCGCCCCCTGGAAAAAGGTCGATACTTAATACTCCATCACATGTATCTGAGCTGAGAGCTAGAGGTTCACACCACAGACGGTGTTTAAAAATAAATAGACGTAGCTGCTGTTAGCATCGCCTGTTAGCTTGTCGACCGTCGTTTTGAAGCCTCGAGTTCAACATTTTGGCAATCTCGTTTTTTTGGAACAAGACGTGACCAAATTTGGACGAGAGGGTGGAGCTAGCTAGCTTTGTTAGCAAGGGGCATCTGTAATTCACGTACACTGTGATGTTAGCTGGGATGCTAATTTTGGTTAGCGACAAACCGGCTTAAAACAAAGCGTACTTAAAGAAGCGTCGCTGGTTAAATGTACACAGAGCAGCGGATACGAGTCACCATGGTAGCGACTTGTCAATCAGCTTGTAGCCCCGCCCTAAAGCCTCCCCTGCTTCCTGGTCTCTGTTCCTCTAAATGGGACCATAATTTACTAAATGAACATCATGCTGTGTTGAAGAAGACTTGAAACTAGCGACTGAGACCATAAACTCATCAGGAAAGTGTTTACTGGGGTAATTATTCAGCTGAGAAGGAGAAACATTTTCTCACAGACTTCTACACAATCACACTTCTTTGTGGAGTCGCCCCCTGCTGGCTGCTGGAGAGGACGCAGGCTTTACTTTTCTTCACCCAAATGTGGGGTTTTACCTGAATTTTGGGTCCAAATCTTGGGGTTTCTGGCCAAAATGCTGTTAATTACAAACAATTTTTTCCCTGAAATGTATTGGTTTGTACAAAGACTTTAAGAAATCAGAACTTTACTTTTTTAACTTCTCAGTCTGAAACACGGTCAGGATGTTCTAAAGCAAACACTGTCTGCAGACTCTTCAGTTTATATGAAGAGTCTTCTTGTCTTCAGCTCTGCGGCGACATCAGCTGACGTGATGTGTTCAAGGCCTTCTGGGTATTTGAATGTAAGCAGGGCCCCAGACGTTGTCTCTTCAGCAGCAGTTTAAACAGTTTTTATTGAAACTCCAGGCTCTGACAGTGTCTTTATTGAAACGAGCGCCGCTAACAAAGACTGCCTGGACAAAAGGAGGGGAATTTAAATGAACTTTATTGAAAGACTCGGGGTGAACGGTGTTAATGAACAGTCAGGTTTCAACAGGGAGGTTTTATTTAGACGGTCTGTGAACAAAGAGGAACAAAACGGCAGGATGAAGTTCAGCGAAGTTCATTCAGCCGGCGCCAAAAGCTTTATTGACAGCGCCGAGTTTCAGTGTTGACAGTCGGCAGCGAGGACGTATTGATCCGCCCAGAGGAGGAAGGAAGAGAAACGCTTTGGAGGAAATGTTTCCAGGTGGATTTTAATGATTAACCTGATCCATGATGAATAATTAAAGAAATGTTTGATCCCGGGACGCCACGATGGACGCTCGGTCAAGACCCTCAGCGTCGCTTTTTAACGCTCTGGGTACCCAACAGCTCTGCGGCTTGGTTAGCAAGAATTTATATAATATTAATTATATAATAATTATGTATAATATTGCCTATAATAATAATATAATATAATATAGTCTGCTTAGACTTTCAAAATAAAACCAGTAGTTAACTTTGTGTGTTTGGTTCAGTTTATTTGGCCTTTTGGAAAAGAGAACGTTCAGCTTTAAAGCTGATCCTGAACCAGCCTGATTATTGACTGTAAATCTGACCCTGGATCTGCCATTAATGATCCAATCACAGCTGGTGAGCCGCTGTCGCCTCTTAGAAACTCTTTGTGAAGTTTTCCTGATTTGTTACTGTTTTTCTTTTGGTTTATTTCTCCTCAAGTTTAGTTTTTATTAAAAGTATGTGACCTGTTTGTCCTTATTTTTAAAAGCCTTTTAGATCTGAACGCGACGAAGACGAAGGACGTGTGCAGTGATTTTAGACGCAACCAGCCAGCTCCTGAAAAAAGTTGTATCTGTCATTGTTGTCGTGTTCAGTTCAATTCAGCTTTATTGGCAAAGCTGTCAAACAACAATAAAGGTTAAACTTTAATACAAAACAAACAGTTCATTAAATAAAAATAAAGAAAACTGTAAAAGTGTGTTAAAATAAAATAAAAGTTTAAAAATAAATAACTAATGATAAAATAAAACAGTGTGTGTTGTAAATTCAATTCATATGGTTCATCAAATAAATAAAATAAAATCGTAAAAGTGTGTTTAAAAATTAAAACTTAAAAAAAATAATAATAGAAATGGTAAATATAAAAATAAAATAAATAAATAAAATAAAACACTAAATGTGTGTATGTGTTAAAAAAGAATTAATCAAACTATAAAAAAATAAAAATATTCAAAATAAAATAAAAAACAGTAAACGTGTGTGTCAGTAATTTTCAGGAGTAATTTTATGTTTGGAATCAAAGAAACAACACAGGAAACAAAAACAAATAATCAGCATCAAAGAAAAATAAAAGTATCAAATGTAAAACAGTATTAAGAACAATTACTAAAATAACAAAGCGATGAAAATAATAATTAAAAAATTTTACAGAACAATTATTTCATATATTTATGAGTCCAGTCTGAGTTTCCGTCCTCAGTTTGTGGCGTGAGGAGACGCATTGTGCCGCCATGAGTTGGCGTTCTGGCTTCTCCCAGAAAACAGGAGAGTTTCTGATTTGAATTCTGGGTTTGTTTGGGGAAGCGTTTTTCCTCTCGAACCACGAGGCCGTGGAGCAGCTCGGAGACGTTAAAGACCAGGGGGTCCGCGGGGTCTCAAAAAATTAAGGCCATTAAAAAGTATTAAAAAGTATTAAAAAGTCTTAATCACCATTTGACAAGGTATAAAATTTTGAAGATGTTTTTTTCAATGTGAAAATCCTCTTTGGTCAAAAGTTTGTTTGCTAAAACAAAAGCGAGATGGGCCGCCAGCAGCTGAATCGGAACACGCGTGGGTCCGGCTAACGTTAGCTGGACGCTCTCGTCTCTGTGAACAGACCAATCACAGCCCGGATAGAGCGGGATTTTAAAAAAGTTTGATGTGCTGCAACAAACTTCTTTGTTCAAGTTTGCACAAGTTAGGAGCCTAAAATCAAGACTCTCAGGAGCCTCCAGCGTCTTTCTGCACAAAGTTAATGAATCAAAAACAAAGGGAAACAGCTGGAATTTGAATTAATATTAAACTAGTTTGTAAGTTAGATACTATTATATCAAATTATATAGAACATAATGAATGTATTAATATCAAACTTACAGTTTACTATTAAATTAACTTTTAATGTAAATGTTCTAATATTTCAGTAACAGTCAGTCTGTGCTGCTGATGTTATTCACTCAGTTTATTCTCTTCAGCTTCGGCCTGTTTGAATGTTGTTGTATTTGATCAGGTGGTCGATGAAAGTTCTTAGCTCACGTTTTCTAGTTTAAACGAACTAAACACAGAATCAGTCACAGGATCAGCTGTGATGCTGCGAACATGAAGGTCACAGTCAGGAAACCCGACCGATTTCATCGATCTTTAAATATGTTGAAAAGGTCTTTAAGAGGTTTTGGGTTTTCCCTTCAGATGTTGTTGTTGTTGTTGTTTTGATGTGGTTTTCAGTGATGCTGTCAAACAGGAAGTGGAGCGTCCTGATGAGACGCTGCTGGTGTTGACAGGCAGCGATCAGGTTTGTGTGTCTGTAATGAAGCAGGAAGTCGGTCCTGCAGAATGAGCTGCTGTTTCCTGTCGCTCTGTTTCCATTTCCTCTGCTGGCGGCTTCCTGTCTTTCTGACCGCCTGCCTGTCTCTCTGTCTGTCTGTCTGTCTGCCTGTCTCTCTGTCTGCCTGTCTCTCTGCCTGTCTCTCTGTCTGCCTGTCTCTCTGTCTGTCTCTCTGTCTGCCTGTCTGTCTCGCTGCCTGTCTGTCTCTCTCTCTGTCTCTTTGTCTCTCTCTCTGTCTCGCTGTCTGCCTGTCTGTCTCTCTGTCTGTCTCTCTGTCTGTCTCTCTGTCTCTCTCTCTCTCTCTGCCTGTCTCTCTGTCTCTCTGCTTGTCTGTCTCTCTGTCTCTCTCTGTCTGTCTCTCTGTCTGTCTGTCTGTCTCTCTCTCTGTCTCTCTGTCTGTCTGTCTCTCTGTCTCTCTCTCTCTCTCTCTGCCTGTCTCTCTGTCTCTCTGCTTGTCTCTCTCTCTGTCTCTCTCTCTGTCTCTCTCTCTGTCTCTCTGTCTGTCTGTCTCTCTGTCTCTCTCTCTCTCTCTGTCTGTCTCTCTGTCTCTCTGCTTGTCTGTCTCTCTGTCTCTCTCTCTGTCTCTCTGTCTGTCTGTCTCTCTGTCTCTCTCTCTCTCTCTCTGCCTGTCTCTCTGCTTGTCTGTCTCTCTGTCTCTCTGCTTGTCTGTCTCTCTGTCTGTCTCTCTGTCTCTCTGTCTCTCTCTCTCTCTCTCTGTCTGCCTGTCTCTCTGTCTGCCTGTCTCTCTGTCTCTCTGTCTCTCTGCCTGTCTGTCTCTCTGCCTGTCTGTCTCTCTGCTTGTCTGTCTCTTGCAGCTTCAGGCCCTGAGACGAGCGTTGTGAGAGGAAGAACAGAAAGTCTCCTGTTTGTCTCACAGATAGAAATAATGAGAAACAGCAGTCGTGTTGCTGAACGTGTGACGGCGGGGAAAAGGAGTGTTTATTAGACAAAGTGATAACGACGGCGGCAGAGTCACATGACGAGATGCAGCAGCTGCGTCTTGGATTAAACGTTAAATAGAAAAACAGACAGACGTCTCACTCTGCTCATTTTCAGGCTCCTAATTTTATTTAGGGTTTGAAGCATCAGTGTTTCCTGTTGGACGGAGCAAAGTTTTATTTCCAGTTTGTCTGAATATAAACCTCATCATGTCTCAGCTGCTCTGTGATTCACATCAGAGAAGCTTTAAGTGTCAGATTTACATGAACGTTCTGTTAGCGGTCGTGGGCGCCGGGTTTGGGCTCCTCCCCCAAGAAAATGTTACGCTTTCCAAAGAAACATCTGTAATTTCACATCTCTGAACTGGTTATAACGGAGCAGGTAATAAAGAACCAGCAGCCAGAGATCAGCTGGAGGAACTTCAACCTTTAGACCTGCAGGAAGTCATCTGGTTGGTTCTGATGCTCCTCAGCATGTTTTGGGCGTCGCCCCTAAAACATGTGACCTCAGAATCTTTCTGGATACGACTGTTCATGTTTTCGTGTTTTCATTTTCCAGCTTCTGACATTTATCTGCAGACGTTAATATAAAAACAGACAGCAGGAGAAACCTCAGACTTTTATTTGCACATTAAAATCCAAACAAACGTCTCCTCATTAGTTTGCATCACTGATTAGCTTCACTGAGCTCAGCTCCGTCCTTTCTTTTCCAAAACCACTTTTTCAGACTGAAAACTGAAAGTCGTTAACATTAACAACAGATTTTAATCAGGGTTCTTCTTATTATATCGGTTTCATTTGAAAGTTTTAAATCCAATCAAAGTTTGGATGTTAACAAATAAATCAGACGATGCAAAAGAAATGAAGAAATGTTCTGACTGTAGAGCTGAAAATATAACTTAGAACTTCTGTGCGCTGTTTAATCACTAAAAACACTTTTGAGTCGAGAAATCAGCTGTGCAGAATTTAAATATTTTTAAATGTTTTACCAAAGTTGATGGCGAATCCAAAATGTGCTCAAACGTTTTTCGGGGTTGAGAAGCTCCGCCCGTTTTACCCAGCCTGCATCGGTGGTGACTTGTGTGGACTTCGGACCGCCATATGTCCCAGAATGCATTTTGCCGCCAAAAAGCTGAATTGTTGGACGAGAAAACTCAGAACTGTAACTTATAATCCTGCTGTTCTTTTATCGGAGAATCCAGCTGTTTAAACTCCAAACGTGGCTGATTTCTGAAGACAGAGCTGCTTTAAAAATTACTATGACGTTTTCGGAGATGCGAGGTCCCGCCCGCTAACGGGTCCGGCCGCCATCAAGTCCGCTGCTGTTCCTGTTGCTGAATGACGGACTGCGAGCTCCCGTTCCTGGGAGTTTGGACTCCCGAGCCGAACTCGCCAAGTCAGAGCTTTAAAGTACAGAAGTCCGAACTTGGCGAACTCGGCATCGAGAAACCGGCAGAGCACTTTGGAAAATAAACGTCCTCAGTATGAAAGCGGCCTGCTGCTTTATTGTGCAGCTTCACAGAACTTCCTTCAAATGTGCTTTCATTTTATGTAGTTCCAAAACAAAAATCTTTGTTAAACAGTTAAAAGTCTTAAAGTTTGTATAAATCAGTGACTTACAGGAGAAGCCTCTGCTGTCCTGGTGTTGATCCTGCTGTTCATTCTGAACATTAGCTAGTTAGCACGTTAGCTAGTTAGCCTGTGTGCAGGAGATCAGTGAACGGGTTAATCAGGGTTAGAGCGTAACAAAAATAATCGCGACTAATCCAATAAATAATAGTCATAAAATAGTCGTTAGTTGCAGCCCTACTTTAATGGCCTTGAAATAAAATCCCGAGTCCTCGAGACGAGACCGAGTACGGGAGGAAGCCAAGCGATTGTTACCAGAGTGTGAAAATTTGTAGAACAATGATTTAATGATTGTGTGAAATTCAGCAGCCCTCTGTTTTAGCTACAGAGTGGAGCATCTCACTTCTACAAGATCTTTGTTGGGACTTGCACATGCGCAGTACCTATGTAAGGACTACTAGCCAATCAGAATCAGAGTAGGGCGGGTCCTGATAAAACGGTAACCACGGCTTCGGTTCAGCTGTTCCAGAACCGGCTTCCCAACCCGGACCGGATCCAGAGTTTCAGAGCGGTGAGGTCTTAGAACGTTTTACCTGAGTCTCCACATCACAGGAACAGCTTCCTGTCCTCTGACGGCCTGGAGGGACTGGAACCTTATCTGAATTTTAAAACCAGCTTGGTTTGAAGGCGTAAAGGCGAAGGACCACAACCCAGGAGCAGAGTTTTCTGTTGGAGACGGGAACTCCCTTTGGTTTTTTTACGTAACACAATAAAGGAGACGGGGGGGGGGCCAAAAGCAGAACATGACGTCTTTAATAAATAAATAAATGTTAGAATATTAAAATCCAGCAGGCAAACAGGAACCTCCAGATCTGAACATGAGCTCAGAGATGAAAGTGGCTCCACATCTGATGTTGGACTGTTCCTTTAAACGCCCCCCCCCCGCTTGCCCCAGCCCCCCTGCCCCCCTGCCCCCCCAGCCCAGATTACAGCCTGTAGAATAATGTGGTGTCACTGCCATCACGCTGCAGATTACACAGTCTGAGAGAGAGAGAGCTAATATAAGTCTGTTTCTAAGTTGGGGGTGTAACTGATGCCGGCGCCCGAAGACAGCTGCACTCCAAGATACCAATTATACACTCACGTGCACGCACGCTCACACGTGCACGTGCACACACACACAGTCGTGTCTCCGTCACTTCAGGGGACTCGGTTCACTTCCTGGAGACCCTTAAAGAAAGAGTCTTGACACATGAAAGAGGAAGGAGAAGAAGAAGAGCCGCAGCGTCCCGAATCTGACAGCTGACAGGAAACAGCTGTAACAGGCCGACGCTGCGTCAGCCAATCACACGCAGGCAGCTTTCTGGTGTTTACTTCACCTGTGACTGACCACCGGACATCTTTCTCTCACCTGAACCTGAAAGCTAACACCCCCCCCCCCTCCCCCCGCTGTTATAAAGACTCGTGTCAGCATTTTCCAACCTGCTTCCTCACACGTTTAAAAGGTTTGAACCTGATCCGGCTGCAGCGTGTTCCTTCCGGTCAAAATGGCGTCCACAGAAAAAGCTTCTTGTAGCCAGCGACAGGCTCTACGAGGGCCTGAAATCTGGGAGAGAGGCGAGACCCGTCCGGTCGGCAGCTGAAGCCTTGTTCTCCTTTTGTACCTGATACTCACTTTGTGTCTAAAACGTACTGAAAACAGGTTGAAAAATACCAAAACTATCCTTTAACGTTAAACGCCGGCTAACAGTCCCAGCATGCTCTCTGATGCGGCCTGCAGAGGGCGCTGTGGACGGGTAAACGCACGTCTGCACGCCACCGTCACGCTGAACCTGCTGCTTTCTTCTTCTGACAAAGACAAAGACGTCTCACTCTGCTCATTTTCAGGCTCCTAATTTTATTTTCGGGTTGAACCCGAGCAGCTTTACGTGGAGCTGTTATGGCAGAAAACCGTGTCCTCTTACATTTAATCTTTTCTGTATGATCTTTAAATATTATCTTTATTATTAATATTATTGTTATAGATCTGTATTGTGGTTTATTCAAGGCCTTGAGAGGATCTCTGTTCCCCAGAACACAGGAACCCAGACTGTGTAAATGATGACCATCTCTTTGTCCGATGCCGATGTATAACGGAGCAGGTAATAAAGAACCAGCAGCCAAAGATCAGCTGGAGGAACTTCAACCTTTAGACCTGCAGGAAGTCATCTGGTTGGTTCTGATGCTCCTCAGCATGTTTTGGGCGTCGCCCCTAAAACACGTTAATGTGACCTCAGAATCTTTCTGGATACGACTGTTCATGTTTTTGTGTTTTCATTTTTACAGCTTCTGACATTTATCTGCAGACTTTAATGTAAAAAACAGGTTCGTTGGTTTTTCGGGACGCAAACGTCGCCCGACTGTGACGCCCGAGTCTGCAGAAACACATGGAGGGAAAATCTGCATGGAAGCTGTGAGACTGCTGCACGTGTGTGTGTGTGTGTGTGTGTGTGCACACGTGTGTGTGTTCCATATATGCAGATTACGCTTCTATAATGTCTGTTTGCAGAGTTACAACCATCAGATTAACTCCACAGATTAGTGAATGAAGGCAGGCAGCCTAATCTACTGTGTGTGTGTGTATGTGTGTGTGTTACTGTGTGTGTGTGTGTGTGTGTTACTGTGTGTGTGTGTGTACTGTGTGTGTGTGTGTGCGGTTACTGTGTGTGTTTCAGGTCAGGTTTAATGGGGCTTAAATCGACTGGTGGCCTATTTTTTAAAGCTTCAGTGAATATTTTTTTTGCTCAGAACCTCAGCAGACTTTGTTTCGGGGAGGACGAGCTGCAGCAAACTCAAGTTATCTTCGTCTGAACTTTATTCCCGTCTCGGTGCGAGCAGATCACTTCGCCGTCAGCGTGAACGCGAACACGCGTGGACCTTGAAGTGTTTAGGACTGAAATGACCTCCAGGCAGGTTTCTGTCCAGCAGCTGTTTGTCCCTCTGACGTTGCGGCAGATTAAAGCTCTTAGTTATTCAAATATTTGCAGATGAGTTGGATGATGCAACGCCGGGAAACGCTGTCACGGCGTTCTCCGGCTGCAGACGAGCGGCCCCTCCCGGTCTCGTTGAAGATCTCTGTCGTGGAGCCGGACCCCCTCCAGGGGCTCGTCGTGTCACATCTGCTTTACTGGCGGTGCACATGGGGCCTCGGGGGCCCTGGAGCTCTGGGGCCTCGGGGCCCGCAGTTTGTTACGGGTTGTAATTAAATGCTGCTTAGTGTTTTTTCTTTTAGACATAGTTCTGTTGTTCTTTTATAACTTCCACATCTGTTCATCCCACATTTAGGATCCTGTTGGTTTTCTTCTTCTTCTGTCTTCTTTTAATAAAATTAAATGTTCAGAATTAAACATTTAATTTCATTCTGATGAATTTTTCTGCACCAATTTATGCTGGATTAATTTTATTTATGTAAACGGAAACAAAATTTAGGTGACAATTATTATGACATAAAATTGCATTTGTATTGCAGCGTTTCGCCATCAGACTGTGATCCAGTCGCTCGGTAACATTTGAAAAGGCTCCACCAGCCGCACGTTTACAATTTTACCCCCATTCACGTTAGTAGAGCGCTAACAGGAAGTTAGCCTGCTCGGCCGGCAAAAGTCAACACAGTGAACGCTGCAGCGCTGCTGCCGAGTAGTGTTTGGGGGTGTAATCGCAGAATGATGGGGACACTATGGCACAAGTATAAATGCACGGCTACGTGTAAAGCTACCAAGCAGGAAGCTTCCGGTCTACAACATGAAGCCGATGCTGAAGTCCCTGAAAGCTGCATTCTGTTGAAAATCCAGCAGGGGGCGACTCTTCTGGTGGCAAAAAGAAGTCCGGCTCCATTAGAAATAATGGGAAAATGTTTCTCCTTCTCAGCTGAATAATTACCCCAGTAAACACTTTCCTGATGAGTTTATGGTCTCAGTCGCTAGTTTCAAGTCTTCTTCAACACAGCATGATGTTCATTTAGTAAATTATGGTCCCGTTTATTTTAAAATAGACCACAAAGCAGAGAATGTTTCAGGGCGGGATTATCTGTGATTGACGAGTCGTTACCATGGCGACCTGTCAATCAGGCTAGAGCCGACTTGTACCCTCGGCGCTGTGTAAATTTAACCAGCGCCGTTGAAAAAGCTTATCAGGAGTCGGCTGTTCACTTTCTCTGGTGAGAACATTTAGTTTTCAGACTGTTGTTCTCTGGACAAACTTATCAGCCTGTTAAAATGACAGTTAACCTGAGTTACAGCTGCACCTAGCTAAGCTAGCTAGCTAGCTCCGCACACGGCCGTTAGCTCCGCCGTATCGTCACTTCCTGGTTGCAAAAACATCCACATGGCGGCGCCCTATCGGCCAAACTCGAGGCTTCAAAACGGCGGTCCACAAACCGACGGGTGACGTCACCATGACTACGCCCATTTCTTACATACGGTCTGTGGTAGCTACGCAGTCAGACCCTAACGAGGAGTGTAAATCAGGCTGAACTGTAATTCAAAGACCACGTAAGCCTTTAAAAGCAGCAGGTGAACAAAGGATGAACATTCACTTAAGTATCGGTGTAAATGGTGACAGGAGTGGGGGGGCAGCAGGCGTCTGAAACGTTTCCTCGCCGAGCGAAGTGACCTGAAAGTATTCCAGCGGCGGCCGAGCTGGTCGGACTCCCTAAAGCTGAGGAAAGGAGCCTCAGTGCTTCCTTTCACGTCTCCTTCAGCAGAGGACACGCCGGGCCGTCCTTTAGGAAAGGACAGAACGCCGTCCCACAATTCAAAGCGACGCACGTTCTCAACCGATAAAATCCACTGACCGCATTTAGCAGAGTCCTCCGACACGGACGCAGATTCTGAATCCTGACGAAGCCTCTCAGTTGATCTGAAGCAGCTAACGATGATTTTACTGTTGGAAGCTTTTTAATTCGGACTGAGATGCTGGAACGTCTAAGCTTTGAGCCGAGAAATGTTTTACTCTTCAGTCAGTTCTTAGCAGAGAGCCTGATGAATACGGGTCCAGGGGCCGTATTACAGAAAGTTTCCTACCTTAAGTCTCAAGTTCACACAGGAAGAGTCCAGACAGGATTTTTCTCAGTTTGGTGTTACAGAAGCAAATCCTGACAAAACTTTAGGAATCCTGTCTTATCTGACTTCATCCGTCTTATCTCAGGTTAGGAAATCCTAAATATGCAATCCAACATCGGTTATCATCTCTTATGTCTGTTACCTAGCAACCGATGACGCTTTTCTCCGTCGCTGAGCTAAACTGATTTTAATCGCTGTGTTTTGTAGTTTTTTTCCTGCTTCTGTAAAACACTTTATCTAAACTCGAGGAAAGGAATATTGACTCAGGAACTGTTAATCTGTAACGGCCTTATTACCATGGTTACCAAGCAGATGCACGTGCTCAGTGTAGGTCACATGATGTGCGTTTTCATTTGTTTTAATTCAGACTCTGATGCCCAGTGAAGACGCTGCAGGTAGTTTCTGCAGCAGCAGGCTGATCCACTCACTGATCCTGGGTTTGGTCTTCAAGGACGCCGCCTGCCTCAGCTGGCTCTGTGTTGTTAGTCGTCCTTCAGACTCTTAAAACCTTCAGACACAAACAGACTGAAGCTGCTGCCCTTTGTGTTTTTACTGTTTTTGTTGGTCAGTCTGGGTTTGATTGACGGGAGGCGGGGCCACAGACGCGCAGGTGTTGAGGTGATAAAATCCGGTCTGCGTGCATGAATTAACAGGACACGTGTCATGTTGATGTCAAAGATAAGAGCGACTGCACTGAAGCGTGAATAAACAGGAAGCAGCAGCTGCAGTGACGAGGACGGACGAGCGTGAGCTGCAGATCATAAATCAATACCCGGCGTGATTGATTGGCCGCACGCTCCGTGAAGCTCATTAACCCATTATATGCTCCAGCAGACAAACAGGAAAAGATTCATTGCTTGACCTCACAGTCGGCCTTGAAGGCAGATGGCTGATGGAGAGCGAATAAAGGGAAGCGTGGCGGCGAGCCAGGAGAGAAAACGCGTTCACATAGAGGAAGACGTGTTCGCAGGAGCCGGCGCCGACCCGCAGGTGGAGGTTGGGAGAAAAGCGGCTGACCTGCGCTGAGGACGTGAGCAGAAACACGGAGACAAAAAGAGGCTTTTTAACAACGTGGCGATGACTGACAGGATAAGCAGGAGACGTAGGCCACGCCCACGTAGGCCACGCCCACACAGGCTGCCAAAGTCCTGTTAAAATGAGGAATATATATCTAACTTTATGAAAAACAGGCACCTGTATTGTCTTAAATTCAGATATACATGTGACGCCGTGTCTCACATCACTGGTCTCTGAAAACGGTTTCATTGTCTGGCTGCTACTGAAAAGAAATTTTCATAGAAATCACGTGGCCCTCGCTCTAATTACATATTTGTTTTAGAATAAAATCATTTTTAAACAGCAGAGAATAAACAAGCGCACGTTATGAAAACGTGTTTTTACACTTTTTATCTCAAGAAAAGTGAATAATGATGAGATTACTGTTGGAAAACAGGATGGACTCGATGAGGAATCTGTCATTTTTCCAAGAACATGATTTAATTTGATTGATCTCCTCAAACCCGAGTCCTGACAGGGCGCACACGCTAAACACGTCAAACTGACTTCATAAAAATGTTCGGCTGAAAACTGCAAAAAAAAGCTCTTTCTGTTTTCGACCTAACGAGTCAGAAGATCGAATAAATGTTGGCGAACAGTCCCGTTACCGTGTCGACAGCGAGGAAGCATTTTAAGGCCATTTGCAGACTCTGTCCTGCTGAACCGTCTCCAGCACATCGGCTCCGTCTGTGGCCGACTCGTTTCTGTCTCTCTGTGAGAAGGACAGCTAGATTAGATTTGGAGTGCGCTCGTATTGGAGCCTTTACGGTAAGTGAAAGGGCCCAGAGCGAGCTGACAGGCAGGTTAGAGCCTTTATCCTGTCAGTCTGAGAGTCCTACCTGAAGAGAGGCTGTGAAGGCTTCATGTTACAACATTATTTATCAAACCGGGTCGGACTGGATGGATTTAACATGTGACAACGTCCGCTTTTCAAAATAAGATGGAAATAAGATGAACTGGATTAAATTCACAGGAAGTAGAAAACACGTTACATGTGTTTCCACATATATATACTGTATGGGTATATTTGGGTGCATTTATATGTGTATATATATTTAATATTATTCCTGTTGTTCTCTCTTCTGTGCTGTTTGACTCTGTATATGATGGATCTGCCTCTGGCTCTACTGTGAACTGGCCGTAATTAAACACATGACACAATAATATTAAACTGATCAACATTTGTTTGCAGGACAAAGTAAAACGATTCTCTGTGTGAAACATGTTGTTTCTCGGTGATGTTGTGTCAGAGTAAACGGCTCGCGTGGGGTTTGGAGGCAGAAAGTCTGAGTCAGATTAAATCATAAAGATTCATATCAGAGCCTGAACACGTGTCGGGCCGCACGGCGACATCTGACGTGCGTCTGTTTTTGTGCTCCTGCAGGAAACGACCTCCTGATGAAGAAGCTTCCTCCTCTTCCTCCTCACGCCACCGTTTCCTCGTCGCAGACGCAGCAGGTCGCCTCAGCAGGTCGGTGCAGCTCTGATCTCTGGAGTTACGTACAAGTTTCACACGTGTGCAGTGATTGGTGCGGGAGGCAGCGACCTGATTGGTCGCTTCAGGAATCTGCAGCCGACCTCGCTGACCCCACGGATCATTAGAGAGAGAGAGAGTAACAGAGCAGTCATTGTTGTCAGGCCTCTCTCTCTCTCCCTTATGTTCTCAGTGTCTCTCTCTCATTATGAGCCTTTAGTTCTGCATTAAAGGTCCAGTCTGTAATATTTCTGAGGATCTATTTACACAAATGCAATATAAGATCCATGACAGTGGTGTGTAAAGACATTTATATGAACATAACCGCGGCCCCCCCTTGTTTCTACAGTAGCTGAAAACAGACAAACGCGTTCCGTCACCACGTTCTTCTTCTTCTGCTTCTGGTAGAATTCAGGCAGTGCAGACACTCATCACTGTGTTTAATACGTACGTGAGAGTTTTGAATCGGAGCGATATTTTCAACCATTAGATGGTGGATGAGAATATGAGACGTTGTAGCCAGGTTTGAAACCGTGTTTGATCCTCATCCATCAGCCTACGGACGCGTTTTCATTCCCAGTGTCTCCAGGCAGAGGACATTCAGGGGACATTCAGAGGACGTTCACGTTTTCTGACGACTCTTTCAGACGAAGTGTCGAGCAGCTGCAGACTCTTTAAGTGTCGTTCAGAGTTTTTCAAAGTAAAAGCTCAGTTCAACTTCAAAGAGAAGATTGCAATAAACAAGCTTTCTCAGCTTTTATTTTGTAGGCAAAACCACTAAAGGGGAAGTGATTGTGTGAGTAACTTTTTTTAAGAAAAGCTGTCAAAGTATTTATTTATTTAGATTTTTTGCCGCCATCAAAGCTCCATAATCTGGCAGCGGGCCAGATATTATTGTTGCCGGGCAGTTTTGGCGAGGGTCCATGATCACAGAGAGAATTAATGTGTTTCCCTTGTTAATGTTTGTATAAACTTTATTTAATATGTGGTTTATAACGGACTGTGGTGCAAAGGCAGTGACAGAGTTTCACACTCTTGGCTTTCATTTTCCAGTTTGTCCGTCAGCGGTAAAGTCACAAGATGGTTTTACTGAATAATTAAGTAAATATCATTTCTTAATAAATCTGGCCACTCTGCTGTCTCAGAAGAGACATCTTTTGTCCTGTGTCAGCCACCGTAGCTGTCCTACGCTCTCTGAAAGGTTAGGGGGGCAGTGGTAGGCTGGATAGATGGTTGCAGTTCACCAACCTCACCACTAGATGCCACTAGATCTCACACAGTGAACCTTTAAGGCCCCGGCGCTCTCCTCCGCCGGCCGTTCGGTCGTCCGTGTCGGCCTTGAAACTCTCTGATCACACGTCTGACAGGACGCCGAAGGAGCCTCTCAGGGTTTCGGTGATTTACAATGTTTTTGACGGAGCCTGCCGTAAAGCTTTTCAGCAGTCTTCACCGCTTTACGACAGCTGAAGGTATTTCCGGAAGTCTGCTGAAAACAAGACTCACTCAGTCGTCTCATCTCTGGCTGAGAAGAGTTGGGTCTCATCTTGAAGCTGAGCAGGTTCACGGCGGATATGTTCTGATCCGCTAACGTTAGGAACGACACCAGATGAATGAATCTGTTTTCGTCATCTTCGCCGCCGTCTTGACGGTTAAGAAGCCTGAAGGGAGAGGAGAGCGGTTTTATTTTGAGTTTCAACAAAATGTTTGAAAGAAATAAGAAGTTTGGACTTCTCCTCTGGTTTATTGTTGAATTATTAAGTTTATAGTCAAGTTCATTTATAAAGAACATTTCAAAACAACCTGAGCTGAAGAAAGTTATTCAGTAGAAAACAAAAACTAAAACCAGATAAATTAAAACAGAGATACAGCAATAAGGTGGAAAAACAAGACAAGACAGTAACTGAGCTGATTCTGGGTCTGATTTGGCTTCCTGGTAGTTGCGGGAACCGATTATCGGCCCAAATGATCCTGCGGGTTTACTGACTTATGTAAACTGAGACTGCTGCACACATGAAAACTTGTTCTATACATAAAACTCCCCTCGTCCCACTTCTCTCAGGCTGCACCGTCAGCTCGTTTGTTTTTTTTTAGGGTCTGCAAAATGATTTAATTTAAAGTCAAAAAGTCACGTTGGATTTTGTTAAACGGCTAAATTCAAGATGAAAAACTCAAATTTAAACGTGTGGGCTGCTGAGGATAATCAACCAATCAACCAACCAATCAACCAATCAGCCAATCAATCAATCAACCAATCAGCCAATCAACCAATCAATCAACCAATCAATCAATCAACCAATCAGCCAACCAACCAATCAGCCAATCAACCAACCAACCAACCAATCAACCAATCAGACGTCAGTCCAGTCAGAGGACATTCTGTGAGTCATGTGACAGAGAAGCTCAGACTGGAAAAGTTTATATTTAAATTTTCAGAAAAAAACATTTTGTGGTTTATTTATTTTTAATTTAATTTTGTCCCTTCTGTGCTTCCATACATTCTGCACATCTCATTAATTATATTTTTTTCATCCAGCGTGTTTGTTTTTCTGTGAACTCCGTCCGCATGAATAAACTTAAGCTAGATTTTATTTTTCCTTCTGCAGAGTCGAACTGAACATCGTCTCTCCATCACACACATTTCCTCCCAATTACCGTGTGTCACCTTTCACCTCCTCCCCTTCCCCTCCATTCATCACTCCGCCTGGTTGGTTCGTCTCTGTACAAGCTGCTTTTCACGCTCTCTAAACCTCCACCCTCCTCCTCCTCCTCCTCCTCCTCCTCCCTCCTCCTCCTCCTCCCCTCTTTAAAGCCTCTTCACTCGTCCTTCATCTTTTGTTTCTGCTGGAAAGCCTCACACACCTCATAAACAACACACACACACACACACACACACACACACACACACACACACAACAATATAATGTGAAATAACAATAAAAACAATAAATATAAAGCGCAGCCCCTCCCACATTCAGACAGCTGCCGTCTCCCGACTTATTTCTGCTTTTTGATCATTATTAAGGGTCAAAATTTATTTTCTTTATGTGTCAAATAGCTTTAAAGCCTCGACGAAGTTTCACCTTTATTAACCTTTATTAAGTTCTACTGTAAATCTGAACGTTGGCTTTCATGTTAAATGATAAATGTTATATTTATAACTTAAATCTCATTTAGACTGCAGAAAATGGACTTTAAAGTCCATCAGTAAATTACACTTTGTTTATTATAATCCTTTGATTGTGGCTTTATTAAAGAGTATTATTGATGTGATGCCGATTGGAGTCAAGCTCATTTGATTCAGACATGTTTGTCCTCAGAGCCTCAAATTAAACAAAGGAGCTTCAGGAGGAACGTTCTTCAGGACGGGCCGACAGGAAGTAGATAACGTGCGTACAGAACATAGACGGTATAAAAGAAGTGGGCGGAGCCGGCGTGACGTCCCCCGTTGGTTTGTGGACTCCCGTTTTGAAGCCTCAGTTTGGCATTTTGGCCGTCGCCATCTTGTTTTTTTGGAACCAGACGTGACCATATTTGGACAAGAGTGTGGAGCTAGCTAGCTTGGTTAGCTAGGCTAATTCACACTAACTGTGATATTAGCTGGGATGCTAATTTTAGCTAGCGACAAACAGGCTTAAAACAAAACGTTCTTACTGAAAAATGAGCAGCCGACTCCTGATGAGCTTCTTCAGCGGCGCTGGTTAAACGTACACAGAGCAGCGGATACGAGTCGCCTCTATCCTGATTGACAGTTAGCCAATCAGCTTGTAGCCCCGCCCTAAAGCCCCCCCTGCTTCCTGGTCTCTGTTCCTCTAAATGGGACCATAATTTACTAAATGAACATCATGCTGTGTTGAAGAAGACTTGAAACTAGCGACTGAGACCATAAACTCATCAGGAAAGTGTTTACTGGGGGAATAAATCAGCTGAGGAGGAGAAACATTTTCCCATTATTTCTAATGGAGCCGGACTTCTTTTTGCAACCAGAAGAGTCGCCACCTGCTGGATTTTCAACAGAATGCAGCTTTCAGGGACTTCAGCATCGGCTTCATGTTGTAGACCGGAAGCTTCCCGCTTGGTGTTGACATGTTTAAAGTCAGTCAAACTACTTGCAACATCACTTCCACGTATTTTATGTATCATAGCAACAAAAATACGCTGCGCCTCAAGAAACGCCCACTAGCGCTCCCTGCTGGGCTTTTTCAGAAGAGCAGCTTCTTTAGCTGGCAAAAAAACGCCACTTTGGTGGACACGGGCCCTTGAGTGGAGACCTGATCCCGGCCCCTGGCCTCCTACCCTCATCCTGATTTGACCTGGACCGGATTGTGTCATCGCGGGCTGTGATTGGTCAGATGGGTTCTTGGTGTAAATCTTGTGCGAACAAACAGAATTAATGTGTTTGTGAGACGTTAATGCAGAAATATAAAGTCACATCATACAGCAGCTGTGAACACACACACACACGGAAACACACACACACACACACACACACACGGAAACACACACACACACACACACACACACACACACACTGAAACACACTCGGTCAGACCTCAGGGTGTGTGTGTGTTTTCTCTTTGTGTGTTTGATTGATGTGTGTGTGTGCAGTGGTGCATGTGACCCTGAGTGTGTGTGTGTGTGTGTTAGAGCTCAGCTGGTTGTGTTTGTCCACTTCTCATCAGACCCTCATGCAATATTAATCACACACACATGAATGAATGCATGAATGCATTGTCTCACACACACACACACATGTTTTAGCAGCAGTGTGTTGAGTCACAGATAAGATGCTGATCTCACACACACACACGCACACACTCTTCACAGGACATTAAACTCACTGCGGTCACCATGACGACCTGAACACTTCATGATCCTCACCTGCTGTGTGACCCGTCAGCTGGGAACCAATCAGACGACAGGAAGCGGACAGACGGTTTGGACTCACCTGAGCGGACAGCGCGGTTCTTAGAGAGAGCAGGAAGGACGGGAGGGAACCAGGAGGAGGTTTATCCAATCAGGCTTCAGTTTTACTCTTCTTCTGCACCTTTAGTGAACATGCTGAATATTTACAAGCTGCTTCCCATCATGCACTGGGGCTCACAGTGGGATTATTCAACCACCCACAGCAGCAGCTGATGGAGGAGAACCAGAGACCACGAGCAGCTGCGGGACGTCCTGCTGACACACAGGAACCCTGGGAACATATAAGAACACTGGGAAAATATGGGAACGCTGAGGAAGATATAGGAACACTGTGGAAAATATAGGAACACTGAGGAACATATAGGAACACTGGGAAAATATGGGAACACTGGGAAAATATGGGAACACTGAGGAACATATAGGAACACTGGGAAAATATAGGAACACTGGGAAAATATGGGAACACTGGGAAAATATAGGAACACTGAGGAACATATAGGAACACTGGGAAAATATAGGAACACTGAGGAACATATAGGAACACTGGGAAAATATAGGAACACTGGGAAAATATGGGAACACTGGGAAAATATAGGAACACTGAGGAACATATAGGAACACTGGGAAAATATAGGAACACTGGGAAGATATAGGAACACTGGGAAAATATAGGAACACTGAGGAAAATATAGGAACCCTGAGGAAAATATAGGAACACTGGGAAAATATAGGAACACTGAGGAAAATATAGGAACACTGAGGAAAATATAAGAACACTGGGAAAATATAAGAACACTGAGGAAAATATAGGAACCCTGAGGAAAATATAGGAACCCTGAGGAAAATATAGGAACACTGGGAAAATATAAGAACACTGGGAAAATATAGGAACACTGGGAAAATATAGGAACACTGGGAAAATATAGGAACACTGAGGAAAATATAGGAACACTGGGAAAATATAGGAACACTGAGGAAAATATAGGAACCCTGAGGAAAATATAGGAACCCTGAGGAAAATATAGGAACCCTGAGGAAAATATAGGAACACTGGGAAAATATAGGAACACTGGGAAAATATAGGAACACTGGGAAAATATAGGAACACTGGGAAAATATAAGAACACTGGGAAAATATAGGAACACTGAGGAAAATATAAGAACACTGGGAAAATATAGGAACACTGGGAAAATATAAGAACACTGAGGAAAATATAGGAACCCTGAGGAAAATATAGGAACCCTGAGGAAAATATAGGAACACTGGGAAAATATAAGAACACTGGGAAAATATAGGAACACTGGGAAAATATAGGAACACTGGGAAAATATAGGAACACTGAGGAAAATATAGGAACACTGGGAAAATATAGGAACACTGAGGAACATATAGGAACACTGAGGAAAATATAAGAACACTGGGAAAATATAGGAACACTGGGAAAATATAAGAACACTGGGAAAATATAGGAACACTGAGGAAAATATAGGAACCCTGAGGAAAATATAGGAACCCTGAGGAAAATATAGGAACACTGGGAAAATATAGGAACACTGGGAAAATATAAGAACACTGGGAAAATATAGGAACACTGGGAAAATATAGGAACACTGAGGAAAATATAGGAACCCTGAGGAAAATATAGGAACACTGGGAAAATATAGGAACACTGAGGAAAATATAGGAACACTGGGAAGATATAGGAACACTGGGAAGATATAGGAACCCTGAGGAAGATATGGGAACCCTGAGGAAGATACAGGGACACTCAGAAACACTTTGAATACTGAGGAACACACAGTGACAAACAGGAGATCAGATTCAGATTAGATCAGCAGGTAGAAGACAGAACAGGAACAGTGGAATTCTTGTTTGTTCCTCTGAGTCGGCTTCAAACTAAAAACAGATTTAAAGACAGACTGCAGTAAAATACTAAATCCCAGTCTGAGAGTGCTGTGAGGTCGTACCTGTCCACAGTGGGAACGAGTCTTACAGGGTGTCTCAGGTCGTATCCTGAAGTCCTCCACCTGAACGCAGAGAGACCAGATAAGGCTCTGTGCAGGTCTGAGCATGGAGCTCATCCGTGGCGGGGAGGTTGCAGCTGATAACGCTCTCTGCGGGTCTGACGAGGAGATTTCATCTCAGCGTGGGCGGGTGGAGACAGACGGGCTGTAGAGAGACATTTTATACCAACAACAACAATTATTTCTCCATCAGTCTGAGCTTCCACTGGTGGAGAGAAATGTAAGGAGGTGAGTTTCTGTCTGTCTGCTTCATGGTTCAGGAGATGTTTGGGAAAGTTTGGTACTTAGGACAGGAGCTGAGAAAGTGTAGCTCTGAGTCTACCTGTCCTCTGTCTCTACCTGCCCCTTTAGTCACTACCTGCCCTCTGGGTCTCTACCTGTCCCCTGAGTCTCTACATGTCCCATGAGTCTCTCTGACTCTCAACCTGTCCCCTTAGTGTCTCTGAGTCTCTACCTGTCCTCTGAGTCTCTACCTGTCCCATGACTTTCTACCTGTCCCCTGATTCTCTACCTGTCCCTTAGTGTCTCTGACTCACCACCTGTCCCCTGAGTCTCTCTGATTCTCTACCTGTCCTCTGACTCGCTACCTGTCCGCTGAGTCTCTCTGAGTCTCTACCTGTCCCCTGAGTCTCTACCTGTCCCCTGAGTCTCTACCTGTCCCCTGAGTCTCTACCTGCCCTCTGGGTCTCTACCTGTCCCCTGAGTCTCCACCTGTCCCCTGAGTCTGTCCTCCCCTGGTAGCCAGCTCTGTCTGTCCTCCTGTGAGTGAATTTCCTTTTCAGGCCCAGATAACTTATTTGATTATTTTGTCTTCTGGTCGTGTCCCCAGTTTTCAGTACATGTCTTTCTTTTTGCTTGTTGATATTTGGACCTGGTCTGCTTGAGTTGGCTGCTGAAGGACAGGTTGGGGTTCCTGCGGAGAGCCTCAGGACCTGCTGGCTGAGGGGCCTCTGGTTTCAGATCCTGGTGGTGTGTTTGTCTCCGCGAGACGCTCCAGAACCCGCCGTGCACAGATTCTGATTGTTTTGTCCCTTTTGTCAAATTAGTGCCCAAAAACAGAGAGTGTGTCTCGGTGAAAAGGTTCCCCGAGACACACGTCTCTGGGAGCCAGTCTCTAAGTCCAACAGGAAGTCGGCCATTTTGGATTTAATGGTCATTTTTGGCGGTTTACTCTCTCCGTACTTTAACAAACTCCTCCTGCAGAATTAGTCCGATCGGCTTTCACAGTCTAACGCCATTGGTGGTTAACATTTATTTAAACGGAGAGATTTCATCAAAGGACGCGTCTGCGGCTCGGCGCCGACAATGATTTGCCACAACACAGGAAGTTGTTGTAACTACAGTCTACACGCTCACATCTGCACCAAACTTGACATGTATGATAAGAGTCCCGCCCCGAACACATCTACACGCCAATATTCACTCACAAGCTTGTGAAGCTTGTGAGTTTTCCTTCAACACCGTGTCCGTGGCGTGGCGGTGAATTGCCACGCTTCGCTAGTGAAACAGGAAATTGTGGTAACTTCACTGTACGTGCTCAGATCTGTACCAAACTTGACGTGCTTGGTAACGGTCCCGCCCCGAACATGTCAGCGTGCCAATAGTGTGTGAGGAACATAAAGACAGGAACCTCAGGTGAGGTTTTTAGCCGTTACATTACAGAAGTGAGTGACAGTGCTGCTGAGAGGCGTCAGGTAAAAGCCCCAAATAGTTTCAGAAATGCATTTAATAACTTACTTACATGACTCAGTGTTAAGAAACTGAAGATATTTTGACGTTAGACGACTCGCATGATTTTTTTCACACATTGTTAAATATATTTTTTTAACTAAATTCTATCTCTTTGAGTTACTGTACACATTATATATGCTGTTAAATGTTAATATAATATTAAAATGCCTAATAATGTTATTAAATGTTTCTCATGTGTTTAATGTTTAATTTTAACCTTAAATAAAATAGTGTCCCACTTTATCTGACAAAGTGTCCCAACCTGAACGCTTCCAGTTTGCCGAAGAGGAAGTTTAAAGATAAACAATTTGATATTAAATAAATAAATAAACCCATTTAAACAAAATACAAACAATTTTAACACATTCTGGCTGATTTAGGTTGTTTAAAAGGCACTTTACCCCAAAGTGTCCCACGTCACCTGACTTCACCCTGACCTATTGTTACCGGGTCCTCTCTAGCGCCACATGTGGGACACGAGGGCCCGTCCAACGCCGCTCACCGCTTTAATTCAGTTTTGGTCCCCAACTGTGGCTGATATACAGGAAAGTTGGTTCTAGTATAAACTGGAACATTTTTATCTCGTGTTTCTTTTTGTTGCATAAAAAGCTCCGTGCTTTGTCCCTCAGATCTTTCACAGCCGTGTTGAGGTTTCCGTTGTATGTCAGGTTTTTCTATGTTGTTTTTTTAGCGGCGTCTGAACAGGAAGTGAGCGCGTTAACCTGATTTCTGGGTTGTTTCTGAAAGATCATTATCTCCCTTTGATGTGTTCAGGTCTGACAGAATCTCTCCGTCTCTAACTTCAAGCCTCAAACCAATCATTAAATATTAATGACTTGGGCCCCGCCCCCTCTGGCCCCGCCCACATGTAAAGTGTCTGCGCAGCTAAGACCCGCCCCCTTTATCCCCACTGGGATTCTCTCTCATATCGCCCACGCTCTCTCTCGTGCCTCTCTCTATGTATCTGAATGTCTCTCGCCCTTCTCTCTCTCTCTGTGTATCTGAATGTCTCTCGCCCCTCTCTCTCTCTCTCTGTGTATCTGAATGTCTCTCGCCCCTCTCTCTCTCAGAACAATGTGTCGTTCACAATAATGGGATTACAGCCATCCAGCCTGCTGCTCGCTCGCCCTCCCTCTCTCTCCTGTCACCCCCCTCTCTTGTCTTTCTCTCTCTCTCCATCTGTCTGTCGGTAGTCGATCGTCCCCCCTCTCTCTCTCTCTCGCCCGGCGTGCAGGTTGTTTCAGTTGTTGTCGTCTGTTTTTTGGAGGAATGAAAAAAAGACGGACTGTTTCCTGAAAGAAGTAAGTCTCTCTCTCTCTCTCTCTCTCTCTCATGTGTTGTGCGTGTCTCTCGCTCTCTTGATGAGGCTTTGATTGACAGCTGACTCTTGTTAATTGTGCTGTGATTTAATTAGCGGAGCAGGAATCAGATCAGCGGTGGAGAGACACAGACTCTCTCTCTCTCTCTCTCTCTGTGACTAAGTTCCCTCACAGAGGAAAGAGACGCTTCAGTTTCCTGCAGCACAGAAACGTCTCGCCGCTGCGTTTCTCACTCTGAAACATGGAGTGTTTGAGATCGTCAGATTGTGCAGATCCTGCAGCAAACAGACATCTGTAAAGTGTCAGTAGCGTCTTCAGTGTGAGGTAAGATAGGAAAGAAAAGAAAGGCTGCTAACAGGACGTGTCTCCTCATAAAGATCTTTCTGCCTCATAGAATAAAGAAATCGGTTTGTTGTCTTTGACGCTTTAACTTTGTTAAACAGATCATTTATTGGCTCAGAATCTGTTTTGCATTTGAAATTCAGTTAGTGAAGTGACAGAAAACCTTAGAACTGGACTAAAGGCGAGTCCAAAACGATGTTTGTTAGTTGTTTTGCAGCTGTTCTCACCATCTTTTCCTAAAATGTACAAAACAATCTTGAGTAATTTATATAAACAACATTATTTCTCTATTTTATACCGAGTCATCTTTTGTTTTAGTAAAAGTTCAGCCGGCCTTTTTAAAACTCTCCGTATGGACTCGTGTCATTTGGAAGTTTGTTTTCTTAAACACAGTGTTGGCTGGTGACGTGTGTTTATGCTCTGTGTTGTTACTGCTAAATGACATGTTTCCTGTAAGCCAAGTCGTTTTCCTCGCCCTTCCCTCGCCGTTACATCATCAGAACTCTTCACACTGTGTTACACATTTTATCTGTAACTATGTGGGAAAAAAGGGTCCTGTTACACATATGAGAGGAAATCCATGAAAAAACAATAGTTGAATAAACTGTTCTGTAAATGTTTGTTTATCATATTATTGGTTTATCATCACAGTGAAAAAAACCCCACCTGACTCTTATCAATGTGCTGGAAAATGGATTTCTGTGAAAGGCCAATCAGTGCATATTTAATGAGGAAATGCCTAATTTGCATATTAAAACGTAATAGTTGTAAACCAGAAAAAGCTCTTTATGTTTAATTCAGCCTGATGTTTCAGTAAAGTCGGTGCCTCGCCTTGAATACAGCACTGAAGAAAATGTATTATTAATTGATAGTTTTGTCTTTATTAAATCAGCGTCTGGAGATTTTGTGCTGCTGTGTGTTTGATAACCACCGGGACATTTTATTGTGCCGATTAATGGAGAGAATAATCTGCAGATTAGCCGTTATTGTCAGACGCTGTTGAAACAAACACGGACTATAAATTCTAATCTTAACAGAGTCACTGAGACGAAAAGTGGGATCAGTACGAGCCAACGGACAGATTAATTAAAGGAAGAGACATTCAAAGGCCTCAGCGGAGTCAGATCCGGTGTGTTCAGACCGGTTCCATCAGGTAGTCGGACTCGGATCCAGCCGGGCTGATCGGAGGCTGCTGTCAGGAAACTCTGTGAAGGTGTGAAGCTGATCAGATGTGTCACTGCGTTCGTCTTCCTGTTATGTCAGACTGAAACCTCGTGTGGTCGTATGATCTCAGAGGTGATGCTCGCCTCTTCGTTCTCTGCATCTTCGCTGCTGCATCCGTCAGCTGTTCAGGGTGACGATCAGGGAATCGAACCAGCGAGCCGCTCCGCGAGCCTGCTGCCCTCACAGCATCACCTGCTGGCTTATTAATTATCTGCAAACCATCGATTCAACGATTTCTAACACTGGGATCAGGTGAAAAACATCATCTAGTTTGAAACGCGTGAAATTTTAAAAGTGGCCGGGGAGCGGCTCCGTGAGGCGGCCCGCTAACGCCCGCCGCTCACTACAGGATGTTCGACTTTAAAAACGCGGGATCCCGGCACGCTCGGGACGCTTCCCGCTCTGCTCGCTCTCATTGGCTGTTGCAGGTTTTTGATCAGAGGCTTCCTGATTTAGAATCGAAAATGTCAAACATGTTGGGTCCAGATCCAGGTGACCTTCAGATTCTGTCTGTAAACCCTACAGGATCATTTGGGCCCGTAATCTGTTCACGAACGGCCCGCCGATTATCGGGAGGGCCAATCGGACCAAAAATCAGATTTAGATAAAGATTTGTTTGAAAGCTCAGAGGCAGGCAGAAATGTGTTTGTAACGCTAACAAGGCAGAAACCAATATGATGCTGCATGTTCAGGACCCCCGCAGTTCTTTTGCATCAACGCCATCTAGTGGAGCGCTGGTGGTACTGCACAGGTTAGCCCTGTCTGCTAGCGGCAGATGTGCGCAGCTGTAGGGTTAACCGGTCGACACGCATATGATCGATAATCAGGTTTAGGCTCACACGCTGTGATGGTCAGAGTAATGGGCCCTGGGGGGGGGCTGTCAAGAGTAGCATCATTAGCTAGTTAGCTAGCTTGCTTGCTAACTAGCTGGCAGTGTCAAGGAAACCAAGGGTCCAGTCCTCGGATAGTGGCTCTGAAAATGCAGCCTCACTTGAGAAATATAGAGGATCCGGCGTATTCAGATTAGGAATGGTTCATTTTGTTTTACTGCACAGGTTGTTCACTCTGCACCTTTAGACGCCGTTCGCCGCCTTCTGCAGGCGCCGTGAGGAAAGCAAGGCACTGATCGTTGGGGAATCGGCTCCTGGTTCTGGTTCAGCTTGTCTGACGACGACCGACATTTCTGGTGAGAAATGAATCTGAATGTCCGACAGCGGCTCAGGAGAAGCAGCCTGATTGGTCCTCGTTCCCTCCTGTACACTGCGCCTGACGACGCTGAAATTCGACTCTAAAATGAGTCGTGGCGCTCAGAAACGGGCTCAAATTGTCCAGCGAGTCTCAACAGTCGGTCGTGTGTGCGTGAGTACGAATGTGTGTTTTGAGGGTTTGAAGACTGATTTCATGCAGCAGAACTTTGGCTGATTGCAGGTCAGGTGATCAGACAGGAAACAAGCCTCCAGTTTGCTGTTTTCTCTGAATGTAGCTGATAATTCTTTTGAATGCAGGACTTGTAACAGAGTATTTCCACACCGCTGCAGTTCTTCCTCCGGCCGTGGTTTGGGCGGAGGTTTGTGTTCAGCTCAGTCTAGTTTTGTTGCTTTTTATCGCCAGTGAATGAAACAGATTGTTATAGTTGAATAAAAGGTCTCCTCCCTCTCTTTCTCTCTGTGGTTGATTAAACTTCACCCTCCCTCCTCTCTGCCTCTGTTATTACAGTATTTCTGTGGTTTATTGCCCCCCCCCCCTCCTCCTCCTCTCCTCTTCAAAGCCTTCTTTTAATCGTGTAATAATTCTGCTCTCATAAACACATTGTGAAGCTCGTTCACGCCTGTTAAACTGCTGAAAGGACCAGAGAGGAGAGAGACAGGAAGCTGTGTTTGTTTTAATAGAGCTGCGCCTCCTCTTCTTTCTCCTCGACAAACCGTCTCCACCCAGATGCAGAAAAATTAAAAACTGCCCCTTCTTCTTCTTCTTCTTCTTCTTGTGTTTCATCTTCAGGATTTTCTGTATGATTTAAAATCCCTGTCATGTTTCAGTCCTCTCACATCTCGTGTCAGCGACGGCGTTTAGAGGTCGACTTCCGACTTCTCAGTCCAGCTGTTGTCTTTGACTTGTCTTTGTGTTCGTTGTCATGACAACTGAATCACTTCCAAACATGTGATTTAATGGAGGGTCTCAGTGCAGCAGCTCAGGAGTGTTTTACCCCCCCCCACCCCAGCAGCAGTTATGAGTCTTGAATAGATGATATGATGATACGGTCGTGCAGCTCCAGGTGCGTCTCTCAGGGTCAACTGGTTTCAGGTCAGACCAAATTAGAGACGTCATCATTTTGTCACATTTCATTCATAAAAAGAAAAACCACACCTGCAACCTGTGCATGAGCACCAAAGGAATCTGGATCTGCAAATTACCAACACCTGCAGACTAGATCAGCAGATCAGAAATAAAGCATTCAGGAAGACAATGATGGCATTTCATTGGTCTTTGGTTTGGGACAACAACTGGCCAAACAACTGGTCCTCAGCTGGGATCAGGTTTTTGGGGGGGTGGGGGTTCATAGCCTGGGGGCCAGACTTTGACCTGAACAAGGGGCTGGTCCCTGAGGACCCCCTCCAGCAGTGAGAGGAGGATGGTCCGATGTGATGCAGGTTCGTTGTATTGCCTCATATGATGATGTGAAGTGTGAGACACAAGAATCAGATCCTGAATCTGATCCACCGATGACCAACAAAGCAATATTTTCCCACATGCATATTTAAACCTACAGGACTGACTTGATTTGAGCTCTGCTGTTATTTTACCTCATTATGACATATAGAGACATAGAATCAGGTATACTGTGACAGGTGTGTTTAATGCAGTGAGGGGTGTGTTTAATGCAGTGAGGGGTGTGTTTAATGCAGTGAGGGGTGTGTTTAATGCAGTGAGGGGTGCGTTCAATGCAGTGAGGTGCGTTCAATGCAGTGAGGTGCGTTTAATGCAGTGAGGTGCGTTTAATGCAGTGACGTGCGTTTACTGCAGTGAGGTGCGTTTACTGCAGTGAGGTGCGTTTAATGCAGTGAGGTGCGTTTAATCCAGTAGAGGTGCGTTTAATCCAGTGAGGGGTGCGTTTAATGCAGTGAGGGTGCGTTTAATGCAGTGAGGTGCGTTTAATGCAGTGAGGTGCGTTTAATGCAGTGAGGTGCGTTTAATGCAGTGAGGTGCGTTTAATGCAGTGAGGTGCGTTTAATGCAGTGAGGTGCGTTTAATGCAGTGAGGTGCTTTTAATGCAGTGAGGTGCGTTTAATCCAGTGAGGTGCGTTTAATCCAGTGAGGTGCTGTTTAATCCAGTGAGGTGCGTGTTTAATCCAGTGAGGTGCGTGTTTAATCCAGTGAGGTGCGTGTTTAATCCAGTGAGGTGCGTGTTTAATCCAGTGAGGGGTGCGTTTAATGCAGTGAGGTGCGTTTAATGCAGTGAGGTGCGTTTAATCCAGTGAGGTGCGTTTAATCCAGTGAGGTGCGTTTAATCCAGTGAGGTGCGTTTAATCCAGTGAGGTGCGTTTACTGCAGTGAGGTGCGTTTACTGCAGTGAGGGTGTGTTTAATGCAGTGAGGTGCGTTTAATGCAGTGAGGTGCGTTTAATGCAGTGAGGTGTGTTTACTATAGTTAGCTATATTTAACACACTGAGGTATATTTATTACAGTGAGGTGTGTTTAATGCAGTGAGGTGTGTTTAATCCAGTGAGGTGTGTTTAATCCAGTGAGGTGCGTTTAATCCAGTGAGGTGTGTTTAATGCAGTGAGGTGTGTTTAATCTAGTGAGTTAAGCTAGTAGTTTAACACACTGAGGTATATTTATTACAGTGAGGTGTGTTTAATGCAGTGAGGTGTGTTTAATCCAGTGAGGTGTGTTTAATCCAGTGAGGTGCGTTTAATCCAGTGAGGTGTGTTTAATGCAGTGAGGTGTGTTTACTATAGTTAGCTATATTTAACACACTGAGGTATATTTATTACAGTGAGGTGTGTTTAATGCAGTGAGGTGTGTTTAATCCAGTGAGGTGTGTTTACTATAGTTAGCTATATTTAACACACTGAGGTATATTTATTACAGTGAGGTGTGTTTAATGCAGTGAGGTGTGTTTAATCCAGTGAGGTGTGTTTAATCCAGTGAGGTGTGTTTAATGCAGTGAGGTGTGTTTAATGCAGTGAGGTGTGTTTACTATAGTTAGCTATATTTAACACACTGAGGTATATTTATTACAGTGAGGTGTGTTTAATGCAGTGAGGTGTGTTTAATCCAGTGAGGTGTGTTTAATCCAGTGAGGTGTGTTTAATGCAGTGAGGTGTGTTTAATGCAGTGAGGTGTGTTTACTATAGTTAGCTATATTTAACACACTGAGGTATATTTATTACAGTGAGGTGTGTTAACAGCGTGGGGGTGTTGATGTGAGGATCGTCTGAGCGAAGGTGGAGGGAAACCATCATCATGTGATATCCTAGTGATCAAAACCACTTACACACTCTGCTAATTGAAGAGGCGGCTGCAGTGGTAATATATTCATACACACACAGAAACACACAGGGTCCAACAGATGGGTGTGCGTAAAGGGAAATGTGTGAACAAGCAGAGAGAGGTGATGGGCGTTAATGATATTAATGCTAATTCCATCACTCTCAGTGTGTGCTGGAGTGTTTGAGTATCAAAGTCTTGTAGTTATTAATATTTAATGTTTGCAGTGATCAGTATTCAGTTTGTGGAGGTTTGGTTCAGATCAGCCTGCTGCAGCTGCAGAGCTCCCCTGCAGGAAAATACAGTAGAGACCCTTACAGTAGAGAAACTGTAATACAGTAGGGGCTTTATTATAGAGACACTCATCTTTCTGTTCAGTATTTGTAGTTACATTTATTTATAGAGCACCTTTCAAACAGTAGTTATAAAGTAGATAGAGGGGGAAAATGGGGATGGGCTGGTGTTAAATGCATTTTGGATAGATGGACTTGCTGCACTAGAGAGGAACAGAAAGGAGACTCAAACACAAATCCGTGGCAGAGCCAGAGGGCGGTCACAGACCTCCGGACCAAAGTAATCTAAGAAAGTCTTTGATGTTCTCTCGAACTCTCCTGAACTGAGTCAGTGCCACATTCACTTTGATGAATGCCCCACGCCTCTCTGTGCACACGTACGTAATCAGATGGTTACATACGGACACGTGGCGTAAAAGCAACGCATACAATAATGATAAAACAGCAGCGGCCGGCGGGACGGAGGTCCTGAATCATGGATTCTTGAATTTACACATAAGTGAGTGCAGGGACGGGCAAAGACGCATCAAAATGTTTATTCTACCAAATACCCTCATTTTATGAAAAGACAGCAGCCACTCCAAGTATCACGATGAACTACTTTACTTAAAATATTTTTTTAAGATACACTTCCCAACCCTTCGGTCTATCAGCCCCCAGAACACTGACAATGTTTGAGAGCAGCAGCTTTTCTCTGCCTAATGAGACACTTGATAAATCTGACATATGCAGCCAGTTAACAGATCAAATATTCACATCTCCCTGCGATCAGCCAGATGAAGCTTTAATGTTTAACCAACAGTTTGCTAATGACTCACAGTTTTATCTTAATTTAGTTACCCTGTGTTTGGATCTGCTTTGCATCATCTGAGCCACTACAGACACGAGTGGCGGACGGGTCAACAACCTGCTGTTTACTGGTGCTGCAGCACAAGTTTTACACCGTGTCCTGTCACCATAAAGTACAACAACTCGGAAATGCTTCTTTTTTCATGCACAACCAACAAAAACTCAACACAGGCTGAAGGCAGGAAGCCTGTGAGGGTCAGACAGGTAGAACATGACATCAGCTGGCGAGCGATTTAGTCGAGGCTCCTAAAATGATCCAACAATTTTTTATGCAATTTATGTTAAAAATGGATTTAAAGAGACGGAAACCGACATTTTTATTTTCTGCTTCAGGTCTGGATCAGTTTTCTGTTCTAATCTGAACAAGTCTGGACAAATTACTGAGCAGGCACCAATCAGAGGCAGCGTTTTTATGACGTTGCCACAACTTCTCACAAAGTATTTTACAGTATTTTTAAACTACAAAATACAAAACAAAGTGTTTTTCAAACAAAACATAGTCATTTTCATCAGCCCACATGCAAATGACAACATTTTGTACTTTAAATAGCAGTTTTTTCCACATTTTCATTTTTTCTTACATTGTTATTCAGTTACTCTCTGATTCCTGTCAGAGCTTCGTATCTTTCAGTTCAAGCTGAAGTTACAAACAATCAATCTGTTCTCATGCAAGATGTATTTTTACGATCCAGTATCTTATCCATCACCATCAACATGTGCGACCTCACACATCTGAGGTCAGTTTGCGAATGTGCAACATTCAAGCTGCGATCAACAACATGAGATCATTTCCTCTCTCTCATTTTGACATGTTGGCTCTTCAAAACAAACTCAAACAAATGCCTGCAGCCTGGACATGCAGTCACTGTAGAAACATGGCGCCGCTGTCACTGCAGGCCGTGGGCCGCCATCTTGGCTGATAAAGTGGATACTCAGAGAAAGAGACAAAATGTTTGGTATGTTTCTGAAATGTTTCTGAAAAATATTGTCCAACAAGAAATTTTAAAGAGGTCATATTCTGACCTTCCCCCTCTCCTTTATTGAGTTATATTTTTGTGCTGTAACAGGTTTGCACAGTAAAAAAGCCCAAAGTTAGTTCCCATCTCCCACAGAAACTCTGCTCTGAGCTGAAAACAGCTCGTTTGTAGTCCGGCTGTTTCTTCCGCTTTATGCCGACATCATAAGAAAATACGCGTCATTATGCTCGCCAAGCGGCGACTCAGACACGCCCTCAGAAACACTGATGGAAAAGAACTGCGCATTTGTGCAACTCCCAACAAAGATCGTTTAGAGATGAGATGTATCACTCCGTAGCTAAAACGAAGCCTTTTACACAGGGTGAACAGAGGAGCTGCAGCAATGAGCAGAACGACAGAAAATATGTTGTGTTTTAAAAAATAAAACCATGTAAACCCATAAATAATATAAATAATATGACCTCTTTAAATAACAAATAAAAAGGCTTAGGAGAGGTTTATTTGCACAATAAGAAAACATGCAATGCAATTTAAATATTGAATAAACAAATGTGCATCATTCAAACATTCAGCTAAAAAGACAAGCTATTGATTACTACATTCCATTCCATTAAAGTTTTATATGTTTATATTAATATAATTGAATTTCCACCTGCCATCTGTACTTAGTGTTTCCCTTTATATATTTAAAGACGTTTCTGCCATAAATTTGTCCTGAAAATGTCTCCAGAATGAAGGAACTTAAGTGTTTCAGCCTCAGTATCTTCTGGGGGACATAGACACATAGACCTTCCCGTCTTGTTCTTCAGACTCCAGTGTTGTTCATCTTCTCTAGGGCGATTTACAAAAAAAAAAAATGTACAAAGATTTCAATTAATTGTTGAGCCCCTAATCTGAGCCCTTATGTTGCCACCACTTTTCAACACTTAGGGCCCGAGAAGTTGCTTTGCTCCTGTTGTCATCTACGCAATAATTCTTAGTAAATCACCCATACCAGGTGCTCAGTCCTCTTTATTTGGGATGTCAGTAACCGGGCCCTGTGTGGGTAAAACCCAGTGGTAAACGAGGCAGAACTTAGAACCTAGACTTGCAGGTTATGAGAAGCTCCAGGTTACAGGTCATTAAGTTCTCTGTGGTGGAAAAGGTCGTCCTCCTCGCTGAGAACAACGGGACTGATTAAATGTTGTGGTCAGTGGGATATAAAACATAAAAGCTGTACCTCAGTCCAAATGTAATGATTGTCTAATTCCTTTTTTCAGAGATTTTTAGGCTGTGAAGATGTTGTTTCCCTCCTGCGGGGAGGACTGGGCGTCTGCTGTTAATCTGCTGTGTGATCTGTTGTTATTCTCTTATTATTCTGATCTTCTGTTCGGGATTAAACTGAGGAAAATCTCTAATTCTTCTTATTCTGATCTGATCTTCCTGTCAAACACAGAGCGCTGCGTGTGTTTACATCTGCTGTCAATACAAACAGGTTTTAATCCAGATTAGAGGCAGAGGGACGGGAATAGCAGCTCCGCAGCCTCGTCATCAATACAACAAACCGGCATTAACTGATGATTATGTGACGGCGCAGAGTCGCTGTTTAAAACTCGATGGACGCTTCCCCTCAGTCTGAGGAGAAAAGGGGAATTAGCTTCATTCAGCTCGGATCGGATCAGAACACAACGGCCCAGAATCAAACTGAGTCCTGCTGCAGGAAATAGTTCAGACTGAGACAAAGAAATCTGCTGAGGACAAAGAAAAGTCCTGCAGTTTAACACAGACAGCAGGGTTATTTTAGGCTTAGCGCTCAAACGCTGCATCCAGCGAGTCCTTTTCCACTGCTTAAAGGACACATTCACTCATGTCTGTATGTCCACATCGTCCCTCCTGTCCACATCGTCCCTGTGAGGTGACCTCTCCCTTATGTTCACACAGTGACAGTGAATATGGGAGCTGGCGTTGCAGCCCGGTGACGCCCGCTGAGCTGCAGGTTTTTTTATTTTGCTGCTGCAGAAACAGAAGCCGAGTCGTTTTCCGTCCTCGGCTCCACTCGAGCAGCAGCTCTCAAACTTTTTCACTTCAAGGACCCCTGAAACGACACCAAGTAGTCCAGGGACCCCCATCTGATTCTGGAATTATAGTGAAAATAAATGATCCCCCTTTTTTGCGGGGGACCCTCTGGACCCCCTTTAACAACCCTGGGGGTCCCTGGAGCTCACTTTGAGTGTCACTGCACTAGAGGACTGAGGATCACTTCCCCAGCTGAGACAGAACACAATGATCGGTTTAACAGTCTGAACAGGGAAAAACGACTGCGAACAAAGCTGTTCTGTGCTCGAGAAACAAACTGTGCAACAGGAAATGAACTTCCAGCAGAGTGAAAGTAAAACAGAGCTGCAGCTTCATGAGACTGACTCAACTTTGTATCTGAGAGTGAGATCTGTCCTCTCAGCGAGGCGGTTTCTGTTGTTGTTGTTGTTGTTGTGGCGTGAACACTCCCCAGCTGGAAAACGGGGTGTTTTTCCGGTTCTTCTTGTTCTGCCAACGTTGAGTGAAAGCAGCAGCCGAGAATGTTCATGGGAAATGCTGTTTTTTTTTAAATGGCAAAGCTAAAATATTGGTCAAACTACAATTTAAGAAAGTTTAAGTTAAGAGATTGTTTCTTCCTTCACATATTTTCTTTCAGATTAGTGGAAATAAAACGTCGAAAACACAGTTAGTGGTTTATTTTACTACAGTTTGTCTCGGTAACGCGAGGCGTCCTGATGCTGACGCTGTCTGCACCGTACGATCTCCGGTACTGTTGGAAAGCTCATTCTCTGCTGCACAGCGCCGTCCGATCCAAATATGGTCGTTTCCTTTGTGGTAGCAAAGAGTGGTAAAAGTACGGAGGTGGATTTATAAACATGAAATCTGATTGGCTAGTGTCGATTTCTGATGCTTCCTGGTTTAGCTTTCTGTGGGCGGCTCTGTTTCAGTCAGTTTTGTTGTGTGTTTTTAATGTTCTGTATTGTTCTTTAAGGATTTGATTTGGCTTTGTAAATCTTGATTTTTTTAAATCAAAAATGTCTTTAAAGGCTGTTTTTCCCTTTACAAAACCTGAAAGCTCCATTTCAGCAGCTCTCACAGACGCCAGACTTTCCAGTTGTCACAGGCTGAATTATTGAACATCGTATCCCCAAAAAACAGGTTGATTTTTTTTAACGCCTGTTGACAGTAATTTTTGATTTCTGAAATAATAAGAGGAGACATCTAAAATTCCCTCAGTAGAAACAGTCTAACGTGTCAACAAAATAAAACAATAATTTTGATCCTGACATAATCCAGAGTTCAGATTTCAGTTCTTGAAAGAGATGAAAATTAGCGCATATTTCATTAGATAGCGTCTCATTTGCATATTTAAACTTCCAGAGAAAACCTGTAATACAAAAATATTAAAAGTTTGTTGAGAGCTCGTCGCTGACCGGTCTGAACGATGCGACGTGAATGCAGCACGAGTCCGCTTCAGCGTCCGGGACACCTGCACCTCGGCGTCCTCCTCAGACTCCGCCCACATTTAACAAAAAACAAAGAAAAAACAAAAACCTCCTCCGGCTGCCACGCCCCTCCGTCTCCACCGAAACCACTGCTGATAACTGGGGACGGCGTGTTTGTGTTCACACAGCTCGTTTTGCCCCTGCAGCAACGAGGTGCGTCACCATGGTGACAAATTGACTTCCTGTGGGGACGCCAATGATGATGATGATGACGTGGTGTTTGTGTGTGTACAGTCAGCTCTGTGACACACACACACACACCAAAAACGGTTTTTGGGAAATGACTTTTCTATTTTGTGACAACCGCTGACAACATTCATAACACACACACTTTAAATCCCAGCGGGATTCAAAGTGTGTGTGTGTGTGTGTGTGATAGTGTGTGTTACGGCTGTCACACACCCTCGATGATATCAAACCGTCCTCGCCTCTCAGAGCGCCAGAAAATATTCATGAGCTCACCAGGGGAGTGTGTGTGCGATGTGTGTGTGTGTGTGTGTGTGTGTGTGTGTGTGTGTGTGTGTGAATAATAATAAAGCAGAACAGACGACAAAATTATCCTGAACCAGAAAAAAAGACAAAGAAATAAAAGTAAGAAAGAAGAGGGAGAGGAAACAAAGAAGAAACGAACAGAGACAGGTGGAAGTGCTGAGTGTACTGCTGTTACACAGTGCTGCTGTAAGCTAAGGTCAGCCTCAGTACCAGAGTCCAGTACTACGGTCCGGTATTCCTGAGACCTGAAGGTAATTAATAAATTTATTTGTACAGCACATTTCAGCAACAGGGGGATTTAAAGTGCTTTACATAAAAGCAACAGGGAAATATAGAAAATATTTTTTTTGATGTATTTAAATGTGTCAAATAGACAGAAATAAGTAACAGGTTACTTATAATCAGGCTTTTTGCTTTCCAGTGTTTTGCTCTTTTTGATTTTCCACCTCTCACACCAGTCAAACCTTGTACAATATTTATATCCTCTTAATCACGATCGTCACTGTGAATCCAGATTGTTTTCGCTGCAATCTTGGTAAAACGCTCCCTCCTACTCGGCCCTGACTCCGGCTTGTTCAGTTACTATTGCTCTCCATTTGTCTTGTTGAGGCACAGCTCCCCAAAAATCTAACTGAACCACAAGAACTGTGATTGGTCAGCTTGGCAGCGTCACATTTCCTGCTTTGCATTTCCGGCTTGTCCGTTTTCTTCTGCCTTATACTGTCTCCTCTGACTCCATCACTCGTTTCTGCATTTTAGTACCTTCAATAAGAGTAACTTCTGTTCAACACCAATCAGCTCCAACTCCAACATGATCTACTCACTATCAGACGCTATTGTTTGTAGTAGCCTACACCAACGCAGAAGTGGAACATAATTGTTGAGAGGGGGGTTCCACAAGGAACATCCCTAGGACCACTCCTTTTCTCAATTTTAATTAACGACCTTCCCAAAGTCAGCTCTTACTGTAAAGTACATTTGTATGCCGACGACACTGTAATTAACACATCTAATTTCAACAAATGAATCAACGATTGAAAGATCTCTACAACTTGACTTCACCTCCATCCAGAACTGTGTTTTTTCTATAAACTCTTACTGAATAAAAAGAAATCATTGTATGTTGTTTTGGGACCAAAAGGAGTCTCAGAGGTACCTTAAATTTGAACAATGTTGTATTCCTTCTTACCGAAAACAACATTTAATACCATGCACCTCATCGTACTCCCTTAGACACACTCAGCAACTTTTCTTTCTTGTCCCCAAAACTAAGAAAGAAATCATCAGACACACCTTTAAATATAAAGGTGTGTCTGATTGGAACTTAACACAAGAATTCAGTATAACTTTTTCTTAAAACAGTTCTGCTTTCAAAGGTATGTCTTCCTGTCCTTTTAACATCACCTTAACTTTGTATCACCTCCTTATTTTCTTTTTATGTTCCTCTGCTTGTACCTTTCTGTGTATTTGTGTGGGTGCCGCAGGTTTGTGGGAATGTTGTACTGAAGGGTTAAAGTTTCTTCTTGTAATTATGTCTGTCTCCTGTTTGTCACTTGTGATTGTGTTTCTTTGTTTGTAGAACCACTTGTGTGTTTTGTGTTGGACCCCCTTGAAAAGAGATCGTTCATCTCAAGAGGTTATCCAAAAATAAACTTACTTATTGCATACAAACCCCACCGACAACTAGTGTTTTGGCGCAGTAACTGCAGAGCGACGGCTACGGCACCGACTTGAGGCAGAAGTAAAACTCGCCTTTTATATAGCAATGAACCGGATTTCTCGCTATTGATTATCTATCATTTAATAAGGGTGACAAATGAAATCCAGGTGTCTCATGGCGTGTCCTGAAACATTCAGACAGGCGTGAGAACGGAGAAGACAAGCGACAGATGAAAAATGAACGTAGCCGCTCGCTGCAGCCATAAAAACCGCCACACCTGCTGTGTTCAGGTCAGTCTGCTGCTGCTCGGAGGCTCCGCAGCCGAAAGTAGGACAAACCGAGGGAGAGTCCCGGAGAGCGAAGAAGAGGAAATGAACAAAGAGAAGAAATTTAACTACGCACACACACACACACCGTAACACACACAGCTGTATATGTATGTGTGTGTGTGTGTGTGTGTGTCGGATTCTGTCGTCTCTTTGAAGAGCGAGTGTGAGAGTCAGCAGCAAACCACAGAGATAATATGGGGGTGGAGGTATGTGTGTGTGTTACAGTGTGTGTGTGTGTGTGTTACAGTGTGTGTGTGTGTGAGCCTGAGGTAAGGCAGCCTGTAATCATCACCTCGGCGTGCTGAAAGCAGCCTGTCCCTCATTTACATATGGGGAGGGGGGGGGGTGAAGAAAAGAGGAGTGAGGAACAAACTGCTGCGTTTAACAAAGTAAACTGCTGAATGTTTCGCTGCTGAAGACACACCTGCAGCATCAGTGGTGTTACCATGGTTACGTGCAGGTTAATACACCTGGAGATTCGGGCAGATAAAGCAACGTTATGTAAGGTGTCTGTTTTGGTCTCACAGCTGTGGTAAATAAGGACGGCTGTACGCGCGCATGACTTGATGACGACATCACTTCACATTGTTAACAGCTAAACGTCAAGACACAGCGAGCAGCTGATAAGCTATTACTGACCGGTCCAACAGGAAGAAGGCCAGCTCGCCGCCTGTCCTGCAGCCTTTCAGCTCTTTTAGCTCAACGAGTAAAAGTCAGTCTGATACTTACTCTCGTCCCGTCTCCTGCTCCAACGTCTTCTTTGGTCTCTTTGCAGCCTGATATCAATCCTGAGAATACTGAGCTAACTTCTTCTGTATATGCGTCTCGCTTCGTCTCATAGCTCGCTGAAGAGTCGTGTTGGTGCCGTAAAGCGTAACGCCGTCGTTGGGATAAAGGTCCTAGTGTTACATAGCGCAGTAGCTAGCACTGTGAGCCTGGAGACGCCACGCTCCATGTTACAAGTCAGTGTAGGTTTGTGGTGACACGCCTGTCAGTCAGGTCAGATTCACACCTGTGGAGATGCTGGATGAGCCAATCAGAGGCCAAAGAACTGGCCTCGGCTGCAGCGTCGAATCGGCACGTACCTTACGCAGTAGCCTGATTTTTTACCTCAGTTTTTGTCTCCAGGTGTTGTGGAGTTTCCTTCATGTGTGCAACCAGTAGTCTGAAGCCTTTAGTGTCTCAGACAGATCTGATACCTGTCCTCAAGTGATGTCTATCCTGATTGACAGTTAGCTAATCAGCTTGTAGCCCCGCCCTAAAGCCTCCCCTGCTTCCTGGTCTCTGTTCCTCTAAATGGGACCATAATTTACTAAATGAACATCATGCTGTGTTGAAGAAGACTTGAAACTAGCGACTGAGACCATAAACTCATCAGGAAAGTGTTTACTGGGGTAATTATTCAGCTGAGAGGCAGAAACATTTTCTTTCTGCAGCCGGTGGCGTCGCCCCCTGCTGGCTGCTGGAGAGGACGCAGCTTTAAGTCTTGGTTGCAGCAGACAGAAATTTTTCTTTGAGGTTTGACATCAGCAGGAAGCTTTTTTAAATGATGAAGTCTTGCACTAACAATGGATGTTTTGACCTTTGACCTCAGCTGACAACTGCTCTGTTTGGTATGAATACAGCAGCTGCTGCGCACGGCGTTGGCTGGGTGTGGCTCGTTCATCCTCAGAATCCTTTGAGTCTGAAATAAAAACACTTTATAGTGTCAACAGAGAGAGACGTTCGTACAAAGACAGGCGGGGAGGCACATGGAGGCAGACAGACAGGCAGCTGATCTGAATTCAGCAGATGAAACATGCATTTATTTTCTCTCTCTCTCGAGTCTTTTTCCTCATTTTTGACTTTAACGCTCCACCGCCTCCAGCTCTCTCTCTCTCTCTCTCTCGTCCTTCTTCTGTCCTTCTCATAACCTCTCTCTCTTTCTTTCTTCCAACTTTAACTCTCATTTTACTTCCTGACAGCCTGCAACTTTCTCTCCCTCTCTCTCTCTTTTCTTTCTCTCTCCTCAGCTCTATGAATTATAGATGAACCTCTCTCTACCTCCCTCTCTCTCTCTCTCCATCAGGCTGAAGGAGGAAATTATTACCATACAGACAGACAGACAGGCCGCCATTGTGTGTGTGTGTGTGTGTGTGTGTGTGTGAGGATGTTCAGTATTACCATGGAAATGTTGAAGCATGAGTGTGTGTGTGTGTGTGTCCTGAGGCCTCTCTGGGTGTTTCCCAGCATGCACTGGGCAAGTTAAACAGCAAGTGTTCGTTCGGGGTTTCAGCCTGGACCAACACACAGCGGGAGGGAGGAGAGAGCGAGCATGAGTTAAAGAGGAGAGAGAGAGAGATGAATAGGGTTTGGTATCGGGGAGAAAGTGTTTTTTAACGTTACCCGATCGTACAGTGGCGGGTTCACGCCGAAAGGTCCGGTTCCTGACTCGAACCAGCGTTTTATTTTCCAGCTGGTCTGGTTTGTGTTCACAAATGCAAAACCTTAAAAAATTATTGGTCACACAATCAGAGGTGGAAAAGACAAACAACAACCCTCCATCGCGTTGGTCCGCAGTGAAAATCAGCCACTTTCGAGGGTCTCGCATCCAACAGTATTAAATAATTTAACAAAGCAGGCGTTTCTAGAGAGAAACTCTGCACCAGACGTCTGATCCCAGATCAGCCCTCCGCTTGCTTGGGTTTGTCATACAAAGCGAAGTTACTGCAAACATGCAAAAAAACAGCAGCTTATGTTTTCAGAATCCGTTTGAGTCTCCTCGCATGAATGAATCTGTGTTTTAGGCTGAATCTCACATGATACATTAAAAAGTTCATCAAGGTGCCAACTTTCATCAACTGTAAATATTACACATTATAATAATTAGTCCATTATTATTATTATTATATATGACGTATTTGTTGTAATAGTTGGCTAGTATTAGTGTTGCAGTCAAGACTGCCCAAACAGAGACCAAGTCGAGACCGAGACCAGTTCCCTGAATTACGCAATAAAATGTGGAATGAGATCGTAGGAACGTCTCAAACTGATCTGAAAGATCCACATTCCCATTAAAACACCCACATCCAAACACTAACAGCTGAAATCAACATAAGTGTGAAAGGGAGGGGTGAAATTCGTTAATTAGGGTTTTTGGTTGCATTTGAAGCGATAAGTTTTACTTATTCCCAAAGTTCTGGTCTTGACTGGTCTTGAAAAATCCTGAGTCCTCAATGTCTGAGACAAGACCGAGTACAAATGCAGTCGAGTCCGAGACGAGACCAAGACCGTCAGAAAGGGGTCTTAAGACCAAGACCGGTCTCGAGTACTACAACTCTAGCTAGTATTTTAAGTAGTATACACACCCCCCTCTTCGTGGTAGTTTGGTGCGCACCACAGTCCGAGTCCGGCATTCACAGCAGCCCAGATGAACCGCACCTAGTGGGTCAACGCTCCAGGGTTTGGTTCAGCCGGACTGAACAGGGCCGGTGTGAACGCACCCTAAAAGAACTTAAACCAGTCCATCAGTGTGCAGCACTGTCGGCGCCCTCTAGAGGCTGTAATGGGGTGATTTTCGTAGTTTTTTTGTTTAGAATGAGAAATGAAATGTCTAGAAATTTACATTTCTTGTAATAAGCCACGCCCACTTTGAGCAAACATTACCAAATTTTATGCATGAACTGAGTTGTGACCCGAGATCGTACAAACCGAATTTTGTACAAATCCATGCAGCGAATTAAGAGGTATAAAATTTTTGCAAGTGTAGCGCCCCCTAGTGGAGGAATATCCCAGGACTGCTCAGCGAAGCTCAGGCCGAGCGTCTGAACAGACGCATCAAGTTTGGTGACAATAAGCTTAAGCCAATTTAGATTTCCTGACATTTATGTAAAATGGAACGTAAAATTTATGAAATAGAAAAGAGAAAAAAAGTCGTATAATTTGACATTTTTAGAGCAGAAGACAATCAGAGCAAAGATGCAGATGAATCCAGAGATTAAATTAATGTTAAAGTTCGACTCTAAACGAAGTCATTTTCAAGATAATTGCACAAACGCATTATAGCGACACCATGAGGTCTATCAACATCACACGCCTCAGATGTGTTGCAGCAGGCGAAGGGGAGTGATTATAATATATTAAATATTCATTTAGCTGACGCTTTTATCCAAAGCGGCTCAAAATTGCTCTTATCCACTGCGCCATCACCTCCCCTATACATACTAGAGACAGATAAGCTATGTAAGTAAACTAGAGAACAGCGTAAAGCGGAACGGCTTATATTCTCCAGAATTATAAACTTTAAATAAACTACAGTACAGCACGAGCCGTTCACTTCTGCAAAGGGCGGGGGTGGTGGTGAACTGTTGCGTTCTAGTCATCACGCGGGTTTGATATTCTTTAGAAACGGAGATAAAAGAGTGTAATGAAGTGCTGGATGTCTGGCAGGGTCTCTGCCGCTGTCATGCAGTTTCAGTGTGATTTATGCTGTAGGCGGGGGTGTAGGACTGGTGGGCGGGGGAGGGGTCGGAGAATGGAGGGCCCTGTATATGTGAGGAGACCCTGCACATTTTGGAAAAAACATCTTCATCTAAAAAGAGCAGGGAGGCGTCACATCGGCCCCTGAGAACAGGCCCTGCTCTGGTTATTTAATAAAGAAAATCTTATTTCTGCAGCGCGCTTCTCAAACACAAAGTGTTTCCACTTCTGACCTCTGCTCTGCTGGGAATCACCGGACCCTCCTTACGCATAAATTTAATAAAAATAAAGGTAAATCTTTATTATCCTCGAGGGACAATTTGTTGCGCAGCCAGCAGCACAATCAGCAGGATCAACACATAAACCATTCACAGAAAAACCCCAAACATCAAAATGACTGTCTGCTGCTCAGGAGGATGACAGCAGCACGCACAAATTAGTTTTTAAATCTACTTGACCTCAGCAGATTTTATCTACGAGCAGACGGGAGCGTCCTGGACTCCCTGAACAGGACGTGAGCAGGGTCAGCGACCACCGAGCGGAGCTTCTTCCTGGTTCTGACTTTGTGTATTTGGGAGAAGTCACAGTCCAGCAAATCCTTCCAGCCGTTTCCTGTTGTTCCTAATTTGTTTCTCCACGTCACCTGACATCTAAGACGCAGAGCATGTGGAACATAATGAGACACAAAGCAAGAAGAACGATGTTTCGATAGGTTAACAGGCAGAGATGTGTGAGCTCCTCGGGCAGAGGACGGATCCTGATGATATCTTGATTAATCCTCAGTCTTTGCAGCAGAGACGTGCAGCTGGGTGAGCTCAGAAAGACCAGTGCTGCATGTCTGGACTCTTTTCACCTTGAGATAATCCTGCAGGTTGTTCTCTGATGATCTCAGGTGAACTCAGGGGTGAGAAACTGTGATTTTAACAACCTGGAATCACAAAAAATCCGTCCATCTTCTGCCTCTTATCGCGGGTCACGGTGGCAGCAGACGTCCCGCTGCTCAGCATGTTATCTTAAAGTAGAACCTGTTCTAACCCTTCCAGTAAACAATCTCTGAAAGTCATTGGAATGATTCAGGAAAGCGTTTGGAAATATACAACATTTACTGACTTTGGCACATTACCAACCGATGTAACGAACACCGTTAACGAGTAACGTATATTTATGTCACACTTTTACATTAAAGGCTCAGTGTGTATTATTCAGGAGGACGTATTGACAGAAATATAGACAGAGCGTGTCGGCCACCGTAGCTTCTGCTCACTTGGAAAGGGAGGGGCGAGTGGAAACCGGTGGTGCTTTCATGTCGTGTCGGAATATTCAGAATATTTTTTTCTTCCTTAACTCTTTTTTATTGCAAAAAGAGAAATACAGTAAACATGGGACATAATGAAGTATACACAACTTTTATTCATGCAAAATCACATATTGCATATACGTACATATTTTGAATATGTAATTTGCAAAGTTTGCTGTCCATGTAGAGTGAAGTGCACTGAGCAAAATTATAAATGCAACCCTTTGATTTTTTTGCCCCATTCATCCTGAGCTGAACTCAAAGATCTAAGACTTTCTCTATGAACACAAAAGGCCTGTTTCTCTCAAATATTGTTCACAAATCTGTCAAAATCTGTGTTAGTGAGCACGAGATAATCCATCCCCCTCACAGGTGTGGCATATCAAGATGCAGCATGGGTATTGCACAGGTGTGCCTTAGGCTGGCCACAATAAAAGGCCTCTGGCCACAATAAAAGACTAAAATGTACAGTTTCACTGTATTGGGGGGGACTGGAAACCAGTCAGTGTCTGGTGTGACCACCATGTGGCTCACACAGTGCAACACATCTCCTTTGCATAGAGTTGATCAGGTTGGTGATTGCGGCCTGTGGAGTGTTGGTCCGCTCCTCTTCAATGGCTGTGCGAAGTTGCAGTCAGGTCGAGACCCCGATGAGGACGGCAAGCATGCAGATGAGCTTCCCTGAGACGCTTCCTGACAGTTTGTGCAGAAATTCTTTGGTTATGCAAACCGATTGTTGCAGCAGCTGTCCGGGTGGCTGGTCTCAGACCATCTTGGAGGTGAAGATGCTGGATGTGGAGGTCCTGGGCTGGTGTGGTTACACGAGGTCTGCGGTTGTGAGGCTGGTTGGATTTACTGCCAAATTCTCTGAAACGCCTTTGGAGACGGCTTATGGTAGAGAAATGAACATTCAGTTCACGGGCAACAGCTCTAGTGGACATTCCTGCTGTCAGCATTTCAATTGTACGCTCCCTCAAAACTTGTGACATCTGTGGCATCATGCTGTGTGATGGAACTGCACATTTTGGAGTGGCCTTTTATTGTGGCCAGCCTAAGGCCTTTATTGTGGCCAGCCTAAGGCCTTTTATTGTGGTCAGCTCAAGGCCTTTTATTTTGGCCAGCCTAAGGCCTTTTATCGTGGCCAGCCCAAGGCCTTTTATTGTGGCCAGCCTAAGGCTTTTAATTGTGGCCAGACTAAGGCCTTTTATTGTGGTCAGCCCAAGGCCTTTAATTGTGGCCAGCCTAAGGCTTTTAATTGTGGCCAGACTAAGGCCTTTTACTGTGGCCAGACCAAGGCCTTTTACTGTGGCCAGACTAAGGCCTTTTATTGTGGCCAGCCCAAGGCCTTTTATTGTGGCCAGCCTAAGGCACACCTTTAAAAAGATATTGATTATTTTATATAAAAGATGAAGAGAGAAAAGATGAAACAAAACCCTACCCTGTTTTATTTCATATACTTTTTTCAAATAAAATGATTTCCCTTATAAGAACCAGGGCCCGTATTCACAAAGAATCTTAAGGCTAAGAGTAGCTCCTAGTGACGTAATTCTAAGAAAATTCTCAGAAAAGTGGGCGTGTACTTTTAAAATTAAAGAAAAATCCTAGTAAAGAAAAAAGTAATTCACAAAGCATCTTAAGCCTTAAAAGAGCTCTTAAGCTCAGAATTGTTAGGAGCAGGGACGAGGACTTTTAAGAGGCTTAAGAGTTTCTTTAGTAGAGGAGAAAATGGCAGAAAGACGATGAGGGAGAAGAAATGTGTTGCAGGATGACAGTGAGTTAATCAGACGCTATAGATTAGATCGTGCAGGGATCGTGTTTGTGACTGATCTTATTGGATACACGCTAACATCTCCGACACAGGCAGGAATGAAAATAATTACTACAAATGCAGCGGTGATGATTTGGGTCTGTCACAACCTTCTGTAAGCGTGATCCCACAAACAATTAAAGCTGATGATACACAGGGCAACTTTTTGAGCAATGTTGCTGGGCAATCTTGCTAGAGGCAAGTCCGACTATGTTTTAAATGGATAGCGGCGGTGCGGTGCGGGTGGCGGAGTGGTAGGGGAAGGGGTAGCGGTAGTAGGCCTAATCTTTACTCATTATTATTGACGACAGCGTTGCCGTGCACGATTGCTCTAAAAGTTGCTCTGTGTATCATCAGCCTTACAGCACTTTCAGAACCTCTTATTGTGTCGCAGTTCATTTCATTTCCACTGGACATTCCCACCTTGCAGGCTCAAAAACTGCATTTATGAATATAGCAGCTTCCCTCTTGCGCATAACGAATGAACCGTTAATAGTTTACGCTTAAGCTCCCTCGCCTGCTTCTTGTTGTGACACCCGCCCGAATTTTCCTTTTAGAATTGCCTTGTGTTTCCACTAACTGGTCCAGTTGGTCTTTCTCGCCCTTCTTGGTTTTGATTCCGTGTTTGATCCATTAAAACCAACATTCAAACCACCACTTAAATAGAAACGCCAGCAATCAGTGTAATTGGAAAGAGTGGAACAATTTTTATCATTCCAAGCCAATCAAATACCTTATAGGAAATTAACAGCATGGTAAATAAAAAACAGGATTTATATACACATATATAGTGTGTGTGTGTGTGTGTGTGTGTGTGTGTGTGTGTGTGTGTGTGTGTGTGTGTGTGTGTGAGAGAGAGAGAGAGAGCAGAGAACAGTCAAATTGGAAATATTACGCATGTAATTTCCAAAGTGAAGGCTTACAATACACTTAGAATCGCTCTTCTTTTCCTTCTTGGACAACCAACCAATCACAGTCTTCAAAAGATTGTGTCATACATAGCAACGGGGTCAACCCTGCCTCCTCACTAAGATAAAAGTTTTTGTCTTTTCCTTGCTCAGAGTTGCTCTCAGATCAGTCCTGAATAGCTCTTAAGCTAAGACTCCTAGGTAAAAGTTTTTAAGCTAAGATAAGAGTTTTCTGAGAGGACTCTTAGATTCTTTGTGAATACGGGCCCAGATCTTCAAAGTATTTTTGTCTTATATTCGGACCAAGATGGTATTGGTTTCAGCAGCACGTGAAGTTTGCCCTGATGGTGGCGCTAGAGGACAGATCAGTGAGGTGGTGGATCCTCTGGAGAGCAGGAACATGTCGGGGCTCGGTGAGTCTGGAAGACGAGCCGAAAGAAACCAGTTTGACACCGGTTTTAAAAACCAGTCAGGAACCAAACCACCGGAGGTTTGAGCCGTTTTTTGCTGCGTTGCTGTGGATACGGGTGTGTTGCCATGGTGACGTTATTCCACAGTTTGACCGTCAGATGAAAAGTGTGAAGCAGCAAAATATATTTTATTAATAACTTCAAAAATGTGGGGAAGAGCCACAGAAGGAGCTCTGCAGGGCTTCACCTGCTCAGGTGAGCCGCTCGCGGTCCCGCTCGCCGCACACATGCGTCTCTGTGTGGGTCGAAGGTGACTCTTTAGTGGATTTAAAATGAAACGCTCAGATCACAGATCAGTTTCTGCTGTCATGTTGTAGCTGAGCTCCATGGTTCCAGTTAACCAAACACGTTCCCCAGTTTCCTCTGTGAGGATCTGAGGTCTTTTGTCAAACGCGGTGTTTCAGATTGTCGGCCGCTTCGGACTCTGGAAACAAAATATGACCTGTTACTGTCCAATAATTAGGAGATCGTTAGATGCATCCTGCTGAGGATGATCTGATGATTTTAGTTTGTAGGAACCTGATAGAAAAGATTTAGAGACGTTTCCTGTAAAAGGTCTTTAATTAAAAGTGCTGAGTTTGAGCTGGATGACCTCTGACCTGTAAATGAAGCAAACATTCATCCTGTCCTTGGACAGTAACGACTCCAATCTGCATTCCCGCCAGCAGAAAGTTTCCTTTGTGGATAAATCTGCAGGAATCCCAGCGTGGCCTGAAGCCGGTCTGAGCTAACGGGATCAGATCAGACGGTCTGACTGTGAATCAGCTGCAGAAACCTTTATATAAATGTAGAGCACACCTGCAGCTGTATGTGCGGCTGAGACATGGTGATATTAGCAGGTCCTGGTTTTATTCTTTAATGTGTGAAAATGTTTTTAATGTCTGGAGATGATCTTACAGGAAAAGGTTCCTCAAGGGGAAACGCAGCTTATGATATCTGAGCTGATGATTATCAGAAAGCCTTTGGATGGTTTCTGACTCTGGTATTTGACAAACAGATAAACTCGTCGGTTTTCACTCTGACGTCTGCAGCAAAGAGGAAAATGCTGCTGCCAGGTTTCTAACTGGTTCCTGTTAGCGAGAGCAGATTTCCAACAAACTCGCCTCCATCCAGTTCATTTTACAGTTCGGCTGGGCGACCATTTGACATCAGTAGCTATCAGGATGGAAATCAAATTGTTATTTCTTTCAGGTTTAAAGGCTGATTTTTTGAGTGAAAGTTAATTGTGGTTTGAAACTTTTCTTTCTGGTCAGAACAAACTGGATCGCTTCACAAATCTGAGGCAGAACATATCGAGGAAAATTATATCTCGATGCTTAAGATGATTGTTTTATTGCCCGGCTGTATTTTAAAGCCCTTCTGTTTGTCTTCAAAGCACCTGTCTGACCTTTAAACCCGTCTGTACCCCAACAAGAACAAGGCCGAGTACAAATGCTGTCGAGACCAAGACCGGCCAGTTCTGGCCCGCGGGCCGCCTATTGCAGACAGGCCGAAGAGGTTCTTTAATTTCACTGTCAGTTAAACTTGTAGGAAGCGAGAGATCAGAGGAGGTATGATGCGGTATGATTGTATGTATTAGACCGGGATGTGCGGCGGTTGTGATGGCGGACGCTGCCGTCTCTTGGATGACCGAGACGAGACAATAAATACCAGTCCTGTCCTGTTTGATCTTCCTCTGCGACTTCGACCTCTGCTGCTGTTTGAAAAGCGCTCGTGTTGGCTGACTTCATGTTTGCTGCTGAGTTGTAATGTCTCTCTCTCTCTCTCTCACCTGTGGCAGGTAAAGAGGAGCTGCCATGTTGGCCTCCTCCATCCCTCCGTTCCTCCTCCTCCTCCTCCTCCCCCCTCCCTCCCACCAGGCTGATGTCTTTGTGGAGCTACGCGACGCCTCCCTCTCTCACCTGGTGCTGGACCCGGGGAAGGGGCGCCTCTATGTGGGTGGGGTCGACCACCTGTACCAGCTGACCTCTGACCTGGAGGTGATGTCACACGTGAGGACCGGCCCTCACCTGGACTCCCCGGACTGCCTCCCTCCGATCGTCCCCCAGGACTGCCCCTCGGCCACGCCCACGCACAACCACAACAAACTGCTGCTGGTGGAGGCGGGGCAGGGGGCGGAGCCGGGGAGTCTGATCGTCTGCGGTTCGCTCTATCAGGGGATCTGTGACAAAAGGTAACGCTGCCTGTGGTGATGTCATTTCAGAAATCAAAGGACAGTTAGCTGATTGGATGTGATTTCTTCTTCTCTGCTCCTGTAGGAGTCTGTCCAACATCTCTCAGCTCATCTACCAGACGTCCAACCCCGTCGACACTCAGTACGTCGCCGCCAACGACCCCCGAGTCTCCACCGTCGCCGTGGTGATAACCACAGAGAACAAACAGGAGGGGGCTGGCGGCGTACTGCGTTTGATGCTGGTTGGTCGAGGCTACACCAGCAAAGGTCCCGGCGATATCCCCCCCATCACGACGCGGCGCCTGTTTCCCGTGGTCCCACCTCGTCGGGCGTTCTCTCAGGAGGAGGAGCTGGGGAAGCTCGTCGTAGGAAGTTACTCTGAGTACAACAACCACTTTGTGAAGGCCATCGCCCACGGCAACCACGTGTACTTCCTGTTCTCTCGACGGGACATGTGGCACAAGAAGGAGTACCGGACCTACGCCTCCCGGCTCTGCACCTCCGACCGCAGCTTCTACTCGTACGTGGAGGTGCCGCTGCTGTGCCACGGCGGGTACAACCTGGCTCAGGGGGCGTGGTTAGGAAACCACTCGGGTGAACCCGCCCTGTTCATCGTCATGGCAGCGGGACAAGCATCCACGCCTGTAGCGACCGCTCGCCGGCGCTGTGTGTTTACGGGATGGCGAAGCTGGACGCCATGCTGCGGAAAGCACAGGAAGTGTGTTACACGGAGGGAGGACGGGGAAGCAGCGGACAGGAAGAGGCCTACATCGAATACGCCGTGTCATCAAAATGTCTGAAGTTACCAAAGGTGAGGATGCAAGATTCAGATGGTCCCTAAGGGTTCTGTACGCCGAGCTTTAAGGCCAGTTCATGCTTCTGCTTTAAATCTACGTTGTGCCGGAGCCTTCGCTTCGCCACCTGCTCCACACTGTCGATAACATTTGGAAAGTCTAGAAGAGCTGCGCGATTATCATCTCACGCCCCTTCAAGGTAGCGAAGGGCTAAACCAGCGGAAATCAACACAAACCAAGCACAGCCTTAAAGCTGCGTCCTCTCCAGCAGCCAGCAGGGGGCGACTCCACCGGCTGCAGACAGAAAATGTTTCTCCTTCTCAGCTGATTTATTCCCCCAGTAAACACTTTCCTGATGAGTTTATGGTCTCAGTCGCTAGTTTCAAGTCTTCTTCAACACAGCATGATGTTCATTTAGTAAATTATGGTCCCATTTAGAGGAACATAGACCAGGAAGCAGGGGGGGCTTTAGGGCGGGGCTACAAGCTGATTGACAAGTCGCTACCATGGCAACTTGTCAATCAGGCGACTCGTATCCGCTGCTCTGTGTACATTTAACGAGCGGCGCTGAAAAAGCTCATCAGGAGTCGGCTGCTCATTTTTCACGAAGTACGTTTAGTTTTTAGCCTATCTGTCGCTAGCTAAAGTTAGCATCACAGCTAATATCACAATTAACGTGAATTACAGATGCACCTAGCTAACCAAGCTAGCTAATTCCATGCTCTCTGGGTTCAAAAACCAAGAAATGCCAAATTGGAGGCTTCAAAACGGTCGTCCACAAACCGCCAAGTGACATCATGGCGGCTACAGTTTATGGATGCAACATAAACGTGTTCTCACTCCGGATGAAGAGAATGGTCGAAGCATCACATGACTTGTTGATCATGACTTGGCACAGCAAAGAGTTATGACTCGTTAAAAGAGTCCTCCACACCTTCTTCTTCAGAATGTGGAGCCTACATTACCCACAGTGCAATTCTCCCTCTCGGACTAGGTGGTAGATTGTGGTATTTTATGCTAGCAGCGGCTAATGTAGCCTGCAGCAGAGATTAATTATTTTAACTACACCAAGGTTGTATTTTTATTCCGTTTTAAGTTTTTCTTTGTTTAATTTTTAGTATTTTCAGTCTTTGTGACTCTGCTGCTTTCTCCTGACTTTTATGTAAATAAACTAAAAATATTTAATTTTGACTTTTTGTTTCACACTCGAAGCTTTAAAACGAGTAGAATGTGGCTGCAGTTTCAGGACTGAACCTAGGACCAGAACTGCGGTCCCAGGATTGTGGGGGTCCTGAAACTGCAGCTTCCGGTACTGCAGCTACATAATATTGAAAAAACGTTAGTCCACAAACAAACGGGTGACGTCACAGTGACGAGTCACCCTTCTTTTATAGTCAATGAGATGCCGACGCTCAAGCATAAATGCCCACGGCGGCTCTGTGGCCTCCGGTTTAGACTGGACACTGAAGTTAAGTTGGCCTTTAGACTTGCAGTTTCCTGTCTCATAGACAGAGAGCAGAAGGAAGCAGGAGCAGCGTCTCCATCTGGAGACCTGTATGTGGGCCAGGAAGCAGGTTCTCAGGTGAGAACACCAGAGAGAACCAGACCAGAGATTTAGTGACGTGAAGAATTTATACGCTGGTATCGAATGTCTGTCCAGTTGTGGCTGTGAATGTTTGTAACACACATGCCAGCAGCAGTGTGTCAGCGTGTCCGGATACGCCGCCCACACATGAGGAGCTGTTCCCAGCATGCACTGGGTGAGGGGTGGGGTCGCGGGGTCAGCTGTCCAGGCTCCATACCAGAGAACACAAAGACTGGCGTTGTGTGATGTCGTTAAATTAACATATAATCCATGAGACTGACGGACAGAACGACTCATATTCCACATCAGAAAAACTCTTTTTAGTCTCAAACCTTTGAATCTTTTATCGCATCGATTGATCAGTGAACTTTGAATCAGCAGCCAAATGCGACATCTGACGATGTCACAGTTTACACGCCGTGACATCACAGATTAACAGCTGGTTTGGTAAGAACCTGTCGACGGTCACATCCGTCTCACTGCTGACCTTAATTCTGTGTGTGTGGATTAGAGCCGTTATCCTCAGCAGCTGGATTTACCGTCAGACAGCTGTCACTCAAACACACAGAGGTACACACAGCTGGTCGGTCCGATCTGACCCACATAACGCACACGCAGATTAAGCCGCAGTGACTTTGTGAGTAAAAACAGGACGAATGGAAATGCATGGGTTTTTTTTTTAAATTGACCTGCTCAGCATAGGCGACGTGTCCCCACCACTTTATGAAAGCATTTGTTAAAAATGTTCTGAAAAATAGCTTGCATCAAGGAATGTTACGCAACAAATGTCAGTGCTTATATAATAACATGCAATGTAAATATAGGAACAGATCTGCATCTGCAAAAAATGTAATTAAGCTAAAAACAATTTATTGATTACAGCATTATGTTCCAGTATATTTTTATATTCTGAATTGTCTCCTGTCACCTAAATTTTGTTCTTCCCTTTATAAAAATAAAGACATTTCCACCATAAATTGGAGCAGAAAATGTCTCCAGAATGCAGGAAATTAAGTTTTTAAGGCTCAAAATCTTCTGGGGGAGGAGCCCAGATCCCCAATCGTGTATTTTCATCAATGAATATTTATTTTAAATAGTATTAAAATATCTTCTTGTCTTGTTCTCATGTTCTCAGTAGTCTGCATTGTCACGTCTCATATACTAAGTGTTTTGTCACAGCTCCTGTCTGAGCCCTTAAATGTCCCGACCCCGTTTCAACACAAAGCGACGCCCTTGCTGCTCAGTGCACTTGTGTCCTGGTCTGAGTCTGGATCTGAGTCAAGATCCACAAGACTGAGGTGCTTCCTTCACGCTTGTTAAGTTTCTCATTGGGTGGGTTCACCAAAAATGTCTCCACGGGTTCCTGTGTTTTTGACTCTATAAAAGAAAAGACATAGTGTCGGTCGGATTCTGAATTGTGCACTCGACACCAGTCCAACTTGATCTCTATCGTACACTATTTATTTCCCCTTATTCGCGATCGTCACGGTGAATCTTGATGAAAGCAGTCAAAACTGCGGAGAAAAACTTCCTTGAAATTCTCCTCGCCGCTGCTCAGACCGACCTGAGAAAAGAGACAAACATTTCTCTGCAGGTGTTTCTGTTTACTATCATTTACATCAATGTGTATGTGAAATGACAGAAGGTTAGAGTATACAGTACACATATACAGATATGTGGCGGTGCACCACTGCAACAAAGGCAGAAAGTGTGTCTGGAGCCCTGCAGTGAAATGTCCCTGTTTCAACTTGAAACAAGCAGAAACACTATTAATATTATTATTATTATTATTATTATTATTACTCTGAGGTTCAGATGAAGGTTGAAGGTTTGAGCTCATCAGAAGACAAAGACAGAAGCTAACTGAGCTTAAACTCTCTCTCTCTCTCTCCATTCGTGTTTAAGGACTCTCTCTCAGAGTACCCCTGTGGGGGGGAACACACCCCCAACCCCATCGCCAGCGCCGTGCCGCTCGATGCCACTCCCACATTCACGTCCACCACCCACCTGACCTCTGTCACCACGGCAACAGAGGCGGGACACACCATCGCCTTCCTGGGAGACAGAGAGGGACGACTGAACAAGGTAACGTCATGTTCACACAGTACATGCACATGGACACGCAGTGTATTCTGTATCTGTAGCACACGCAGCAGTGCGTCCACCTCGTTCCCCCTCCCATGATTCCATGTGAGTTGTTGTCAGCGGCGTGCTGCAGTTATCTCACTCTCTTCCTGGGGATTTTGGGTATATTGTGAAGACAACCTGTCACACCCTAATCTGGATCATGTGGACTAGTGTCATTGTTGCACTGATGGACTAGTGTCCTGTCTGCACTGGTGCACTAGTGTTCTGCCTACACTGCTTCACTAGTGTTCTGGTTGCACTGATGGACTAGTGTTCTGGCTGCACTGATGGACTAGTGTTCTGCCTACACTGCTTCACTAGTGTTCTGGTTGCACTGATGGACTAGTGTTCTGGCTGCACTGATGGACTAGTGTTCTGCCTACACTGCTTCACTAGTGTTCTGGCTGCACTGATGGACTAGTGTTCTGGCTGCACTGGTGGACTAGTGTTCTGCCTACACTGCTTCACTAGTGTCCTGGCTGCACTGATGGACTAGTGTTCTGCCTACACTGCTTCACTAGTGTCCTGGCTGCACTGATGGACTAGTGTTCTGCCTACACTGCTTCACTAGTGTTCTGGCTGCACTGATGGACTAGTGTTCTGGCTGCACTGGTGGACTAGTGTTCTGCCTACACTGCTTCACTAGTGTCCTGGCTGCACTGATGGACTAGTGTTCTGGCTGCACTGATGGACTAGTGTTCTGCCTACACTGCTTCACTAGTGTTCTGGCTGCACTGATGGACTAGTGTTCTGGCTGCACTGGTGGACTAGTGTTCTGCCTACACTGCTTCACTAGTGTCCTGGCTGCACTGATGGACTAGTGTTCTGGCTGCACTGGTGGACTAGTGTTCTGCCTACACTGCTTCACTAGTGTTCTGGCTGCACTGATGGACTAGTGTTCTGCCTACACTGCTTCACTAGTGTTCTGGCTGCACTGATGGACTAGTGTTCTGGCTGCACTGGTGGACTAGTGTTCTGCCTACACTGCTTCACTAGTGTTCTGGCTGCACTGATGGACTAGTGTCCTGTTTGCACTGGTGGACTAGTGTCCTGTTTGCACTGGTGGACTAGTGTTCTGGCTGCACTGATGGACTAGTGTCCTGTTTGCACTGATGGACTAGTGTTCTGCCTACACTGCTTCACTAGTGTTCTGGCTGCACTGGTGGACTAGTGTTCTGCCTACACTGCTTCACTAGTGTTCTGGCTGCACTGATGGACTAGTGTTCTGCCTACACTGCTTCACTAGTGTCCTGGTTGCACTGATGGACTAGTGTTCTGGCTGCACTGGTGGACTAGTGTTCTGCCTACACTGCTTCACTAGTGTCTTGGTTGCACTGATGGACTAGTGTTCTGGTTGCACTGATGGACTAGTGTTCTGGTTGCACTGATGGACTAGTGTCCTGGCTGCACTGATGGACTAGTGTTCTGGTTGCACTGATGGACTAGTGTTCTGGTTGCACTGATGGACTAGTGTCCTGGCTGCACTGGTGGACTAGTGTTCTGGTTGCACTGATGGACTAGTGTTCTGGTTGCACTGATGGACTAGTGTCCTGGCTGCACTGGTGGACTAGTGTTCTGGTTGCACTGATGGACTAGTGTTCTGGTTGCACTGATGGACTAGTGTCCTGGCTGCACTGGTGGACTAGTGTTCTGGTTGCACTGATGGACTAGTGTCTTGGTTGCACTGATGGACTAGTGTTCTGGTTGCACTGATGGACTAGTGTTCTGGTTGCACTGATGGACTAGTGTCCTGGCTGCACTGGTGGACTAGTGTTCTGGTTGCACTGATGGACTAGTGTTCTGGTTGCACTGATGGACTAGTGTCCTGGCTGCACTGGTGGACTAGTGTTCTGGCTGCACTGATGGACTAGTGTTCTGGTTGCACTGATGGACTAGTGTCCTGGCTGCACTGGTGGACTAGTGTTCTGGTTGCACTGATGGACTAGTGTTCTGGTTGCACTGATGGACTAGTGTCCTGGCTGCACTGGTGGACTAGTGTTCTGGTTGCACTGATGGACTAGTGTTCTGCCTACACTGCTTCACTAGTGTCCTGGTTGCACTGGTGGACTAGTGTTCTGCCTACACTGCTTCACTAGTGTCTTGGTTGCACTGATGGACTAGTGTTCTGGTTGCACTGATGAACTAGTGTTCTGGTTGCACTGATGGACTAGTGTCCTGGCTGCACTGGTGGACTAGTGTTCTGGTTGCACTGATGGACTAGTGTTCTGCCTACACTGCTTCACTAGTGTCCTGGTTGCACTGATGGACTAGTGTTCTGCCTACACTGCTTCACTAGTGTCCTGGCTGCACTGGTGTCCTGGTTGCCTTTGTGCCTTGGTTGCACTGTTTGTACTTTTATTCTGGTGAACTGTTTGTACTTGTTGTTCTGGCTGCAGCCTCAGCTCGTCCCTGAGCAGATAGAAATCTTCAGATATGTTTGTTTCTGAGTTTCAGACGCTGGAAATCAGCTGTTTCCTGTTTATGTTTGTTTGTAACTTGAGTCTGCAGCAGGAAACACTTTCCTGGCTGAAGACACACAATTCATTTATCACACTCACGCACACACGCACAGTGAACAGAGAGCAGCTTGTTGCCGGCGGCTCTTTATCAACAAAACAACGCACACACTCACAATGAGACACTGAATGTGTGTAATGACTAACAGGCATTTAGCTGGGGGGTGGGGGGGTCACAGGGGAGCGTGCTCAGACTCTTGTTGTTGATTGGTTATTGGTCCCCCAGGTGCACTCTGGGTAAGGATCCAGCAGGACGCCCCTGAAACATTTAATATGTGTGTGTGTGTGTGTGTGTGTGTGTGATAATGAGGTCTAATCCTGCCTTAGAGCCTCGGTGAGGTAAACAGCAGAGCTTTGATTCTTCCTGTTAATATTTAATCACACACACAAACTAGTGCTGTGTCAGATGCTGATCTCGTTGTGTTCAGTTTGTGTGTCAAAGTTGAACTCTTGACGGTGACCACTGAGGTCAAAGCTCATCTTTAGTGATGACCGCCAACCTGTCCAAACATTGCTCCTGATTGGTCGGACCAGCTGCAACTCAAAACTGTGATTCCTTTGGACGAAAGACATTCACATCCTCACCTGACACACCTGCACTCAGCGTCTGTTAACAACACGATGAGGTTGTTTGCTTATAAAAGGGGGTTCAGACCTGCTGCTTTCAGTCTGGGACGTTTGAGTTCTACCTGAGCAACAAACACCTGGGCCTGGATCAGAACGCTTGTTTTTGAGAATGTTGATACTGCCGCCACAGAGGTGTTGAAGTGAAACGGCTCCGCCTGGTGGCAGGTTGTTGCTACAACAGGAGCCAGTTTTACACGCCTGCGTGTTCTTCTTCTGTGGTGTTTGGGAAGGGAACAGGTGCGATGAACTGAAGCTTCTCTGTGATGTTCACTCTGAAATCTTTGTCAGCTCTGTAAACGTGATCTAAAATAACTCACCTGTGTGTGTGTTGCAGGTGTTGGTGCACCCTGGTGGGAAAGGTGATCTGTACGGCACTGTGTCGGTGGACAGGGACAGCGCCGTCAACGCTGACCTCCTATTGGACAACACCCAGCAGCACGTTTATGTTTTAACCAGCAGCAGGGTGAGCGAGAAGTCAGAATTCTGAGAAAAAAATCGGAATTCTGAATTTAAAGTCAGAATTCTGAGAAAAAAGTCGGAATTCTGAATTTAAAGTCAGAATTCTGACGTTTAACGTTAAGCTTACTGTGACTTTCTGTGAATTCTGACTTTAAACTCAGAATTCTGAGAAAAAAATCGGAATTCTGAGATCAAAGTCGGAATTCTGAGAAAAAAGTTGGAATTCTGAGTTTAACGTTAAGCTTACTGTGACTTTCTGTGAATTTTGACTTTAAAATAGGAATTCTGAGAAAAAAAATCGGAATTCTGAGATCAAAGTCGGAATTCTGAGAAAAAAGTTGGAATTCTGAGATTAAATTTGGAATTATGAGATTAAAGTCCGAATTATGAGATTAAAGTCCGAATTATGAGATTAAAGTCGGAATTCTGAATTTAAAGTCGGAATTCTGAGAAAGAAGTTGGAATTCTGAGATTAAAGTCAGAATTCTGAATTAAAGTCAGAATTTTGAGCTCAAAGTCAGAATTCTGAGAAAAAAGTTGGAATTCTGAGTTTAACGTTTGCTTACTGTGACTTTCTGTGAATTCTGACTTTAAATTAGGAATTCTGAGAAAAAAAATCGGAATTCTGAATTTAAAGTCAGAATTCTGAGATGAAAGTCAGAATTCTGAGAAAAAAGTCGGAATTCTGAGAAAAAATGTTGGAATTCTGAGAAAAAAATTTGGAATTATGAGATTAAATTTGGAATTATGAGATTAAAGTGCGAATTATGAGATTAAAGTCGGAATTCTGAATTGAAAGTCGGAATTATGAGTTTAAATGTCGGAATTCTGAGAAAGAAGTTGGAATTCTGAGATTAAAGTCAGAATTCTGAATTAAAGTCAGAATTTTGAGCTCAAAGTCAGAATTCTGAGAAAAAAGTCAGAATTCTGAGAAAAAAGTTGGAATTCTGAGTTTAACGTTAAGCTTACTGTGACTTTCTGTGAATTCTGACTTTAAATTAGGAATTCTGAGAAAAAAAATCGGAATTCTGAATTTAAAGTCAGAATTCTGAGATCAAAGTCGGAATTCTGAGAAAAAATGTTGGAAATCTGAGAAAAAATTGGAATTATGAGATTAAAGTCGGAATTCTGAGAAAAAAGTCGGAATTCTGAATTTAAAGTCGGAATTCTGAGATCAAAGTCAGAATTCTGAGAAAAAAGTCGGAATTCTGAGAAAAAAGTTGGAATTCTGAGATTAAAGTCGGAATTCTGAGATCAAAGTCAGAATTCTGAGATAAAAGTCGGAATTCTGAGAAAAAAGTTGGAATTCTGAAAAAAAAGTTGGAATTCTGAGATTAAAGTCGGAATTCAAAAAAATTTCACACGTGGCCCTAATTCTCTTCCGCAAGAGTCGACATGTCTGCGTGCTGTCCTATCAGACCTTAATTTACACGTCATCATGAACTCAAACTGACGGACGATCTTTTCCCTGATCATCTCTCAGCTGTCGAAGGTTCCGGTGTCGTCCTGTGAGAAACAGACGGACTGTCGGTCCTGCCTTGCTGTCAGAGACCCGTACTGTGGCTGGTGTGTCCTGGAGGGACGGTAGGTCTCACTGACTGTCTGATGAACTCGCTGTAGTTCAGGACGATGTCACTCTGATGAAGTCTCTTTGTAGTCATTTCTTGCAATCAGTGACCTCACCCTGAGCTTGGCGTTTGGGGGCGGAGTTTCAGGGGAGTGGAAATTACATTTTTATGTAATTATTTAATAATTAATGATGTATTGTTGTTGTTTTTTTTAATTGTTATTTTAGTAATGATATTACAAGCAGACCTATTACACGGAAGCCCGAAACGGCCATGGATTCAATTTTTTTTTTTTTGCTCTGTTTTCCCGTGAGAACGGGTTAAGTATATGACGATCTCCAGATAACGAACCATGGCTGAACACAGGGCTCTGCAGGTGCAGGTCTTTATGATAATTTTGTGGGAAACCTGCATCCCAAGGGTTGCAGGTTTGACCCCTGCTCTTTTTTTCTTCTTCTTTTGTGTGTTTTTTAATCATTTTCTTCAACAAAGTTGTTATCAAGAGATTCAGGGAAATCCAATCACACATGTCCTGACGGCTCTATCAAAGGTTCTGAAATAGCCGTCAGGAAATGTGTAGTTAAATGGTTTCGCCTGAGTGAGAAGTGGATGAGTTTCCTCTGCCTGGGAATGATGGGGAAATGAAAAGTCTATAGGTTTATCAATGTGGACCATTCGCCAGGATGCGCACACTGCAATGGTTAATTGTGAGCATGTGAATCAGTCATCTTCAGAACAACTTTGTTGGAGAGGAATATGGAAAAGATTTTTTTTGTGTGTTTCCATGAGGATCAAACTCACAATCTTAAGACTACGAGTCCTTACTGAGCTAATCAGTGTCACTGAGACCACCTTGAAATCACCCCTGTCTCAAACTGTTTAGTTATCTCGAGCTCACGAGAAAACAGAGTAAAAAAAAGAAATGAATTGATGGCCGCTTAGAGCTTCCGTACGATTAGGCTTTTTCTGTATTTTCTTTTATCCATAATATTACGATGTCAGGCGTTCATGTTAAACGTGGCTAAAGCTTCAAATAATGACGTAAAAGTATTTTACAGAGATTGTCGAAGAACAGAAACTTTGATAACACAACGTTGCTGATGACGAGCTCATTAGTTCATTCACTCTGATTGTTCAGTGGAGCTTTAAAAAGTTAGAACCCGCAGCATGTTTGTTATGTTGATCCTTTATTGTGACTTTAGTCATCATTTGTTGTTTTTATTTGTTTTGTCCAGATGTTCCCGTAAACATCAGTGTCAGCGCCACGTGCAGCCCAACTATTGGCTCTGGAGCTTTGAACCAACCAATCAGTGTGTGACAGTGCAGAGCCTGCAGCCGGCCAATCAGAGCAAAGATGAGCAGTCACAGGTAGGGTGCTGTTAATCTGCAAATATTGATCATTGTCTTTGGATCAACTGCTGGTCTGATTAAATCAGCCGTCGTCCTTCCAGGCAGCTGCTGGATTTAGTTCATTTGCATTCAAATCAATCTGCAGAGAGAAAATCCATCCATCAATCAGCCTTATTGATTTTGTCAGAGTTTTGATCACCATCGATTTATTTTTTTGTGTTCCCTTGACCCACAGAGAACAGCTGAGTGGTACTATCAGCTGTGGCTGCTCTGGCTTAAAGTATCGCGGCACGTAGATAAATAACGGATCAATAAATATCTTCACAGCAACAGTTTCAGCCAGAACAGTCAGGCAGAACAGGTGCAGCTATGATTGTGATAGGATTTCTGATATAAAAGGATTTTATCATTTTTACACCATTATACTTATTTTCTTTGAAAAACATAGAAATGATTATTGAGTGATTTTTCTTAATTTTTTTTTTACGGGGTTTGGACCAATCTGTCTGTAGAATAAGATGTGCAGGCCAGGACATCTCTGCAGCACGGCAATATTTAACTTAAAATGGTAATTTGATTCACATGTCACCTTTAAAAAACATTGAGCCTCCAGCGATCTGAAAGTCGCAATAGGCCGTATTGTGATAAAATCCCGATTGATTGATTATAACTTACTGTGAGGGAACGAAAAACTTACTGTGAGGGAACGAAAAACTTACTGTGAGGGAACAAAAAACTTACTGTGAGGGAACAAAAAACTTACTGTGAGGGAACAAAAAACTTACTGTGAGGGAACAAAAAACTTACTGTGAGGGAACAAAAAACTTACAGTGAGGGAACAAAAAACTTACAGTGAGGGAACAAAAAACTTACTGTGAGGGAACAAAAAACTTACTGTGAGGGAACAAAAAACTTACAGTGAGGGAACAAAAAACTTACAGTGAGGGAACAAAAAAATTACTGTGAGGGAACAAAAAAATTACTGTGAGGGAACAAAAAAATTACTGTGAGGGAACGTAAAACTTACTGTGAGGGAACGTTTAACTTACTGTGAGGGAACGTAAAACTTACTGTGAGGGAACGTAAAACTTACTGTGAGGGAACGTAAAATTTACTGTGAGGGAACAAAAAACTTACTGTGAGGGAACGTTTAACTTACTGTGAGGGAACGTAAAACTTACTGTGAGGGAACGTAAAACTTACTGTGAGGGAACGTAAAACTTACTGTGAGGGAACGAAAAACTTACTGTGAGGGAACAAAAAACTTACTGTGAGGGAACGTAAAACTTACTGTGAGGGAACAAAAAACTTACTGTGAGGGAACGTAAAACTTACTGTGAGGGAACGTAAAACTTACTGCGACGGAACACCTATTCAGAAAATATTCTTACCATGTCCCTTTTGGAGGTCTGTATTTTTTGGCTGGTGAATTAAACCTTTAACAAACAAAAAGAGCAGAATATGAAAGAGAGAAGCAGAACAGCAGAATCCAGTTTCCTAATTCAGTGTAAACTGACTCTGCTCAACGTGTTTCAGTCTGCAGTCCATCTTTATATGACTTTTATATATAATCTCCAAGGTAACGCTGTCAGTCGTCCAACTTCCTGCCCTCAAGGAGACAGAGTCTCTGTCCTGCGTTTTCGGGCTCCTCCCACCTCAGCCTGCCATTGTCATGGGAACCAGCATCACCTGTCAGTCACCTGCGCCGGAGCTCCTCCCGCCCATGCCGACAGGAAGTGGTGAGTAGACAGCATTGATGCTGTTCAGGTCTCATCTGTGTCTCCAAACCCTAACGAGGATTTCTGACTTCCTGTACCTGGCTCTCTGTTTCCAGATCACATGACCGTGCTGGTGTCACTGATGTTTGGTCATGTGACCATCACCACGGGCAACATGACCTTCTACGACTGTGGCGCCGTGAGCCGACTGAACCAGAGCTCCCAGTAAGACGCCATAACACACACTGTGCTATTAATATACATAATATACAGTTTATAATGTGATTCCAACACTAATGGTAATGCTGCGTTCACGTGCTCCTCGGACGGTCATGTTTCCTGAGTTACGAAGTCATTCCGACTTCGGTGCGTTCACGAGCTCCAAAGTCAGAATGTGGAAACAACATGGACGCTGTTACAAAGACGTGTTGGACTGTCGTTATCAAACAGTTTGAAGCTTTTCATTTCAAAGTGATTTTTGTCCCAGAGTTGTTGCTGCATCTGTAAATTACCTGAAACCACTAAGATACTGCGGCCGGTTGCACAAAAAAACTCAAGTTATTGTCTTAAGTATGTCACTTAAGTCTTAATTTCTCCTTAGCTAAGGAATTTTCTTAAGGGTGTTGCATAGAATCCCTATTAAATGTTTCCTTAAGCATTAAGGTGTTTGCTACGCTGACAGAGAATTTACAGTAGTACAATTCTATTGTTACTAAGGAGACTGTTTGCCTGCACCAGCACTTCACCTGTTATCACCTCACAAAGTTGGAAAGAAAAGAAGACAGGAAGACCAGACTGGTCAGAGGAAGAAAATATCGTACTGCTGGAGGAATTTCATAAAAGAAAGCCGAGATTAAGCGGTCACGGAACTCTTCTCAGGATATTTAAAAATTCTTCATTTATGGCCATAAACTCAACCGTGTTGCGGTTCAGATGAAGCCAGAGGTAGGGTAGAGTGGGGTAAGACGCCCATAAAATTATATCTGATATATATATTATAAATATGTGAAAACACTTTAATGTCCAAATTACAGATCAAATAAACTACAAGTAGCTGGTTAAAAGCAGGAGGATTATAGAACTGTGTTGTGGAAATAAACATGCATGATGTTATTAGCTTTTACTATAATTTATAATTTAAAATAATGAGGTTGCTGCAACTTCATTAGCAGAAAGTCTGAGGTAAAATATGCTCATGCCAGCTAGCTTGTTAGCTAGAAATGTGAACACGTGAGCTTCCAACCTCAGAATTCCAGAGTCTAAATATAACATCTATTTTACAAACAATCAACCCTAAAAGGGCACGTCGACTGGGGGGGACGTCTTACCCCATGTTACCCTACCTTAAATTCTGTCCCTTAGTTTGGTCGCTAAGGTCTTTGTGCAATGGTTTAACACACTTAAGGGATTCCTTAAGTATAAGACCAAGATAAGGAGAAAAGCTCAAATACTTAAGTGAACATTTTAAGGAAACTTTAAGGAGAAGATTTAAGCGTGTTTTGTGCAACCGAAGGTTTTTTAAGGAAACTCAGACTTTAAGGAAAATCTTAACTTATGTTTCTTTGTGCAACCGGCTCCTGCTTGTACTGCAACTACTGCTGATAAATAACTTTCATAATTTATCTTGGTCGCTCTGCATGGACAGCAAACTAACCGTTATAATACCATATTACAAATGACATGTAAGCAGAAAATGTCCATGCAACACGTGATTTTGCACCATTAATCAAACGTTTCTCACCATCAAACATGTTCCCCGCCACGTTTCTGCATTTATGACGTTGACAACTCAGCAACTCGTGCACAAAAGTTTTCTCGGACTTTCTGAGTCGTTGTTTTCCCAGATTATTCCAACACCACATGAACGCACAGTTGATAATGAAGATGATGATGATGATAATGAAGATGATGATGATGATAATGAAGATGATGATGATGATGATGATGATGATGATGATGATGATGGCGTGTTTCAGGTGTCTGGCGTGTGTCAGCAGCGTGTGGAGGTGTAACTGGTGTCCACTGGATCAACTCTGCACCCACAACCACAGCTGTCCCAACCAGCACATCATCCTCAACCAGAGGGTGAGACAGCCTGTCTGTCTGTCTTCATATTCTGTCTGTCTCTCTGTTTGTCTGTCCGCTCAACCCGTCTGTCTCTCTCTGTCTGTCTGCAGGAGTCTCCTGGTCCCACTTCCTGTCCTCTGGTCTTCGCCCTGCAGAGTTCTGCCTTAGTGCCTTTGGGCCTGAACACCACTGTGGTGCTGCAGGGACGAAACCTGGACGTCTACACTGTGAGAACAGCTGCTGTTTATTAGACTGTTTCAGAGCCTCAGGGGCCTCAGGGGGCCTCAGGACCCCCCAAAACATCACAACCTCTCTCAGAATGAAGCCACTTATTTTCTATTCAGGTTTAAATGTTGAAAGATGAGGAGACATGTGACTGACAGCTGACACAGACTGAAGCTGCATTTATGTCTCGTGTCCTTAAATATTCAGCTGTTTTTAGTTTCTTCATTAAGTCCCAATCTGTCTGTGCAGGATGAAGCTCAGTACGTCTGTGTCGTGGAAGTCGAAGGAGTCCAGTTCAATCTGCCAGCAGCTGTACAGAAAACGCCCGACAGCACACACACCTTCACCTGCCGCCCACATCAGGTAACACACACCTTCACCTGCCGCTCACATCAGGTAACACACACACACTTCGCTCTGTGTTGACGGTAATGTGCTACTTTAAAGGTGCACTGTGTTATGGCACGTTCCATTTACCTCGGAAGTTGCAGCAACAGATTTAAGTCGGAAACCAAGATGGATGCCTCCCGCCATTGTTAGCAATAGCAATAGACTGTATTTAAGAAGTGGGCGTAGTCACGGTGACGTCACCTGTTGGTTTGTGGACGGCCATTTTGAAGCCTCGAGTTTGGCTGATAGGGCGCTGCCATGTTGAGTTTTAGCAGCCAGCGGCACCGGACGTGACCATATTTGGACAAGGTGGCAGAGCTAACGGCCGTGTGCGGAGCTAGCTAGCTAGCTTAGCTAGGTGCAGCTGTAACTCAGGTTAACTGTCATTTTAACAGGCTGATAAGTTTGTCCAGAGAACAACAGTCTGAAAACTAAATGTTCTCACCAGAGAAAGTGAACAGCCGACTCCTGATAGGGCCCGTGTCCACCAAAGCGTTTTTTGGCAGCTGAAAACGCCCAGCAGGGAGCGCTAGCGGGGAGTTTTTGAGGCGCAGCGTTTTTTTCCTCCTGCTTTGGTTGCTATGATACATTTGTTGCAAGTAGTTCTGCCAAACTTTACAGGATGTAAACATGTCAGTACAGAGTAGAGCCCTCGCTCTGAAGAGAAGGCTGAAGCAGAGAGAGAGGACGGACTCGCTGTATGTGGGTCCATGTGACTTTGTGGGCGAGGAAACGTCTCGCCAAGTACCACCGTTTGGTCCAAGAGCTGAGGTTCGACGAAGCCCGGTTCCAGGATAGTAACCATTGCTACAGTGTGGTATTTCTCCCGCCCCTCCTCTACTGTGATTGGACAGCTGAGTAAAGTGAAAGTGACGAGAGCAGCGTTTTCCCCAAAGTTCAACATTTTTTAATTCTCTGCGACCGTAAAAAAACCCCGCTCAGGGCCTCGTCATGCTGCTGGCGTTTTTTATCAGTTCGTAAAAACCCTGCGCGAGGGAAGAAATCAGCTGAGAAGTAGAAACGTTTTCTTTCTGCAGCCGGTGGAGTCGCCCCCTGCTGGCTGCTGGAGAGAACACAGGTTTAGGAGACTTCAGCGTTCTCATCAGTTCGCTGACTGGAAGCTTCCCGCTTGGCTTTATGCTTTAAGTGTCTACAGATACAAGTTGGTCAGGACTGTGTGAATGACGATTCAATGAGACACATATAAAGACAGAAGTGCGATAAACAGTTTATGACCACATGTTTCACCCTGTTGTTCTCAGAGCAGCCATCTTTGATACTGAGGTTGTGGTTTCCAAGACAGAAATCCGTCTTAAGAGTCCGTTCCTGTTAAAATTTCCAACTGGGAACTCGTAGGTTCAGACTTGGTAGCTGCCGTTAGCTCAGTTAGCCGTGCAGCTACAGCTGTGACAAGCAGCAGTGAAACATTAGACCTGAACAGTGAGCTGCTTATTGAGGCTGATTTTAATGATGCTGTCTGTCTGTCTGTAGTTTCAGTATGCTGTCAGTCAGCTTCAGTATTCAGCACCTGTTTATCTGCGTAGAGGAGAGAGACGCATCGACGCCTCACCTGGCCTACGACGTAAGAACCTCACCTGAGAGAGAGAGAGAGAGAGAGAGAGAGAGAGAGACATGCAGCTGTCATTGGCTGATTTTTGCATTTCCTGTGTTGTTCAGTCCAGCTGTATGACTGCTCAGCCGGCCAATCAGATTGCTCACAGTGCAGGGCGGTGCCGCAGGAATACGGCTGCGTGTGGTGTCCAGGAAGCCCCGCCCCCAGCTGTGTCTACAACCAGTCCTGTACCAGTGTACCTGCAGACACCTGCCCTCCCCCTCAGATCTCACAGGTGAGTCTGATGATCATCCAGTCTGTTTGTAAAGGTCTCGTTTGTCCCGTCTACCTGTCTCACTGCCTGTCTGTCTGCAGGTGCTACCTGTCTGTCTGTCTCACTGTCTCACTGTCTGTCTCTCTGCAGGTGCTACCTGTCTCCGGTCCTTTGGAGGGCGGCGTCCTGGTGACGATTACAGGTTCCAATCTGGGGATGAGGTACCAGGATGTGGTGGGCGGAGTCACAGTGGCAGGTGTTCAGTGTTTGCCTCAGTCTGAAGGATACCAGATCTCCACCAGGTAACACACACACACGCACACAAACACCCACACAGGTCCTGAACAGCGAGCTTTAACCTGTGTGCGTTTCTGTGTGTAGAGTTGTGTGTATGCTACAGCCCACTGAAAAGCAGAGGGAGGGGCCTGTCCTGGTTACCGTGGGAACAACTCCACCTGGAAAGTCAATGCAGATCTTCACCTATCAGGTGAGCTTGATGAGTGTCCCGACTCAACTCTCACTAACAGACTTGTTAGCGCTTAAAGAGCCTCAGTCCCTCCCCTCCCGTTCCGGTGAACCACCGCGGGGCCTGATTTCAGAAATAATATGTTCAGTATTCGACGGCAATGTTTAGATCTCATTTGATTTGTGGCTGTAAATTACACACATGATGTTTGTTAGTTTAAAAAAATATATTAAATCAAGAATGTTGTAGTTTGTCGTAAAACTGTAGAGTAACATTTTGTTTAGTGTGAAACCGCTCGGTGAACTACCATAAACATGTTAGCGCTACAATGCTAAGCTAACATTAATTGCTTGTTTGCTACTAGCTAGCTGACTTAGCTATGTTCTACGCGCAGATGTATCTTACCTGAGGTGTTTTATCCAACCTGGTCCTTCCATCACATCAACTACACATGAAAGCTCTTTGACGTTAGCTTCAGTAACGTTAGCTTACATAAGCTTCAGTAACGTTAGCTTCAGTAAGGTTAGTTTCAATGTCGTTAGCTTAACTGACGTTAGCATCAGAGTAATGTCAACTTCAATAATGTTAGCAACAACAACATTGGCTTTAGTGATGTTAGCTTCGGTTGTGTTAGCTTCAATGTTAGCTTCAGAGTCATGTTAGCTTCATTGATGCTAGCTTTAGTCATTGAGAGAATGTCATTCACAGAGTTCCTCTGTGCTCGGACCAATCCTGTTCACCTGCTTCCTTTAGGCAAAATTTTCAGGAAACACTTCATGAACTTTAAATGTTATGCAGATGAGAGTTGATTATATCTATAAAATGTGCCTTCGGGATGTAAAAACCTGGATGACCTGTAAAACTGAAGTTATTGGACTGGGGCCCAAGCACCTCCGAGACAAGGAACCTCTGAGTCATCTTTGATCAGGACATGTCGTTTAATCTCTTAACATTGCACCTCTGGTCACCAAGGGAGTGCTTTGGAAAAAACAAAATCCCCTTAACTTGGACCAGGTGAGGCTTGATTCTGCGGCCCCACAGTGTTTTCCATTTAAGTCTGAAGTTGTCTGCATTCAGGTGGAAATGAAAAACCCTGTACTTTTGGTTTGATGACGGTTGAAATTACCCAACAGTCAGAATCACCGTAAGTGGACTTTTAGAAACTTCAGTGTTTTCTTTCAGAGAACCCCAAACAAAGCATTTGCTCCAAATTATTCAAGAACAGCGTCAGTTTACTCTGGGTGATCCTGGGACAGGCTTTTTAGGAAAGTTTTACAGGAACGGTAAGAATTTAACTCCAACATAAAACAAACTTCAAGGAGCGCCTTATTTCACTTACGTAACCGTGCAAAAATCCGGAACTTCCTGTCTCAAAATAATGTGGAAAAACTAGTCCACGCATCTGTTACTGTTAAAGGTGGATTAATGCAACTCCTTTGTTTTCAGGACCCGCAGCTCCTGGACCTGGTGCCCGATAAAGGGCCGGTCTCTGGAGGAACCAAACTGACCATCAGAGGACGACAGCTGCTGACCGGACAAAGGTCTGACCTGAGGGCCTTCCTGGGTCCCCAGCCCTGCTACATGTGAGTACTACACTACTGCCAGGACAGCAACAACCTCTGCTGCTGTTCTGCAGAGTCACGACAGAAGTTATCTCACAGAGCAGGTACAGCGTGAACCATGAGGACGCTCGGCCTCCACCGGACGGGAGGGGGGACTAACAGGACTAATATAATGACTGTAGCTGCTGGTCTCTAGCAGGAACATGGGGGCAGCAGGAAGCCTGCAGCCACAGTCCAGATCCCACAGATCCAGATCCCACAGATCCAGATCCCACAGATCCAGATCCGGAAACACCTGCAGAAAGCATCAGGAGGAGAGAAGGATGAGAAAGAACAAGACAACAAGAGAGAGAAGAAGTGGAGTTAGAGAGAGTGAGAGGAGGAGCAGAGAGGAGCAGAGAGGAGGAGAGTGAGAGAAGGAGGAGAGAGGAGAAGCAGAGAGGAACAGAGAGGAGGAGAGTGAGAGAAGGAGGAGAGAGGAGGAGCAGAAAGGAGCAGAGAGGAGGAGAGAGGAGGAGCAGAAAGGAGCAGAGAGGAGGAGAGTGAGAGAAGGAGGAGAGAGGAGGAGCAGAGAGGAGCAGAGAGGAGGAGAGAGGAGGAGCAGAAAGGAGCAGAGAGGAGGAGAGTGAGAGAAGGAGGAGAGGAGGAGCAGAAGAGGAGAGAGAGAGGAGGAGAGGAGGAGAGAGGAGGAGAGAGGAGGAGAGAGGAGGAGCAGAGAGGAGGAGAGTGAGAGAAGGAGGAGAGAGGAGGAGCAGAGAGGAGGAGAGTGAGAGAAGGAGGAGAGAGGAGGAGCAGAGAGGAGGAGAGAGAGAGAAGGAGGAGAGAGGAGGAGCAGAAAGGAGCAGAGAGGAGGAGAGAGAGGAGAGAGGAGGAGCAGAGAGGAGGAGGAGGAGAGAGAGGAGGAGAGAGGAGGAGAGTGAAAGGAGGAGGAGCAGAGAGGAGCAGAGAGGAGGAGGAGAGAGGAGCAGAAAGGAGCAGAGAGGAGGAGAGTGAGAGGAGGAGCAGAGAGGAGGAGAGAGGAGGAGCAGAGAGGAGGAGAGGAGGAGCAGAGAGGAGCAGAGGAGGAGAGTGAGAGAAGGAGGAGAGAGGAGGAGCAGAAAGGAGCAGAGAGGAGGAGAGTGAGAGGAGGAGGAGAGGAGGAGCAGAGAGGAGCAGAGAGGAGGAGAGAGAGGAGGAGAGGAGGAGCAGGAGGAGGAGAGGAGGAGAGGAGAGGAGGAGGAGAGGAGGAGGAGGAGGAGGAGAGAGGAGCAGAGAGGAGGAGAGTGAGAGGAGGAGCAGAGAGGAGGAGAGAGGAGGAGCAGAGAGGAGGAGAGTGAGAGAAGGAGGAGAGAGGAGGAGCGAGGAGGAGAGAGGAGAGAAGGAGCAGAGAGGAGGAGAGTGAGAGGAGGAGTGGAGGAGCAGAGATGCTGCTGTTAAACTGATGGACTGTAAACTTCAGTGGTTTGTGAATCTCTGGCTCCACCTGCTGGAAACAAAGAGAATCTGACTGACATGCTAACGTCCTCTGTCCTTTTCTCATCTCTCCTTGTTTCCTTTCTCCGTGTCTCCCCTCTCCTTGTCTCCTTGTCCCCCTTCTCCTTGTCTCCTCGTCTCCTTGTCTCCTCTCTCCTCCCAGAGTGGAGGAGGTGAATGACACCCAGCTGGTGTGTCAGACTGGTTCCAGTAATCGGACGGGTGGAGTCACAGTTGGAGTTTTCTTTGGCAAAGCAGAGAGAAATGTTCCCAACGTCACCTTCCGTTACCTGGACGACCCCGTTATCACCGACGCCACGCCCGCGGAGAGCTTCTACGCGTAAGAACCCGATCACCATCACCAATTATCAGTCAGCTCATATCTGAAACCAGAAAGTCCTAATCAGGAGACGACTTCCTGTCCTCAGAGGCGGGCGTGTCGTTATGGTGACGGGCAAGAACCTGGATGTGGTGCAGCAGCCAATCATAGCGGTGTGGGTGGAGCCTCTGGAGGACCAGAGGGTGAGACGGAGAAGACGGTTGGCTCTTCTCACCGCCAAGCAGCAGCTGGTCTTCAACAGCACCATGACAACGGTGAGATCAACCAGCCAATCAGACGCAAGTTAGAGATGTCAAACAGGGTCAAAGGTCATCCTGATTCTGTCTCACTGCCTGTCCTCCCGTCTCTCTCTCAGGTGTCGGAGCGCTGCTCTGTCCTGTCGTCCTCTCAGATGACCTGTCCGACCCCCACAGTGGACCCACAGGTCAAAGTAAAGGGCGTCTGGTTCCAGCTGGACAATGTCAGAGTCCACTATGAAACCATCAAGGTACCTCTGTCTCTCTACCTCTCACCGCAGTCTCTACCGTCCTACCGTCTGTCTCACCGCCTGTCTCTACCTGTCTGTCTACCCGCTGTCTCTACCGTCTGTCTCTACCAGCTGTCTCTCTACCCGTCTGTCTCTCTACCTGTCTTACAGCAGTATATTATGTCTCCTTCATCTCTTTGCCATGAGATGCACCAACACTTGAAAAGACTCCACTGAACCTTCAGGTTCCATCAAAAGGATCAGTGACGGCAGATTTTCCATCAGCAAAGGTTGAAGAAGGTTCTGAAAAGAACTTTGAACTAACTGATTAATAATTTTTCATGTAGCCTCGATTTCACTTCCAGCATTTGTGAACTGGTCACTGAAAAAACCCTTTCTTGGCTGCTCTGTGGGGATGAACTTGTTTTTGTACGATTCATAATTAGCTAATCACAGTTTGTCCAGGACAAATGTCCTTAGAGATAAATAAAGACCACAGGACGAGGTCTGTGACAGGCATTCAGCAGGACCAAAGAGACGACGATGAAGATGCTGCTCTCCTCCTCCTCCTCAGATCTGATCATGCTGAATCATTCAGTGACACTTCCACCTCCCGAGGACATCGTGATCTCTGATGTCCGTCCAGGATAAACGTCCAGAGAAAAAAGACACTGCAGAAGTTTTTTAAAGTTTTCTTCAGTATCACAGTGATCCAGTGATGCTAACTGCTAACAGGAGCTGCTAATTCAGCCTCTTTTGATTGGGGACAGTTTGACTGAATGTGAACATAGATAGGCAGAAATCAGCAGAACAGTTAACGAGCTTGATATTTTCTCCTGATGGCTTTAATGTTTCCTGTCGTCATACTGGTTCTTGAACAGGCCTACGTGTAGCTGTTGGCGTGTTAGCATCTCTCAGATTAACAAAAACACAGTCTGATGTCCGTCTCTCTGCTTGTCTTCTGTGCCTGTCTGTCTCTCAGGGAAAAAGCTTCACTTATTATTCGAACCCGGAATTGTTCCCTCTGAACCGAGAAGCTCCCGGCGCTGCGTATCGCTTCAAACCCGGAGGAGTGATCGCGGTGGAGGTAAACAGTATGAACCGGTGACACCAGTTTGTTTGCTTGACTGACAGAGGACAGCATTTCTGATGTGTCCGTGGCGTCCCTCAGGGTCAGGACCTGACCAGAGCCATATCCAGACAGGAAGTGAGGGCTCGGCTCGGAGATCAGGAGTGTGAGGTTAAAACTCTGGACAACACTCACCTGTACTGTGAACCTCCAGAGACCCAACCCATGAGTGTGGACAACAACGAGCTGCCCAGCCTCAAGGTACACACATATATACACAATCTGTACAGAACTTACCGTGAGTTAGTCCCAGTTAGACGCCCGTCCCGTTTACTGGCCCGGTGTGGCTGCAAGTTTTGACTAACAAACGCTGGACTCAATTAGAAGCCTGGTCTGGTTTTCAAAGAAGTTCTGGCTGTAAAAAACCTCTTAAAGCCCACCGGGTCATACAACAATGCATTTAAACTTTAGTTTAAGCGTTCTTGAGGTTGGACTGGATGGGCTTTCTCCTAAAGCTCGTTTAAAGGAATGATTCGTAATAAATATATTATTCAGTAGCCTAAAATGTAATATTCAAAAGTTTAATAGCAGCCTGTTTCCCATCATTATAGCTGAGCGAAAGAAGTTAAAGGCCCGTCCCAAATATAGGCCGGGTCAGTTCAGCGATTAAAGCAAAAAGGCCCAGGCTATTAAATTAAGTTTTACACATATACACACTTGGGCAGGCTTCTGACACCCAGGTGTATTTGGCGACCCATTTTGCAAGACAAAGCAAGACAAAGTATTGCACATGTGTGCCTTTGGCTGGCCACAATAAAAAGGCCTCAGGCTGGCCACAATAAAAGATCTTAGGCTGGCCACAATAAAAAGATCTTAGGCTGGCCACAATAAAAAGGCCTCTGGCTGGCCACAATAAAAAGGCCTCAGGCTGGCCACAATAAAAGATCTTAGGCTGGCCACAATAAAAAGATCTTAGGCTGGCCACAATAAAAAGGCCGCAGGCTGGCCACAATAAAAAGGCCTCTGGCTGGCCACAATAAAAAGGCCGCAGGCTGGCCACAATAAAAAGGCCTCTGGCTGGCCACAATAAAAAGGCCGCAGGCTGGCCACAATAAAAAGGCCTCAGGCTGGCCACAATAAAAAGGCCACTTAGGGAAAGTCTTAGGTCTTTGAGTTCAGCTCATGATGAATGGGGGCAAAAACAAAAGTGGTTGCTTATCATTGATTTAATTTTGTTCCGTTTAAGTCAGGCAAAGCAGAAACACGATGCTGCTGATGGGAGTTTTAGTTTTGGTGTTTTTCTTAAAATATTTTGCGCCGTACAAATAACACTTACAGCCTACACTTCTACTGTGCATGTCGCCGTATTTACTTTGTGACGACTCCCAGTCTGTTTTCCGCCGCAGTAACAGTCCCAGCTCGCAAAATAAAATCTGGTGTGGTTCTTCATCTCCATCTCGCCCAGCGTACGTGAACGGCCATTAGATGTGCTTTTTTAGTCTTTTTAATACAGACGGAGATCAACTCTGATACGCAGCTGAAATGCTGCTGTGGACGGAGATCGTATTCGTTTAAAACTTATTTTTAAACAAAAACAGAGTAGTGTGGACGGGGAAACAGTGGATATTTTAAAGCACGGAGCAGGTAAAGTGACAGTGAACACACCATCGCAGACGTCGTTCGTTACCACGTCGGTTCGATACGCTACCTTGTTAACAGGCCTCCTCCTCATGCGGAGCACCTGTCGCTGTAAAAACAAATCGGGTGGAAAAATCCAAAAGATGAGTTTTGTGTCTTTTTGGTGACTTTATAAAACGTACTGCTGATGGAGGAAGCCGTCAGGGCAGACACGGAGAGGAACTGGGTTTGTAGTCGAGGTGTCGGGGAAAGCATCCTGGGCCAATGTTTGTAATCTCTGTATATTTAAAGTCTCTTTCTGTCTGTGTCTCAGGTGTTCATGGGAAACCTGCAGTTGGACCTGGGATTGGTTCAGTACGACAGTGACTCTCTGCCTCCCGTCCCATTGGTTGTTCAGATCATTTTGGGGGCGGGAGCTGCTATCATCATACTGGTAGTGCTGGTGGTCATCCTGATGTACAGGTAAGCTACCTGTCTGTCCGAAGAAATTAATAAATTCTAAAGACTTTTTTACAAAGTTCGGACTTTGGATGTCAAGAGAACTGAAACTTTGGTACCAAGTCGATGACAGAATTCTGAAAACATGGCGGTGGTTCTGTAGGTGCAGCTGCAGCGGCAGCTCCGGTGTCGTGTTTGGAAACCGGGTGGAGTCAGTTTAACATTTGCTGCTGTTTATTTCACAAGCTCCATGTCTGTTTTTTTTACCGTGGTTCTGAGCTGGGCATCGAGACACGTGGAACAAAGCTAGTATTTGTGTCGCCTACTTAACGAGCCGCTGTGCAGACAGGCGTTTTTATAGCAGCTGACTGATGCTGTCGGGTTTGTGTTTGCAGGAGGAAGAGTAAACAGGCTCTCAGAGATTATAAGAAGGTTTTGCTGCAGTTGGAAACTCTGGAGATCAACGTGGGAGACCAGTGTCGCAAAGAGTTCACCGGTACGCAAACGCAGACGATCCAGACTCGAGTGCGCGAATCAGGACCAGCCCACAGCTGTAACATCTGCTTCTTCTTCTTCTTCTTAGACCTGATGACGGAAATGATGGACCTGAGCAGCGACGTTGGAGGACCAGGCCTCCCCCTGCTGGACTACAAGACGTACGCCGAGAGAGTCTTCTTCCCCGGCCAGCAGGTGGCGCCGCTGAGCCGCCAGCTGGACCTGCCGGAGTCCAGGAAGCAGACTGTGGAGCAGGGCCTCCAGCAGCTCAACAACCTGCTCAACAACAGACTCTTCCTCACCAGGGTGAGTCGGGGGGGTCATAGGACGCCGATGTGACCTGGTCTCACTTCAGGAGACACCTGGACCTGCAGGTGACGGTCTGTTCTGTCTCTCGTCTCTCAGTTCATCCACACTCTGGAGGCCCAGCAGGGTTTCTCTCAGAGAGACCGGGGTTACGTCGCCAGCCTGCTCACCATAGCGCTGCACGACAAACTGGAGTATTTCACCGAGGTCATGAAGTGTCTCCTGCAGGACCTGGTGCAGCAGTATGTCGCCAAGAACCCCAAGCTCATGCTGCGCCGGTACGTAAAACAAACGTCATCTGTGAAATCTGCAGACGTCTTTACACCGTCCTGCTCATGTGGCAAAGAACCGCTCAGGGTTTAGACGCCGTCCACACAGCCTCTAGAATCAGGTCTCGAACATGAGTCACATTAAAACTAGATCACACTGGAAACATTCTGTAGACTTAAAAACATGTCAGTCATTTAGGTCAAAGGATGCGTAGAAGTACTAAACAGGTTTTTTCAGCAGGGCTGAAGTTGAAGCACGAAACTCAGACTGAATAAATAATTCTACTCATTTTCAAATTATTATTATTATTTTGATTGTTTGATATTTTAGTAATTGTTTTGGTTTTAAATTTCACATTTGATACTGATTTCTGCTGTGTGTCTGTGTTTCAGGACGGAGACGGTTGTGGAGAAGATGTTGACCAACTGGATGTCCATCTGTCTCTACTCCTTCCTCAAGGTGAACGTCTGTCTCTCCGTAGAAATTCAAATAGCTTCGGTTAAGGTTGGGGAAACAGTCGGGATTATAATATTACCTGAAATATGTCTTTAGGGTTGTCCTACACTAATGAAACTGTGTGTCCCAAATTACTAAACATGTCCTTTAAAAATAGTTTTAGGTCCCGATAACAAAATGTTGATCTGCTGCAAAGAAATCAAACACTTTTATTTCCTTCATATAAAGCGTTGGTTCTGGAATCTTTCTGTGAGTTAATTTCCTTTTTATGAATTATTAACAACACAGGCAATTAAACAAAACAGGAGATTCAGGTCACCAGAATTCTGATTTTAAACTCAAAATTCTGACTTTTTTCTCAGAAAATTTAAACTCAAATTTCTGACTTTAATCTCAGAATTCTGACTTTAAATTCAGAATTCTGACTTTAATCTCAGAATTCTGACTTTAAACTCAAATTTAGTCAGAATTCTGACTTTTTTTCTCAGAATTCTGACTTTAATCTCAAAATTCTGACTTTAATCTCAGAATTCTGACTTTAAACTCAAATTTAGTCAGAATTCTGACTTTTTTTCTCAGAATTCTGACTTTAATCTCAAAATTCTGACTTTAATCTCAGAATTCTGACTTTAAACTCAAATTTAGTCAGAATTCTGACTTTAAACTCAGAATTTTGACTTCTTTTTCTCAGAATTCTGACTTTAATCTCCGAACTCAAAAAAAAAAATTCACATGTGGCCCTAATCCTCTTCCACAATTTTAAGAGCTGTGTGGATTGCTGGTGTGTGCGTCGCATTGAACATTATGTCGCGGCCGTTGTGTGTGGCGTCGCTCTCTGGGTTCTATCTGCAATGGAAAACGGAGCAGGGCCGAGTAGAGTCGAGTCTATCGATTTGCGCTATGGAAGCATTTTTCAGCAAGGCAGCAGAGATCGTCAGAACACCGGCAACAGTTCAACGTTCAGTCCTGATGGTGAGATGTGGAACAGTGATGTTGTGGCCTGGTAATAACTGCGCATGTGCAACTCCCAACAAAGATTTTTACAAGTAAGATGCATCACTCTGTAGCTCAAGAGCGGAGCTACAACAGACAGGCTGAAAAAAGGAGCTGCAGCAACGTGCAGTCTGAGGAAAATATGGTGTTTTTTGAAAATTAAACCATGTAAACCTGTTCTGGTACCTTCAGATAGGGTAAGTCCTTCCGCCTGTGCCTGAAACACAGCGTGCCGTGTCCAACGGAGGTTGAAGATACTAAAAGAACTGAAAAAGTCTCTTGAACGAGGGACAAAGTGTCTTCTAGTCAAGTCCAGCTGCCCTTTGACCTCAGCCTCCGTTGGCTAACACAGTGTCTTCGTTTATCCATAGACAGAGAAGATACTGAATGTTGATGAGAATCCACGTTGATTAACCTGTCTCTGTCTTCATCCCGTCCCGCCCGTCTCGCCCTCACCTGTCCGTCTCCCAGGAGGTGGCGGGGGAGCCTCTCTACATGCTCTACAGGGCTATAAAGTACCAGGTGGATAAAGGGCCGGTCGACGTGGTGACGGGAAAAGCCAAACGGACGCTGAACGACAGCCACCTGCTGCGCGAGGACATCGACTACTGCTCTATGGTAACCACGGCAACACACACACAAACAGATGTAGGCAACAAGAACGCACCTAGGCAACAAGGTGTTCTGATAGACTGTGCAACAACTGCAACGGGCGAGTCTGACCCCTCTGCACCTCTCTCTCTCTCTCTGCACCTGTCTCTCTCTCTCTCTCTCACTGTGCACCTGTCTCTCTGCACCTGTCTCTCTCTCTCTGCACCTTTCTCTCTCTCTCTGCACCTGTCTCTCTCTCTCTCTCTCTCTCTGTGCACCTGTCTGTCTCTCTCTCCCTCTGCCTCCTCTCTCTCTCTCTCTCTGCACCTGTCTCTGTCTCTCTGCACCTGTCTCTCTCTCTCAGACTCTGACAGTCTTGGTGAAGAATGGAGTCGAGGTTCAGCCCTGTCCTGTTAAAGTCCTCGACACCGACACCATCACACAGGTAGGTCTGTCTTTCTGCCATTTCCTCGCTTCACCTGTCTATCTGCCTCTCACCTACCTGTCTGTCTGTCTGTCTCCCAGGTGAAGGACAAGATCCTGGATCAGGTCTACAGAGGGGCCCCGTTCTCTCAGAGACCAGCAGCAGACAGTCTGGACCTGGGTACGCACACACACACACACACACCTGTCTCACCTGTCTTGGTTGATTGACAGCTCATACTGACCTGTGTGTGTCTGTTTGATTGACAGAGTGGCGTTCAGGTCAGGCGGGTCACCTGACCCTGTCAGATGATGATGTCACAGCGGTGGTTCATGGTCGCTGGAAACGAATCAACACTCTGCAGCACTACAAGGTCACAACAGCAACCGACCAATCACAGCGCCTCTTCAGTTTCTCTTCTTCTGCACCTTCTACACTTCATGTTCAACTCTTCTTCTCTTGTTTACGTCCCGTCTGTTAAATATGAAACTCTTCTCTCGCGTTCTTCAGGTTCCAGACGGAGCAACTGTCGCTCTGATTCCTCGTTCTCAGAGTTCAGGTGGAGTCAACCAGGTGTTCCAGACCGGAGAGAGTAAGAACACGACACATCTAAACAGTCGAGAACACATAGAACATCCACAACCAGCACAACGCAAACAGAACCGTATCAGCCATCTAGACAATTTAGAATATCAAGAACATCTGAACCTCACAGCCAGCACAGAGATAATCATGTCGAAATAGAGCCTAGAACCAAAACAAAGAAGATCAGAAAGAACCCAGAAAGAAAACACAGAGAATCATCTAGAACATTTAGAACCCAAACCAAGTACAAGAACACAATTAAAACCCAAACAAACACAAAAACATATAGAAACATCATCATCACTGAGAACCACATAAAGCACATAGAACCCACACCTAAAACAAAGACGACTATAACATTTGGAACCCAAAGTAAACGCAAAGAGAACAATCTAGGTCACATAGAACATCAATGACCCAGCACAACACGAACAGAACCACCTTTAACCTTGAACTAATTCAGAAGAACCTCTGAAACTGAGAACCAGCACTTAGAGAACCATTTAGATCACCTAGAATAGCACAAAGACAACCATGTAAAACACCTTGAAAACATCTAGAACCCATAACAAACACTAAGAGAACCATCTAGAACCAGCACCTCTGTAGTTTACTCAGATACTGTTTGCTGTTGGAGACAAATCCCCCGGAGATTTTCTTACTGGTCGTCGATGTGACTGTCTGTCTGTCTGTGTGTGTTGCTGTAGAAACGCCGATGCTGGAGGGCGAGGAGGAGGAGGGTCTGCGTCTGTGGCACCTGGTGAAGAGCAGCGAAGATCCTGAAATCCCAAAACACAGGAAGAGCAGCATGAGGGAGAGAGAGAGAGCCAAGGCCATACCTGAGATTTACCTGACCAGACTGCTGTCCATGAAGGTAACACGCACACAGCACTACAACCCGTCTCTCTCTGTACCTGTCTCTCGCTCTCTAACGGCCTGCCTCTCCACCTGTCTTTCTCTCTGTAGGGGACGTTGCAGAAGTTTGTGGACGACGTCTTTGTGGCGATCCTCAGTACGAAGCGTCCTCCTCCCATTGCAGTCAGATTCTTCTTCGACTTCCTGGACGACATGGCAGAGAAACACGGCATCGACGACCCAGAGACGGTCCACATCTGGAAGACAAACAGGTGAGAAACACACCTGGACACCTGTCTGTCTCTCTGACCTGTCTGTCCCTCTGACCTGTCTGTCTGTCTCCAGTCTTCCTCTCAGGTTCTGGGTGAACATCCTGAAGAATCCACAGTTTGTTTTGGACGTTCAGGTGACCGACAGCATCGACGCTGTCCTGTCCGTCATCGCTCAGACCTTCATCGACTCCTGCACCACCTCTGAGCACAAAGTGGGACGGGTACGACCTGTCTGTCTTTGTCTATGGTTACTGTGACCGTATCTGTACTAACTATGTGTGGTTTAGTCATGTGACCTCATGGTAACTTTCTGTCCAATCAGGACTCACCTGTCAACAAGCTGTTGTACGCCAGAGAGATCCCTCGATACAAACAGCTGGTGGAGAGGTAAGAAACACTCGCTCACTGCAGGACAGTTACCACAGAAACACTCGCTCACTGCAGGACAGTTACCTCAGAAACACTCGCTCACTGCAGGACAGTTACCACAGAAACACTTCGCCACTGCAGGACAGTTATCTCAGAAACACTCGCCACTGCAGTACAGTTACCACAGAAACACTCGCCACTGCAGGACAGTTACCACAGAAACACTTCGCTCACTGCAGGACAGTTACCTCAGAAACACTCGCTCACTGCAGGACAGTTACCACAGAAACACTCGCTCACTGCAGGACAGTTACCACAGAAACACTCGCTCACTGCAGGACAGTTACCTCAGAAACACTCGCTCACTGCAGGACAGTTACCACAGAAACACTCGCTCACTGCAGGACAGTTACCTCAGAAACACTCGCTCACTGCAGGACAGTTACCACAGAAACACTCGCTCACTGCAGGACAGTTACCACAGAAACACTCGCTCACTGCAGGACAGTTACCACAGAAACACTCGCCACTGCAGGACAGTTACCACAGAAACACTCGCCACTGCAGGACAGTTACCTCAGAAACACTCGCCACTGCAGGACAGTTACCACAGAAACACTCGCTCACTGCAGGACAGTTACCTCAGAAACACTCGCTCACTGCAGGACAGTTACCACAGAAACACTCGCCACTGCAGGTACAGTTACCTCAGAAACACTCGCCACTGCAGGACAGTTACCTCAGAAACACTCGCTCACTGCAGGACAGTTACCACAGAAACACTCGCCACTGCAGGACAGTTACCTCAGAAACACTCGCCACTGCAGGACAGTTACCACAGAAACACTTCGCCACTGCAGGACAGTTACCACAGAAACACTCGCCACTGCAGGACAGTTACCACAGAAACACTCGCTCACTGCAGGACAGTTACCACAGAAACACTCGCCACTGCAGTACAGTTACCTCAGAAACACTCGCCACTGCAGGACAGTTACCACAGAAACACTTCGCCACTGCAGGACAGTTACCACAGAAACACTCGCCACTGCAGGACAGTTACCACAGAAACACTTCGCCACTGCAGGACAGTTACCACAGAAACACTCGCCACTGCAGGACAGTTATCTCAGAAACACTCGCCACTGCAGGACAGTTACCTCAGAAACACTCGCCACTGCAGTACAGTTACCACAGAAACACTCGCCACTGCAGGACAGTTACCTCAGAAACACTCGCTCACTGCAGGACAGTTACCACAGAAACACTCGCCACTGCAGTACAGTTACCACAGAAACACTCGGCCACTGCAGGACAGTTACCACAGAAACACTCGCTCACTGCAGGACAGTTACCTCAGAAACACTCGCTCACTGCAGTACAGTTACCACAGAAACACTTCGCCACTGCAGTACAGTTACCTCAGAAACACTCGCCACTGCAGGACAGTTACCTCAGAAACACTCGCTCACTGCAGTACAGTTACCACAGAAACACTTCGCCACTGCAGTACAGTTACCACAGAAACACTCGCTCACTGCAGGACAGTTACCTCAGAAACACTCGCTCACTGCAGTACAGTTACCACAGAAACACTCGCTCACTGCAGTACAGTTACCTCAGAAACACTCGCTCACTGCAGGACAGTTACCTCAGAAACACTCGCTCACTGCAGTACAGTTACCACAGAAACACTCGCTCACTGCAGTACAGTTACCACAGAAACACTCGCTCACTGCAGGACAGTTACCTCAGAAACACTCGCTCACTGCAGGACAGTTACCACAGAAACACTCGCTCACTGCAGGACAGTTACCTCAGAAACACTCGCTCACTGCAGTACAGTTACCACAGAAACACTCGCTCACTGCAGTACAGTTACCACAGAAACACTTCGCTCACTGCAGGACAGTTACCTCAGAAACACTTCGCTCACTGCAGTACAGTTACCACAGAAACACTCGCTCACTGCAGGACAGTTACCTCAGAAACACTCGCTCACTGCAGTACAGTTACCACAGAAACACTCGCTCACTGCAGGACAGTTACCACAGAAACACTCGCTCACTGCAGGACAGTTACCTCAGAAACACTCGCTCACTGCAGTACAGTTACCACAGAAACACTCGCTCACTGCAGGACAGTTACCTCAGAAACACTCGCTCACTGCAGTACAGTTACCACAGAAACACTCGCTCACTGCAGGACAGTTACCACAGAAACACTCGCTCACTGCAGTACAGTTACCTCAGAAACACTCGCTCACTGCAGGACAGTTACCACAGAAACACTCGCTCACTGCAGGACAGTTACCTCAGAAACACTCGCTCACTGCAGGACAGTTACCTCAGAAACACTCGCTCACTGCAGTACAGTTACCTCAGAAACACTCGCTCACTGCAGGACAGTTACCTCAGAAACACTCGCTCACTGCAGTACAGTTACCACAGAAACACTCGCTCACTGCAGGACAGTTACCACAGAAACACTCGCTCACTGCAGTACAGTTACCTCAGAAACACTCGCTCACTGCAGGACAGTTACCACAGAAACACTCGCTCACTGCAGGACAGTTACCACAGAAACACTCGCTCACTGCAGTACAGTTACCACAGAAACACTCGCTCACTGCAGGACAGTTACCTCAGAAACACTCGCTCACTGCAGGACAGTTACCTCAGAAACACTCGTTCACTGCAGTACAGTTACCACAGAAACACTCGCTCACTGCAGTACAGTTACCACAGAAACACTCGCTCACTGCAGGACAGTTACCACAGAAACACTCGCTCACTGCAGGACAGTTACCTCAGAAACACTCGCTCACTGCAGGACAGTTACCTCAGAAACACTCGCTCACTGCAGGACAGTTACCTCAGAAACACTCGCTCACTGCAGGACAGTTACCTCAGAAACACTCGCTCACTCGCTGTAAAGAAAGAAAGTTTAAAGTTTTTTGGAACACATGATACTAATGTGACATATTAAGAATATATTAACTGTGTCAATGTGTGTGTGTGTTTAGGTATTACAGTGATATCCACAGTGCTGCGTCAGGCTGTTATCAGGAGATGAACTCCACTCTGACTGAGCTGTCCGGGGTCAGTAAACAGAAACTGTACTACAGATATTACTGTCTGAAATACGCTCATGTACCGAAGGAAACAACCTTAACATTAACTTATTATTGTCTGTCTGTCTGCAGAGTTTTGCCTCAGAGATGAACAGCCTCGTTGCTCTTCATGAACTTTACAAGTACATCAACAAATATTACGACCAGGTAACTCAGAAGTTTGATCTCATTTTTTTCATTCGTCCCATTTCCTGTTTTTCTCTTAGCTTCCTGTTGCTATAGTAAATATAGTCTAATTGTTTCCTACAGCCTGTTATACATAGATTATACAAAATAAGTGGACGGAGTCCCCATGACGTCACCAGTTGTTTTGTGGAGTACCGTCCCCATGTAGATTTTTTGTAACTGCACTGGACGTGATGATATTTGGACGAGATGATGGCGCTAGCTACCCTGGTTAGCTTGGTGCTTCTGTAATTCACCTTGCAACTGTGATTTTAAACGAGATGCTAATGTGCAGGTGACCTGCCATCACCACATCCACCACAGATATCAGATTAATAAGACGATCTGTGGATCAAAGTTACGTTTGACAAAATCTGCAGTCAGCTCACATGCTTAATTTTTTATTTATTAACAATTGCCGCTGACGATCACTAACCTTACCTGTCTCTCTTCCTCTCACCTGTCTCTCTCTCTCTCTGTACCTGTCTGTTTGTCAGATCATCATGTCTCTGGAGGAGGACAGTTCAGGTCAGAAGATGCAGTTGGCCTATCGGCTGCAGCAGGTCGCCGCCCTGGTGGAGAACAAGGTCACAGACCTCTGATTAACCCTTCGACCCCGTGACCCTGAAGACACTCGGAGACCCCGCTGAGGAGAAGCAGCATGTAGAAGCTTTTTGCTGAACATCAGCAGCTCTGAGAGACTGAAACTCTGGAAATCATTGGATTCCTGTCAACGCTGTCTTCCTGCTGTGTGTGTGTGTGTGTGTGTTGGGGATATATGAGGTTTTTATAGTCAGACTCAGGAGATCCCGGTTCTTTGGATTCCTTTTCCTCCGCAGCAGCATTCAAACTTAAACTGACCCGAATCCAAACCTAAACCCGGCGTGAGACCAACCTGATACCAGAAAACGACAATCTAACCAATCAGATCAGGGAACATTGTTATCACCTGCTGCCTTGCACTACATTTCCCAGAGTTCCCTGCTGCTCTGCTGTCTGTGTGGAGTCAGAAAGCACACTTTTGATAGCTTCTATTCTGATCGCGTGTATTGATTATTGACCTGCTGATCTCAGACTTGCTGGATGTTTTTTATCGACAGTATTGCTGACCAGATTTTATTTGCCTTTTTACTACTGAAACCAGCACAACTCATGCACGTCAGGAGATCCCAAAATTTAGCGGGAGTTTTACTGAACGCAATAACAGAATCAGGGAGTGTTTTTTTCTAATCACATTTTCAGTGTGATACCAGTTTCTGCTTCTTTCTTAAACTCGACCCTCGACAACTTCAGGACCCGACCTGCACTGGTTCCCAGTTTTTCCAGTCTTCCTCAGTTTCAGGTCGAGTCCAGATTCACCAGGGTTCTCAGGGTTGTGTAAATTTATGGGACCTGATAACATTCGACACATGCTGAATATTTATTATTTATCTTTTCTTGACAATGATCAGATTGTTTTTCTAAATGAAGTAATTGTTTCAATTGTAGACAAGAAAGGATCTTAAGATGATGTTTGAATTGTACGATGTGCAGACGAGGTCTTCACACGTCTATTATTGGTTTCTAGTAGCCAAACCGAACCTTGGACCCCCGCTTAGTACCCCTCGTTGTTTATTTATAATGGACAAGCTGATCTTGGGTTCAGGTTAACATAAGTCCCAGGGTAATTTTTTAATCTGGTACATTGTAGATTTATGAAGACATCTACTCTCAACACTAGTTCTGAGTGGTGGCGTTGGGCTTCCAGCTGCTGTGGAATAGATTCATCACTAACAGTGGATTCACCTCCAGAGTCCAGACAATTTTAAGACCTGGTCATACCAAAGTTACCGGTAATCCACGAGTCCTCCTGATGTATCTGGTTTTTATCAGTTTGGTGATGTAGCGACTACTTACAGAGCTAACATGCGTACCAGGCAGGAACATGCTAGCACTGGTGGTCAAAGTCAAAACTAAAGCTAAACACGCACAGCTAAATTAGTGTTAAGAGTTTTGAATCGGAGCTGAAAGACACATTTGTACCATCAACTCCTGCATGAAGACTGACTGCAGACTTGCTGTATCTTTGTTGTGGAGCACCACTTTATGCTCTGACAGAGATGGTGACCATAGACTATATAAAACATGGACGGAGTCTCTATGACGTCGTTTCTGAAGAGCCATTGTGAAGCTCAATTTGGGTGGTTTCGTCCGTCGCCATTTTGGCAGTGAATGAGTGTCTGTTCAAAGGTGAGGCAGCCGAATGAAGCCTGGTTGCTGAACCACCTAGCGGCTAGCCATCCGAGAAGCTACTTACTTACCGGTCTCGTACTTCATTATGCATCACTTTAAGCCTGAATATAATTTAAAAACAGGTATGTTATATAAAGATTTCCCCTGCACATTTGTCATGAACAGGGAAATTAACTATCAAGCCAAAACTGTTTTGTACCAGGCTGTAAACGTGTTTATTTTTGCTGTAAAGTTGGGCATTTTAACATGGCTGTCTATGGAGCCAGCCTCAAGTGGCCATTTGAGGAACTGCGGTTTGTGGCACACAGCTAATAAGCTACGATAGCGTCCTTCATTTTGGGCTCTCCGTCAAGTCAATGGCGCAATAATTTGCTAGCTAGCTGCCTCAGTGAAGGAATCTCCATGTGTCGGGGTCCCAAAACAAAGCTAGCCGTTGAGTAACATGTTGAAAAACTGGCAAACAGAAAGATGAACAGAAACTGGAATCACACTGAAAATAAAGTTTAACTGAAACGTTAAAGTTGAACCTGCTGAATGAACAAAGAGCTGATCAATGATTAAAAACAATCTTAAATTGTGGGGTGGGGGGGTTAAACTGTGTGTGTGTGTTTGTGTGTTTGCTATAGTCACTAACTTATTATGTGTACATACTGTAAGTCCTATTTATACCTATTTAATCCCGGCTGTGCCTTCACTCTTGCAGCTAGGTGGCGCTGTCTGTCTGTCTGTCCTGGCAGCAGCCTTATTGATTACGTGTCCCAGTTCAACATGGGAAGATAAATTCATTTTAATAATTAGCTCTTATTGAACCATTGAGGGAAAACAACCAGCAACTTACACAAACCCTCATGTACAAATATCAAAGTCAGAGTATCACTGGATATATGCTACAAACAGCTAGCATAACATTACTCTACGTTGACAAAAACAATCTCTTCTTGCTCACTCTCTTACTTGATTAGGTTGGTTTGTCGACTGCTGTTTCCAAGTTCAAGGTTTATAACTTGTTTGTATCTGCTATGATGTCCTGACTATCTATATGGGCAAGCTAGAAACAGCTAGCATTACAGATATGCTAGGTCTTTGTATTAGCTTGTAAAGAATGTTGTGCTAGCTACAAACAGTTTCAAATCTTACTGACATAATGTGTAAGATCGTTGAACAAAAACAGCTACAAACAGCTATCATAGCAAAACAGTTAGCATAGCACTGGATATACACAGAGCTAGCATAACGTTGGATATGCTAGCTGTTTGAAAGTGTTTGTAGTAAGTGTTAACTGTCACACAGGCTGAATCCAAATATCTGAACTTCCCTGCACTCACTCACAGACTTCGCTCGAAATGTCATGATGTAAAAGAAAAGGTAAAGGTTGTTTTTTGTTCAGCTAAGACAAAAGCAGTTGGACCACATACGACGTGAGGATCCTCGGCTGATGGTCTGATCTAAATACATCGTCAGTTGTAAAGAGAAGGTTTTACTGGACACATCCACTGTTTCTCTACGGAAACTAGCACATATTTAGCAAATAACTGCCACGACTTTCAGACTAAAGCTCAACATCTACAGTCTCGTCTCAGAGTGCAGTTTATCCCTTGTTGCTTCCCAACCACAAGGACTCGGTCTGCAGAGGTGGAAGGTTTAGATTCTGCCTGGAGATTATTAGTCTCGTCTGGATGGCAACAGTTTGTTGTTTTAGCTGTTGGTATGTTTTCTCAGTGTGAAACCGTCACAGTATGGAAGACCTGTCAGAGTTTTATTTAGTTTTCATGTGCAACTCTGCTGTCAACCACAGAGTGGTCTCATGACAAGATACTTGGATTCTGGGTCTCTCATGACAGGATACTTCATGGACTCTCCTGACAGGACACGTACTGTTTTTTTTGGCAGGACCCTTCCACTTCCTGGACTCCTGACTGGATACTTACTGGACTATCTTATCTTGACAAGATACTTCCTGGTCTCCTGACAGGACACTTCTACTTCATGGTATCCTGACAAGGCACTTCTGCATACTGGACTCAGGACACTTCCTGGACAAGTCCAGGTCTCCTGGCCGGACCCTTTCACTCTCTGACTGGATACTTACTGGACCCTCTTGACAGGATACGTCCTAGTCTGGCAAGACACTTCCACTTCCTGGACTCCTGACAGGACACTTCCTTGACTCCTGATAGGATTCTTCCAGGTATCCTGACAGGACACGTCCTGGTCTCCTGACAGGACAATGTCAAGTCCTGGTGTCCTGACAAGACAACCTCTGGACTCTTGACAAGACACCTTCTGGAGTCCTGACAGGATACTTTATGGTCTCCTGTTAGGACATCTTCTGGTCTCCTGACTGGACACTGTCCAGTCCTGGTCTCCTGACAGGACACCTTCTTGTCTCCTGACAGGACACTGTCGAGTCCTGGTCTCCTGACAGGACACCTTCTGGTCTCCTGACAGGAAACCTTCTGGTCTCCTGACAGGACACTGTCGAGTCCTGGTCTCCTGACAGGACACCTTCTGGTCTCCTGACAGGACCCCTTCTGGTCTCCTGACAGGACACTGTCGAGTCCTGGACTCGTGCTGTATCTTTTTCAGTGTAAATGGACTCTGAGGCTTAAGCCCATCAGGCAATAAATGAACAGACTCTGTCGCTCTGCGGTCGCGTCTGCTGCTGAACTGAAACCGAAAATTGCCCGATTTTGTTAAAATGAGACGTCTGTTGAATGATCTTCCTGCTGACGACTGATCGCAGCTTCTGTACTTTTCTCCTTCTTCTTCTAATATTTCTGATGATTATCGCTGTTTAATCTGAATGTCTCTCTTCTGTGTTTTTGCCTTGCGTGTTTTTTGAGCCTGTGTTTGACCCGTAGTTGTAGTTCTGTGATCAAATTAGACCTCTGCATGCGTGTGATGATGATGATGATGATGATGAAGAATTACGGTGCTTCTTCAAACAAATTTTTTTTTTAAATAACGACAAGAGGCGGAGCATAAACTTTGCCATGTCACTGATGATGTATGTAAATGGTGGGCGAAGGTCACGGCCTGACCTTTGACCTCCTGATCTCTGTACAGTTTTCTAATCTTCAGGGACATGATGAAACAGATACTCAGCTCTGATTGGTCGAGCTCTGTTTGTTACTGAAACTTTTTTTCTACAAGGGAATAAAGACTTTAAAGGGTTTGTATAAAATAAATCCAGGAGCAGCTCTCCTACTGGCTGTGTACAGTTTGCTAACAGTGTGTAAATGTGCCTGTAAATACCTGTCTGAGGAGGAGGAGGAGGATGAAGACGAGTCAGTTTGCAATGGAAAAGTGTTTTTATTGTGAGGAGGCAGGAGGCCAAACACAATTTGTATCATGTAAAAATAAAGTTATAATTTTAACAGTTCTCCGTTTGTGGGTTTCATTTCGGTACTGATTCCAAAACAATACTTTTTCAATGCCTTGCTTTGAGGAAATATTGTTATTTAACAAAATAGTGTTTTAAATGTTTCCTGAATACAAACAGCCATACAAGAACCTTGTGTAACTAAAACAAAATCAGGAAGCGTGTTGGTTTAACGGTCACTGATTGAGGCACAGGGTGGGAATCTCTGGTACTGCCCTAGAATGGTTTTCATCCTACCTGTCAAATAGGAAGTTTTGTGTCTGTAAAAAACTATGTCTCTTCGTTCTGTCCCATTAAATATGGTGTGCCTCAGGGGTCAGTGTTAGGACCCATTTTGTTTTCGTCGTATCTGCTTCCCCTTGGGCACATTATCCATAAACATGGGATTTCTTTTTATATTTATGCTGATGACACTCAAATGTACTTGCCCATCAGATCCACAGATCCTGGAATGCTGAGTTCACTTACCGACTGCTTTTGTGAAGGTAAAAAATGGATGTCAAATAATTTCCTCCAGCTGAACTCAGACAAAACAGAAATCCTGGTCATTGGGTCCCAGCAGATGGCAAAACAAATACTGCCAAGTCTGAAACAGTTTGAGTCGGGGTTGGAGGAGTCAGCTGCCATCTTTCCTGCTCGCCTCAGAGTCCTGGAGGCGTACAGGTCCAGAAGAGAAGGAAGATTGTTACATGCACAAAAAAGGAATATAACTCAATAAAGGAGAGAGGGGGAAGCCAAAAAGCAGAATACCACCTCTTTAAAGTAAGAATCTTTTAAGTTTTGTGTTGGTAGTAACGCTATTTACTTGGTTTCACATGGGACTCGAACGCCGTTCTCCCGTGTGAACGACCCGGCCTTGACACGTCCATGTGCAGTGGCTAAGACCATGGCTTGGGGGACCCAGGTCAAGTTTGTTTATGAAACACATTTAAAAACAACCAGTTGACCAAAGTGCTGGACAAAGTTATGCAGTAGAAGACATAAAAATTAAAACCAGGTCGATTAAAACAGGACAATTAACGACATACAGCAATAAGATGGAAAAACGCAAACCGCTAAATAAATAAAAAAATAAAACAAGAGCGCAGGTGTCCCTAAACGGTCTGAAGCGCCAAAGAATCGAAATGCGTTTTAAGACAAGACTCAGTCTTTTCGTGCCGGGACCCCAAAGCCCCCCCTTAAAATATTCCAGATCCGCCACTGCTCCCAGTTTAGGTCATCTTGGCGTTATCGGTCACTGCGCATGCGCAGAGCCCGGTGTCCGGTGTCAGACTGTCAGCAGCTGTTGAGACCATGAACGTCAGGACCGAAGCAGAATAGAAAACATACCCAGAATAACCGAGTGGACCCGGTACCGTACGGACACTGACCCGATACCGACCGGGCCGGAGCGCAGGGGGATCCGCTGATCTGGACCGGGAGCTAACGGAGCTAACAGGCTAACTGACAGCAGACCGTGTGCTCATCTATCGGGGCTAACGGGCTAAGCGACAGGCCACTGGCTCATGACCACCACGCTGCACCGTACTGACCCGTTCTGACCCGGGTTAGTTTCTGGATCTAAACCACCTCCAGTCGGACCGTCTCCTGGGTTCGTTCAGCCGGCTAACGGAGGCTAACAAGCTAGCACCGTCAACCCACCCGGGACCGACCGCTTTGACCCGGTTCGGTTTGAGGACCGGGAGCCAGGATGCTTATAGGTAAAGTACTCCTGATCCTGGTCTTTGTTCCGGTTCAGCTGTGAGTGCTGTCGGTGCAGTCTGAACTCCAGAGAACATGCTAAGCTAACGGTACCAGCCTGTGACTGCTGCTGCTGCTGCTGACAACAACACACAGATTCGGCTCTCTGTCTCAGCCAGACTCCGTTCAAAAAATGTGGCATTTAGAAGTGATCGGCTTCCCAGCAGATGATTTCTACCTGCTAGAGTAGGACCTGTCCCCCTCCCCCCGAAACAGATATCTGCTGGTAAATTCGGCACACAGGTGATCCTCCAGGTGCTATTTGGTTAACTTTAAAGTGAACTTTCATAACTTGTTCCTGCTGCTCGCTGCCACACTCCGTGGTGTAAGTTACTATCAGGTTAACAGGATAACCACATCTGAAAAGTTAATAAGATTCTTATTCATAAACGTGTCTGTGGTTTGTTTCCTAAATTAAAGGATAATTTTAGTAACTCTCCAGTGTGACAATTAATGTTTGAATCGTCCCAATATGGAGGAGAGGGCTAAATTTGGAGTTTTATGAATGGTGTTTGTATGGTGTGTTGAACCTGTCATCTATCAAATCCCAGAATGGTTGATGCAGTTGGTGCACAGTATGGATGCCGAAGTGAAAACTGGCGTCTCTTCCTTTGGTAAAGGGACTGCTGGTCATGTTCCTGGAGTTCTGTGCTTGCTAATAAGGAACAAATAACTAAATTCTCAAATTTCTAAATGAAGTTTGGTGTGTGGTTGTGTTAATGCTGAATGTGTGATTGCATGTGTCTTTGACTCTGTTGTTGTTGTTCCTTCTCAGCAGCTATTGGCGCAGCAACCGAACACTGACCGCCACCGTAAGAAACACCGGGCGGCGGGCAAGAAACACAGGAGAGTCCGAACAGACGAGACCCGTAAGAAAACCTGCAGAGACTTTTAGACCAGACCCTGATGACCCTCGTGACACTCACACACAGTCAGAGGCTACATTTAGCTGCGTCTGTGTGGGCCGCGTTTCATTCCAAGATGGTCGTTTTCTCTTTCACTTCCTGTCTGACTTTCTTCCACCACGGTCCAGGACCGGAACCAGAAGGACTCTCTTCTTCAGGCTTTGTTGCCGTAACATGTGAGGTGACGTCAGGTCGGCCTAGCAGCTCCTGGCAGATCAGAGACACTTTGATGGGCTGTAAAATGCTCAGTCAGGAGCTGAGATCTGCAGGAAGTTAGGAACCGAGGCGCAGAACCCGTGTGTGAATAATCAGTAAAACTGAACCTCTTTGTACTAATTTGTGCAGCGTAACCAGTTTTTAATGTGGTGATCTCCACTAAATCTCCACTTAGTAAACGCTGATGTTAGAACAGCTGGCTCTCTGTGTACAAACAGAGACGTAAGCAGTCAGTGTTGGAGCTATTAGGCAGCATCACTAAAGTCCTGATCTCATAGTGGATTTGTCCTCCCCACTTGAGCCATCCTAGGTTCTGTTCTTCATCTGCATCCTTTTGGTTGATAACATCAAGGAACAGTCCTTCAGTCCTCAAGTCTCTGAGCTAGAGTCCAAGTCAAGTCTCAAGTCTCTGAGCCAGAGTCCAAGTCAAGTCTCAAGTCTCGGAGCTAGAGTCCAAGTCAAGTCTCTGAGTTAGAGTCCAAGTCAAGTCTCAAGTCTCTGAGCCAGAGTCCAAGTCAAGTCTCAAGTCTCGGAGCTAGAGTCCAAGTCAAGTCTCTGAGTTAGAGTCCAAGTCAAGTCTCAAGTCTCTGAACTAGAGTCCAAGTCAAGTCTCTGAGTTAGAGTCCAAGTCAAGTCTCAAGTCTCTGAGCTAGAGTCCAAGTCAAGTCTCTGAGTTAGAGTCCAAGTCAAGTCTCAAGTCTCTGAGTTAGAGTCCATGTCAAGTCTCTGAGCTAGACTCCAAGTCAAGTCTCTGAACTAGAGTCCAAGTCAAGTCTCAAGTCTCTGAGCTAGAGTCCAAGTCAAGTCTCTGAGTTAGAGTCCAAGTCAAGTCTCAAGTCTCTGAGTTAGAGTCCAAGTCAAGTCTCAAGTCTCTGAGTTAGAGTCCAAGTCAAGTCTCTGAGCTAGACTCCAATTCAAGTCTCTGAACTAGAGTCCAAGTCAAGTCTCTGAGTTAGAGTCCAAGTCAAGTCTCAAGTCTCTGAGCTAGAGTCCAAGTCAAGTCTCTGAGTTAGAGTCCAAGTCAAGTCTCAAGTCTCTGAGTTAGAGTCCAAGTCAAGTCTCAAGTCTCTGAGCTGGAGTCCAAGTCAAGTCTCAAGTCTCTGAGCTAGAGTCCAAGTCAAGTCTCTGAGTTAGAGTCCAAGTCAAGTCTCTGAGTTAGAGTCCAAGTCAAGTCTCAAGTCTCTGAGTTAGAGTCCAAGTCAAGTCTCAAGTCTCTGAACTAGAGTCCAAGTCAAGCCACAAGTCTCTGATCTACACAATCAACTAGGGCGATCGATCCTGTGATCAACAATAAACCTGTAACCTCTTTCCAGCCAACGGCAGTAAGTAACATGATGGCAGCCAGCAGGACGTAAATAATTACGTTAATCGACCACCACAAGTTTGGCAAACGCTCATTAATCTTTTTATAATGGAAAGTCGGAGTTAACCCCTCGTAGGTTGTAGCTGAAGTAAGATAACATTAGATTTAACATTAGTTGAACTAAACTTGTTCACTAACCTCAGGTTACTAACCTATTTGCGTTCAGCACTTCTGTTGTTCTTGTTTGGGTTTTGTTGTATGAAGTTTTAAAGCCAAAGTTCATGATGAACGGCTCAGCAGCTGTTTGGTAACGCTGGGAGGGAATAACAGCAAGCTCATCAGACGTTTACTAAGAATAAACATTGTTCACGAGTCCCGCAATTCGAGTCGAGTCTGTTTGCAACTTAAGTCGAACTCGAGTCCAAGTCTCAAACTCGAGTCCCCATCTCTGCCTGTTGACCAGTGAAACTGCAGTTCTGGCTCTCTGCCCGTTCATTCAGGTAGGAGCCTGGTCTTGGTTAGTTAAATAGCTGCCTGGAGGCGTCGCCAAGATGGCGGCAGAGTGCAGGACTTTCCTATAAGGACTTTGTCTGAACTTGTGCACCGCACGGGAGGTGGACTGTGTCCGACTTGACAGCAGTGTTTTTATGAGTCGCCTGCAGCTCACGTTTGACTATCAAGTCGACGAAAGTCAGCCGCCTGCGCCTGATGTTTCCATGACGTAGAGTGAAGCGTGGCGCCCTCCGAACCTTTCTGACACTTTTAAAAGAACCCGATCATTAAATCAGACTGAGGTTTACTGTTTTTTACACGGCAACAGCTTAAAACAGCAGATTTCCAAAGGAAGTTCTGCACTGAAAATGATCTGAGACACACCTGCGCTGTAACTAAGAAACAAAAGATCAGAAGAAGAAGAAGAAACATGTGAATCAAACAGCTAAGCTAACCGTTTCCCTCTCCTCCCATGCTTTGTGCTAAGCTAGCTGGCGTCCTGCTGACAGAAACAGGTTTGGTGCTTGGCCCGGGGAGACTCAGCTCCAATAATAGATCCAGAGACTGAATCATGATCCCACACACACACACACACTGTAACTCACACACACACACACTGTAACTCACACACACACACACTGTAACACACACACACACACACACACACTGTAACACACACACACACACACACTGTAACACACACACACACACACACACTGTAACACACACACACTGTAACACACACACACACACACTGTAACACACACACACTCTCTTCAGTCTATTTCAGTGCAGCTCATGCGAACCTCAACAATGTCCCTGACTCATGGATGTCATGGAAAGCAGCTGTGTGTCTGTGCTGCAGACATATGACCCATGTGTTGTCTGTTTCATGTAGAAACACCTGCCTCTGTCTACGTGGGCAGAATCACAATTCTTTTTCTTTCTTTATGGTTTATCTGACGGGACAGAAACATTATACACATAACCAAACAACTAACATAGCGATTAATAACAGATGCGACTTTAATAAGAAAAGGTTTGAGAACATTTAAACACAAGCCTAACATAATAACAAATTTCAGGGCCTGATTGTAAAGAGTCAGAATGGATTTTATTTCTGACTTGCTGGCTCGAGACCAGGTAGTTAAACCACAGGACAGATGAGAATATAATCACGTTTAGACAAACAGCAACACACAGAAGTTTCTTATCGTCTTAAAACTGCTAGTTAGCAGCTAGAAGAAAATGTAAAAAATATAAAATGTAGTAAGTAAACACAGAGCTTTGGTGCTGCTGCCTGATAATAATTAGTCCCTTCAGTTCATTTTAAACCGGAGACTGGGAGACAGATGATCATTCTCTTATTTTAAAATGATGTCACCCTTAAATATAATCTGCTGGTCACACAGAGGTCGCTGCTGGAGTTTCATTTCGTGCATGTGTGATGCGGTTATCTGGCGTCAGTCAAGCATAATAAGAAGTAATTAATCCACTCTCTCTTATTCCAACCATTAAACTCCGGGTTGATTCTGGAATCTTCTTTGCACGGAAAAGCCGGCAATAATCGTTCCTCCGGTGCACGATCAGGTTCTGATTGTGCACGAAGACGAGGGGCTGTTCACAGACGGGTCTGTTGTCAGTGTGCTTGTGAGAGAATGAGGCAGTGAGGAGGTGCTGAGCGATGATACAGCGCAATGAAACACGATTTTACCCATTTTAAAAAGCAGTAAATCAATATGAGGCGGTCAGCCTTGAGATTGTGGTGCGATGCCACAAATAAATCAATGTATGGGAAACACTGCATGATGAATCGGGTCATTGCGGTCAGCTGCAACATCGCCAGTCAGGGCGTGTCTGCCGGTAAAAGACTTCTGTGAAGGGTGCTCTCCAGTTTCCTCGCTTGTTGGTTTGTGGACCGCCGCTTGGAAGCCTCGAAGTTTACTGATAGGGCCGCCATGTCGAAGTTTTAGCAACCAGCTGCACCGGACGCGACCGTGATTTAGACGAGATGGTGGAGCTAACGGTCGCATGTGGAGCTAGCTAGCTGGTTTAGCTAGGTGCATCTGTAATTCATGTTAACTGCTACATTAGCTGGGATGCTAACTTTGCTAGCTGACAAACCGGCTTAGAACTAAACGTACTTCCTGAAAAAATGAGCAGCCGACTTCTGATGAGCTTTTCAGCGGCCGGTTAAATGTACACAGAGCAGCAGATACGAAGTCGCTTCTATCCTGATTGACAGGTCGCCATGGTAGAGACCTGTCAATCAGCTTGTAGCCCCGCCCTAAAGCCTCCCCTGCTTCCTGGTCTCTGTTCCTCTAAACGGGACCATAATTTACTAAATGAACATCATGCTGTGTTGAAGAAGACTTGAAACTAGCTTAACTGAGACCATAAACTCATCAGGAAAGTGTTTACTGGGGAATAAATCAGCTGAGAAGGAGAAACATTTTCTCATATACTTGTCTACAATGGACTGCTTTCTGACCAGAAGAGTCGCCCTGCTGGCTGCTGGAGAGGACGAGGTTTAAGGGACTTCCATGTTGTCTTCGCGATCTCAGACTGGAAGCTTCCCGCTTGTTCTTGTGTTCTTGTGAAACGCCATCAATCGCAGCCAGAGTCCTGTTCCAATTCAAAAGTCTGCATCCAGCCAAGTACAGTCAAAACCCAGATGTGTTCTCGCCTCGCCCGCTTTTACCCAGCCTGCATCGGTGGTGACTTGTGTGGACTTCTGTGGACTTCTGATAGCTAGATATCCCAGAATGCATTTTGCCGCCAAAAGCGGAAATGTCGGAGGAGAAAACTCACAACTGTAACTTATAATACTGCTGTTCTTGTGTCACATATAGTATTTTTAAGAGTTTTTATGCGGGAATATAGCTGTTTAAACTCCAAAGATGTGGTTGATTGGTTGTGGTTGAAGACAGAGCTGATTTAAAATATTTCTATAACGTTTTCAGAGGTGTGAAGTCCCGCCCGCTAACGGGTCCGGCCGCCATCAAGTCCGCTGCGGTTCCAATTGCTGAATGACTGACTGCGTGCTCCCGTTCCTGGGAGTTTGTACTCCCGAGCCGAACTTGCCAAGTCCGAGCTTTAAAGTACAGAAGTCCGAACTTGGCCAACTCGGTATCGAGGAACAGCAATTGAGTCCCACTTTGACATAAGGAGGCGGCCCCTGAGCAACTTTCTTAGTGAGCGTATAGGGGTACACACACACACGTTCCACATTATAGACGATGACGATCACATTTTGCACCGCTGTCTCCAAAAGTGGCCGCAAAATGGGTTTAAGGTCAGATCGTTTGAGAGATTTTCAAAGTCAGACTTCCAGTGGAGCTTTGGTGTAATACCTTATTTTCCTGTGTTTCAGGCCTGATGATCTGTGCGACCTTCAGAATCTAAACAGCAGCCTCCCCCCGACATTGTCGCAGAGTTGCCCCCAAACGACCAGACTGCCCTCCCAAAATATTCAAGAAACCACCACATGGCCAGGAAATACGCAAACGTGTACCGAGGATGTCCATGAATCCACCCCAGCACCCCTACAAAATGCCCCACTCACCACTACATTACCCACAGAAACCACCCCGTTGCTCCCACCAGAGTGACCCCGCGACCCCTCACCACCTCCCCAGAACACTCTCAAGACCACAACACCCCTTCCAGACACAGTAGATACCCCTGGAGCTCCCCTCGTGCCTCCGGAAAGTACTCTCCCGTCAGCCCCGCTGCTCCTCGTGAACACCCCCTTGACAGCGCCAGTGATTCCTCAGATTTTAAGCCAATCACCTCCCACCACATCTCAAAATCCCGCCCACAGCCCCAGCCAATCACCGCCAACTGTTAACCAAAGTAATACCCAGGATTCCTCCAGATTGCCTCACAGAACTCTTCCAAATGTCACTCAGAGTCTTTCTGACGGGCGAACGGATCCCTTTAAATCACATCCAACCATACCACACAATATTACCCACAATGCATCGGAATTAGTTTCTGCCCAGCCTCCTGCCAGAGCTCCTCCCACCCCTCCATTAAGCCCCTCCCACCCTGACCGCTTCCCGCTGACCTCGGTGACCTTCACCTCCAGTGTTTCCTCCCACCTCTACTCCCTGGCGCTGCCCTCTTCGGCCTCTTCCCCTGCTCCCTTGACTCTCTAGATCCCCCCATTGGTCTGCATCCCATGATGTCATCAGCCACGCCTCAACTGACCACACCCCTCCTAATTTAAGCCCTCCCTCCGGCTTTAACCCCACCCCTGCACAGCTGCTGGGCTCTGGACGATGAAGAGCAGGAAGACCCGCCAGATTACTGCAAAGGTGAGCGTTGATGGCGTTGCAGGCTGGTTGAGTAACACTGATGATGATGATTTGACGGATAACCTTGAGTGATTGAGTGAATTTAATCCAGTATTTATCTGGGTCTGACTCGCACTTGCATCAGGCTCAGTAAGGTAACCCATAATCCTTTTCCTAAGCCCCGTCCTCCAGCTACTCCCGGAGGATCCCGATGGTTCCCCCAGGGTCTGATGGGATACATAATCCCTCTAATGTGTCCTGTGTCAGCCCCGGGGTCTTGCCCTCCAAAGGGGTCCAGAAGGATGTTGATCACATGCAGAATCTAAATTTGAGGTTGTATAATCAGTCGTCCCCTTTCATCAGCCTGAAAGAACCTTTCACAGATATCAGATTGTTTTTCTTAACCACCTCAGTGACCTCTGAAATAGAACTAGAAAGAACGAGTCCACCACCTCTGCCTGCTTTACGGAAGACGTGTCTGTCAGGTCAGGAGTTCACAGTTCTGCCTGCCCCTCCCGAGTCATCTTTGAGGCTGAGGGAAAGTCCTTCCGTGGCCTGCTTCCGTGACACAAAATCCGCCGTCCTTCTGGCCTCCAGATACCTTTCTGCAGCTTCAGGAGTCCCTCTGGGCCTGAATAGGACGACTTTGTCTTCTTCGTGTAGAGCAGGGAGTTCTACTACAGGCAGTGGCGACCTTCTGACCGTAACCTTGAGCAGCACAACCTGACGCTCTTGTACCCCACCTTGCCCGGCATGCAAGACAAATTCCTATGGAGGTAGTTAAAGACCTCGCGTACAGGTCCAAGTCTAAGACATACAGTCCCAGACCTGATGAACCAACAACAAAACTTCCTCTCAGAGACCCTCATCCTCGTAGAGGCGACCCTCATCCCTCCCTGTCATGTTCTCTACAGTTGGTTCTGTTTGTGTTCCAGGTGGCTACTACCCAGTGATGATCGGCGATCTGTTTAACGGGAGGTACCATGTGGTCCGAAAACTGGGCTGGGGACATTTTTCTACAGTCTGGCTCTGCTGGGACCTGCAGTAAGACGCACCACACACGTCGGGACATCCCTCGCCCCTTACCCTAACCTTCACCCTCAGACCTACATGCCTAACCCTTTAAGACCCCGACATACTTGCTTTTAACTAAGCGTAGGCGTAGACAGGCGTCGGCGATGCAAACGGCATGTTCACATACTTGCCTGCGTACTTTGCGTGCATCTGGAGAATTAAAGGATCATCCCACGCCGACACGGATCATCTTCCTTGACAACCAAACATAGTGACACTTGAGACGGTTATGATTTTCATAACGATCTCGGTACTTGCGGACTCGCTCCAGGAGTTTTATTGTAAACGTATACGCATTGTATATTGTACATTTATTGTATACGCATGGCAGCAATCTTGCGTACGTAAACGGGTAGTTCAAAGCAAGTATGTCCAGGGCTTTAAGCCTGACCCGTATACCTTAACCCTCAAACAGCCCTTTAAACTTAAACTTAAACTTGTGGGTCGAGCGCTTTGCTCCCCACGAAGCTGTTAGACACTAACAACAACTATATTGGAATACTGTTTTCTGGACCCCATGAATATAGTAAAACAAGCCCCCCCCTCCACAGACGCACCCTGTTTTGCACTGATTCCATTTTGTCACATGCTCGAATCTGTGTGTGTGTGTGTGTTTAGGAAGAAGCGTTTTGTGGCGTTGAAGGTGGTGAAGAGCGCTCCGCATTACACCGAGACGGCTCTGGATGAGATCAAGCTGCTCAGATGTGTGAGTCTCAAGCACACACATCGGTTATATCTGCAGCAGAGAGGCTCCCAGGGTTTGGACACCAAAACTAGTTGGTCGGGTTTAGGAAAAGATCTTGGTTTGGGTCACAGGTGTCAGTTAAATTATGTAAGATAAGTAATGTTACCTACGTAACTTAAATAAAAACATTTAATGTTGACATTTTAGTGCACACGGGAAATAAACACCGTTCTACTGGTTGAAAGTCCAGTTTCAGGCCCTCCATCCACCACAACCACCTCCTTATTCGGTCTTTTCTGTTAAATATCATTTACCTACCCTTCGTTCGTACCCGTCCAAAGTTACGCTACAGGGCGCTGACCTATGGCGCTCCCCAGTCTGTTACAAACTGATGGCAACGCCGCCATATGCGATGACTTGGGAGTGAGGACGGGTTGTTTGACTGGGAGACCCTGGGTTGGCTTAGAGAGTTCATTCCTGATCGGTTTTTAGTGCAGCCAGATAACGCACAGATATCCTGGGGGGGGGATGTTGAAGTGGCTTTGTAGTACAGGTCCAAGGTCTCTGGTCTTCAGTACGCAGGTAACCAGTCTGTTTCCATACAGGTGAGAGACAGCGACCCCTCTGACCCCTATAGAGAAACCATCGTCCAGCTGATCGACGACTTCAAGATCTCTGGAGTCAACGGAGTCCGTATCCTTTCTCAGTACCTGTCCGTCCATCCGCTCTGTCCACCTGTCCATCCATCTGTCCGGCCCACCTGTCCATCCATCTTTCTGTCCGCCTGTCTGTACATCTGTCCGCCCACCTGTCTCACCACCTGTCCGTCCACCTGTCCATCCATCTTTCTGTCCACCTGTCTGTACATCTGTTTTTCCACCTGTCTGTCCATCTTTCTGTCCACCTGTCCGTCCATCTGTTTTTTCCACCTGTCCGTCCACCTGTCTCACCACCTGTCCATCCATCTTTCTGTCCATCTGTCCATCCATCTGTCTGTCCACCTGTCCGTCCATCTGTTTTTTCCACCTGTCCGCCCACCTGTCTCACCACCTGTCCATCCATCTGTCTGTCCACCTGTCCGATCCATCTGTTTTTTCCACCTGTCCGTCCCACCTGTCTCACCACCTGTCCATCCATCTTTTCTGTCCATCTGTCCATCCATCTGTCTGTCCACCTGTCCGTCCATCTGTTTTTCCACCTGTCTCGTCCATCTTTCTGTCCACCTGTCTGTCCACCTGTCCGCCCACCTGTCCGCCTCTGTCAGTCAGTTCTTTCCTCAGCTTCTCTCAGATGTCTGTATGGTTCTGGAAGTTTTGGGTCATCAGCTGTTAAAGTGGGATCATTAAGTCAAACTACATGGGACTCCCCCTGATCTGTGTCAAGACCATCATCAGACAGGTAACGCACAAACTTTGTCCTACACACTAGTGTATATACACACAGTGACGTGTCCTCAGTGACCTGGGTGACCTTGGCGGTGACCTTGGCGGTGACTCGGCTGTCTGCTCACAGGTGCTGCAGGGTCTGGACTACCTCCACACTAAGTGTAAGATCATCCACACCGACTATCAAACCGGAGAACATCTTACTGGACGTCGATGAGGTTTACATCAGGAGACTGGCGGCTGAGGCAACCATCTGGCAGAAAGCCGGAGCCCCGCCCCCTTCGGGGTCATCAGGTGAGGAGCTAGCCATGTGATTGGTCAGAAGGACAAGCCAACCAGTGTGTTCACTTAAACTTTTGTGAAAGCAAGTTGAAACCCAGGAGATCCTGATTCAAAATGTCCAGCGGAGACCTGCAACGAGTCAGAGGTCAAGATCCTAGAGACGGTGACAGGAAGCTGTCAGGGCTGTGCTCTCACGCTGTGGAGGGACTAACCTGTTAGATCAGGAGTGATTCACCATGCAGCCGTTAGTTAGTTTGTCTTTTTCTCATGAGATAATCTGGATTCTTTAGTAATTCTGACTTCAGTTTGACAGTTTGTGTCCACTGGGGTCAGACAGCACTGTTACTGGGAGCTGTGGTTTCAGCTCCCTGTCCGTCTGTCTGTCTTCTATCTGTCTGTCTGCTCTCTAACGCCGGGCCACGCCGCCGACCTGTACCTGTGCGTGACGGCGTTCACACAGACAGCAGGTCTTTATACATCATCATCATCATCGTCATCAGTATGATTCACTTCATTTCACTGGAAAGAACATTTATGTTTAGTTTGGGCAGAAAGAGAAAGAAGAACGCGCTCAATCGTAAAAACTAATGATAAAAATAAATGCAGATATTTACAGATAGTTTGGTTTGAAGGTTTAATGTCAGTTTAACCATCGTCAGGTCGTTTTCACTGAATGTTCCAGCTGGGAGCCAGAAAAAGAATCTGCTGCCGTGAACAATTATTTTCATTGATCTGTTGATTTTCTCGCTCATTCGATTTGTTTTTAGGTCCATAAAATGTCAGAAAATAAGCCCAGGATCTGCAAATGTCTTGTTTTGTCCACAACACAAAGAAATTCAGTTTAGTGTCACAGAGGAAAATATTCACATCTAAACAGCTGGAATCAGAGAATTTGGGCTTTTCTCTCTTTAAAGGAGGCCTGGCTTATCCACAATGTTATAATGCTGGATGTTCATGTTAAACTTGGCCAAAGCTTCAAATAATGAGGTTAAAGCATTAAAAAAAATCCCTGTGAGCTGAATCCTCAGGTTTCCTTCTGTTCTGAAATCTGTTTTCAGCTGTTTTTTCTACCAGCGGCTCCGTAATACGGTTTATTAAACATGATGTCTTGTTACACAGTAAATTTATCTACCAACAGTTTATACAAGTACAGCTGAACACATTAAATGAATTGGCAACTATTTTGTTAGTTGAAGTCCTTGTTCATGTAAAACCGTTTTAGTGTTCCAGCTTCACAAATTAATTATTGTAATAATTTGTAATTTTTCTTTATAATGTTGAGTAAGGCTGAGCAATAAAACAATATTGATAATTATCGCAATATAATTTGCCTCAATATCAATATAATAAATGTTCGTCAATAAATATTAAAAAAATAAATGAATCTGAATCACAAACAAATTAGAACTTAATTTTTCTATTAAAATATTTATTTTGTTGAGGAAAAGGGACTGAAAATATTCTCCCTCAGATTTGTTATCCGCTGTTTGGCATCAACAGTTTGTCCCGTTCTGACCATAAATAAGTTTAATTTCATAATCAACCATCTGGTTTCTTCAGTTTTAAACCTTTAGTCCTTTAAACTTATAAAGACTTATAATAATAATGATTTGACATTTATCGTGATAATTATCGATTTCGAACGATATGAAATGTTTTTATCGTGATGACATTTTTGGCCTCATCGTCCAGCCCTAATGTTGATGTTCGGACTGTTGTGAGCTCATCACTCTGAGAAATGAATCAGCAGATTGATCCGGAATGAAAATAATCTTGAACTTAACGGTTCAGGATGAGCAAAGAGCTCCAGCTCATCAACTGCAGCAGCAACATCCGCCGTTATGTTAATGATGAGGAACAATGATCTGATCTTATCGTAGGTTTACAAATCTTTGTGGATGACATTAGTAAAGTAAGAGGTTCTATGGACGCACACGCTGTGCTCAGGTAGGGCGTGGCCTGAGCGCCAGCTGTCTCCTTCTCCTGTTTCTTTGTACACAGTTCTGTCTGACAGGCTTCCATCTTTATTTCCTGTTTCTGATGTTTCTTCCTGTCTCTCTCTCTCTCTCTCTGCCTCTGTGTGTCTCTCTCTCTCTAGTTAGCATGGCTCCCAGGGATCCACAGGTAAGTGTTCAGGTGTGATGCCTGCTGTGTTCCAGGGCTGAACATTCAGAATCGATTAATGAAATGCTCGACGCGAAATTCTTTGCATCCATGTAACTATACAGCACACTGTTTCACGACGGACATGCACAACTGTGATGCGATGAACTATGTGAACTGCAGCCTGACTGAGTTCTCTTTGGTTACTGCCGCTTCAGATTGGAAAGGATAGGAAGTGAGACGTCCTGGAGGTCGAGTGGTAGAGTCGCTGGTTTGATTCCAGATAATTGTTGCACGCTATATTTACTCTGCTGTTACTGTCAAGTAACAAACCGAACAATACACATACAGGTTAATGCTGGTGCCGATATTTAAAGAGCAGGATATCATAATAATAATGATAATGCAGAACGCTCTCCACACATCAGCTTAATGCAGACAGGGAGAGAAACATTGAGCCAGTTACCACGGGATGATTAGAAGACCAGATGGAGAAAGCCAGGTTGGGAATTGTGCCATGACACCGGGGAGCCCCCTACGCTTTGCCCTGGGATCTTTAATGACCACAGTGAGTCAGGACCTCGATATATAACGCTGATATCAAAACGAAGAAACGTCATGTACAATATAGGAGTCCTGCAGAGTCCAATCTAATCTCCGTGTTGTCTCAGCCAGTAACGTGTTGTTTTAGATGGAACTTTAATGAATGAATGAATGAAACGTACATCGGGTTCTGCTGTAGATCGTCTTTTCCAACTGTTAACACGTCACATCCTGACTGACAGCAGATCTGATCTAAAACTGTTTAATATACATTATGTTACAATGGGGCCACAGATCTGCCACAGAGGATGGAAAGCACCGCGATGTTCATACTTTACACTTCAGAGCGTGTTAAAAGGTTCCACAGCCAGTAACGACCTCTGTGACGGTTCAAGGACGGACCGCCACGGGCTGTAATGGGACCCGGCTTCAAGCTCTGAAGTGTTTTCGTGTTGTTCAAAGGTTAGCTAACTTAGCATATTATGCGGCTAATGTGGCTAGCAGGGTCAGTGAGGTTGGACTAACGTTGTGATCCCGAGGGACAGTGAAAAATACAACAACGCCGCGCTGTTGAGCCCGACATGTTCCTGCGGGGAAATGACTTCACCGCCACAGCCTTATGTTATAACGGTAGAGAATAATGCAACCAAATGACATCACTTACAGACTGTAGTTTACTTGCTGAGATAACATGAATATCAGATTGTACTCTGCAGGAATAATGGAAATTATTTTCCTTTTGCATATCAGCACCGGACATTAAACAAAACAAACATATCAGTCAGCCACTTCACTGCGTTTAATGCTGGCTCGAGCCGGGCGTCACTTGTGCGTGCCTCCGCTTTAGGAGTCAAACGGAGCCCGATCCAATGAGCGATGTCCCAGTCAATCGAACGCAGTTGATGCTTCGTCGCGCAGCTTCTGAAAGAGCGACTCATGCACGGAAGGACATGCACTTCGACTGACGCCTTGACTGCGCTCGACGTTACAGTAACAGCGATGCGCACTAGGGTCGTAAAATGCACAAGCGTATCCAATCGCATCTCGTTAATCAAAACGGTTTTATTGGAATCCAAAGTAAATGTAACAAAGATGGCGGCTGGACTTGATGAGCTTGTGGTCAGCTGTGTGTAGTGTCAGTAACACCATGTGTGTGTGTGTGAGAGCACTTTAACAACAGTGCTACAGAGTTGATGTGTAGAGACGTCACTTCGTCCCTGTTTGTGTGTGTGTAGGTCGGCAAGCTGTCGAAGAACAAGAAGAAGAAGCTGAAGAGGAAAGCGAAGCGTCAACAGAGGCTGTTGGAGGAGAGACTGGAGGATATTCAGGTACTGCAGTGCTGATAGAAAGGAACGTTTACATGCATTTAAGATGGAACATGTTACACACCTCAACGGCTGCTGACAACTCTGCCTTCTGATTGGCTGTTCAGGTGTGAGTTGACCTTTTAGTTGGCAGATGGCAGCAGTTATGCATTAAATTGTAGGTGAAGGCAGCAACGGCGAGGAAGAGCTCAAGGTTATTTATGAAACAGCAAACAACAACAACAAAAGAAGCTTCTCCATAATATTTTTTTATGTTAATGATGTGATTTTATTCTGTTTAAATTTATTTTATTTACCTCGTCATAGTTTTTAAATGTCCGTGTGCATCTCTTTGCACTTGTCTCACTGTATTAATACTATAATGTTACTAATATTAGTATTTATTACTGCTGTTGAGAAGCAGCTGTGTTACAGCAGCCAATCAGAGTGCAACAGGACGTGACAAAATGATCCCTCCAAAGTAAAAGTTTTCCTTTTTTTTGTCCTTGTGTTCAGAGGATGGAGGAGGAAGACGGTGTGTTGTTACACCCTGACGACACAGACAGTAACTGTGAGTGCACACTGATACACAATGTTACACACTTAAGTATTATGTATAAACGATGGGTGGATCAGTTCTGACGTCATTCAAATCTACTTGTACAGGTAAATCATCCACCAGCACAACAAAAAAAATATTTTTTCTGTCGCTACAAATACAACAGTTAAAGGAGACCTATCATGCTTTTCCACATTTTATAAATCTATGATGTTATAATGTTGGATGTTCATGTTAAACATGTTCAAAGCTTCAAAAAATGAGGTTAAAGAATTTATAAGAAATCCCTGAGAGCAGAAACATCAGGTTTCCTCATGTGAACTCTGTTTACAACTGATTTTTCTACCAACTCCTCCGTTCTCCGGGGGGGGCTTAAAGAGACAGGAGCGTCTACAGCTTGTTTCAGACAAAGGCTGAAATGAAGGCCTACATGAAGAGCCAGGATAAGAAACCAATATATTTTTTTTGAACTTTGAATTTAGCAAAGCTGCCACACAGGAGTCACAGAACTACAATATTAGACTGGAAAAGTTTAATAGGTCTCCTTTAAACATTAATTTCACTACATAACTTTATATAACTAAAGACTCTCTAAATGTAGTAACTGGTTGAATAAACATGTACTTCTCTATTATTCTCAGGCTCTCTGGTGCGTCCAACGGTAACAACAGTTCCTGCTCCACAGCCAACAGCAAAGTCAGCCCGGAATCCACCTGCTCCTGGTTGGAGGACAGGTGTAACGGCCACGCCCCTGGGCGGTTCTCCAGCCCCGCCTCCGGCCTATCAGGGTTCTCCAGCTCTGTGATGTCAGCGACGTCTGAGTCAGCACTTTCTACTCAGTCAGGATGCTCTAGCGGGCGAGACGGTGAGAAATCACACACAGATATGGGTATATTTTATGTTTTATCTGAAAAAGTACCTTACCCTAGTGTTTCTGCTCACCTTAGTGCGGCGCCCCGAGGCTTGTTGTTAATGACGCTGGCTATTGAAACAATCTGAGGCTGGCGTGGTACTGAATGACATCAGCACCAGCAGGTGTCTTCACTGTTGCTTTCCCTGGTCCCTGCTTTAAAACTGGGTCCACATATTCTAACATAGATGACCTCTTTCTGTTAGCGTTAAAGCAGACCTTTTATTTTGCTTTCACAGTCCTATATTGTAGTTCCGTGACTCCTGTGTGGCAGCTTTGCATGATTCAAAGTCCAAAAAAATTATTTTCTAGTTTATACTGACTCTTCATGTAGGCCTTCATTTCATTGTCTGAACAAGCTGTAGACGCTCCTGTCTCTTTAAGCCCCCCTCCCTCAAAGCTTGCTGTCTTCTGATTGGACCTGAGGCTTGTTACCCGGCTGTTGTTGTTGCTGGTCGGAACAGGCAAACTGAGCGTTGCCGTGGGAGCAGATGACCATATATGGAACACCGTCTCCGTCTGGCTCCTGGTGTCGTATTACAGAGCCGTTGGTAGAAAAAGACGTTCAGAACAGGAGGAAACCTGAGGTTTCTGCTCACAGAGACTTTTAAATACCTCATTATTTGAAGCTTTGGCCATGTTTAACATGAACATCCAACATTAGAACATTGTAGATTAATCATTAAATGTGGAAAAGCATGATAGGTCTCCTTTAACACATCCAGCCAGTCGACATTACTCGCCTACGTTAACTGTCATTTTAACAGGCTGATAAGTTTGTCCAGAGAACAACAGTCTGAAAACTAAATGTTCTCACCAGAGAAAGTGAACAGCCGACTCCTGATAAGCTTTTCAACGGCGCTGGTTAAATTTACACAGCGCCGAGGGTACGAGTCGGCTCTGGCCTGATTGACAGGTCGCCATGGTAACGACTCGTCAATCATAGATAACCCCGCCCTGAAACATTCTCTGCTTTGTGGCAAGATAGAGGAGACCACTCAGGTGGTGACCCACGCGTAGTAGAAGTATAACCGGTCGGGAAAAACACTTTTTAAACGTTATTTTGGGACAAAGTTGTCAAACTCTTTCAGCGAGTTTTATCAGCTTTTAATGCTGATTCTGTTCGTGTAGTTTTTATGTGCTGGTTACCAGTAAAAGTGCAGTTTATTTAGAGAGGAGTCTGGTCTTGTCAGTCCCAAATAACTGCCTGGAAGCGTTGCCAAGATGGCGTCCGAGTGGCAGGATTTGCCTAAAAGGACTTTGTTTCTGGTCTCTGTTCCTCTCAATGGGACCATAATTTACTAAATGAACATCATGCTGTGTTGAAGAAGACTTGAAACTAGTGACTGAGACCATAAACTCATCAGGAAAGTGTTTACTGGGGGAATAAATCAGCTGAGAAGGAGAAACATTTTCCCATTATTTCTAATGGAGCCGGACTTCTTTTTGCAACCAGAAGAGTCGCCCCCTGCTGGCCGTTTGATATAATGCGGGTTTCAGGGACATTCGTGTTCACATCAGATCGCTGACCGGAAGCTTCCCGCCTGATCTTGACTGAAACCTGGTGCTGAATTTTGGTCTGAGCCCAAATATTAAAGAAACACCTGTTTTCAGCTGCAGCAGGACGGAGCCACGATAATAAAACCTTTTTTTTTGGTCGATGTGGTGTGAGCTTTTCTCTGAGGCGTCTCTGACTCCGGGTTCACGCCCCTTCTGTTTGTGTGTTTCAGTGTTCAGCGCTTCAGACTTCGTCCTCAGTCCCCTGGATCCTCAGAACGCCCACAAGCTGAGAGTGAAGATCGCGGATCTGGGAAATGCATGCTGGGTGGTGAGACACCTTCGTTCGAGATCATCATCTCCTCCTCTTCCTCTCTGTAGTGTCAGTATGAACATCCAACCAATCACACGCCTCCTCTCTCTCTCTCTCTCTCTGCATGTCTCTCGTCCAGCACAAACACTTCACAGAGGACATTCAGACCCGACAGTACCGAGCTCTGGAGGTTCTGATTGGAGCAGAGTACGGACCGCCTGCTGACATCTGGAGCACCGCCTGCATGGTACGCACACACACACGCACACACACACACACACAGACAGCAGGCGTGATCACATGACAATGTGTTGACGTGTCGATTGGTGTTTCAGGCGTTTGAGTTGGCGACAGGAGATTATCTGTTTGAACCACATTCAGGAGAAGATTACACCAGAGACGAAGGTACCACACACACTACACACTACACACACACACACACTACACACACACACACACTACACACTACACACTACACACACACACACACTACACACTACACACACACACACACTACACACTACACACACACACACTACACACTACACACACACACACACTACACACTACACACACACACACACACACTACACACTACACACACACACACACTACACACTACACACACACACACACACACACTACACACACACACACACACACTACACACACACACTACTGCAGTATTACAGTACTACATGTTAGAGTAACACTCAGCGTGGAGCGCAGTACTGCTGTGTGTTAGAAAGTACTTCAGTGTGTATTTGTACTGTGTGTGTTCAGATCACATCGCTCACATCATCGAGCTGCTCGGCCCGATTCCTCTGCCCTTCGCTTTGTCTGGCAGGTACTCCAGAGAGTACTTCAACAGGAAAGGTGAGACAGGCTGTCAGACTGAGTCTTTTTCTATTTCTAAACACTACATTACCCATGAGCCTCAGCTGGTGCTGCGATGGAGAAAGAAGCCCACCAGAGGCGTTTAGCGTGCTGAAGCTAAATGTTACACTTTGTAGAAAGAACCGAATGTGAAGCTCTGTAATTGGCTGTTTTGGAGTGAAATGCACCTTGGGAGTCGTAGTCAACTTCTCTCCTTCAGGTTTTATATCTGCAGGCTTCTTTTTTTCTGTCTGTTCCCATCTCACCTCTCTGTTCCCGCCTCACCTCTCTGTTCCCGCCTCACCTGTCTGTTCCCGCCTCACCTGTCTGTTCCCGCCTCACCTCTCTCTACCTGTCTCAGGTGAGCTGCGTCACATCTCCAGCCTGAAGCCGTGGGCTCTGTTTGAGGTTCTGCTGGAGAAGTACGAATGGCCGCTGGATCAGGCGGCTCAGTTCAGCGACTTCCTGCTGACCATGTTGGATCTGCAGCCGGATCGCAGAGCGACAGCAGCGCAGTGTCTGCAGCATGCGTGGCTGCACACGTGAACACGCACGCACACCTGGTGGTTGAGGAGTGGTAGAAGTGTTTCACTCTGTCAGTGTTGAATTCATGCGATGCAGGAAACGGTCGCCTGACTGTCCGACAGGCTGACTGCAGGTGGAGTTTCTCAGTCAGACTGAATCCAAATGTTTAGCTGCAAACCGCCAACCTGTCAGTCCGTCTCCTAGGACGGTCTCACTTCCTGTCTGTGGCTCTCCGTTCCAAGCTCATTGGTTCCTACTTGAATTGTTAATTAACAATATTAATTTGTCATTTCAACATCCAGTAGTCTAATTCATGATGTTTATGCCAAGTACAGGAAGAATAAAAGTTTATCTACTCTGTAGACGTCAGTCGTTTGGATTCAGTCTGCCGCTCCTGCTGACCTTTGACCTCCAACCTTAAACCATCTGTTGAAGGTTCAGAAAACTTCTGTGGAGGTTTCGTTTCTCTCCTGCAGCGTCTTTAAAGTCCTGTGACGTTTTCTGTTTCCTGCTGATTTAAAATCTGTTTCTTTCTTTCTTGGTTCTCTGATTTTACTGGATTTTGTTTTTCTGTTTCTGTTAACTTCTGCTCACTTTATATTTAACTTCGCTTCGCTGTCTGTTTTTATGAAACCTTATTGATTATGAATCAGAACCTTCCTGATGACGATGATGAGTTTTGGTTTAGACTAGCACACTGTAGCTTCCTGACAGCAGCCGACCCTCACTGACTCTAAATAACAGTGTTGATCTGTGTAGCTCAGTCGTCCTCGGGCGACCTCTGACCTCCTCACCTGCTCTCACCTGTTTCTATGTTAATATAATAAATAGTGCCTTGAAATGACCCCGCCCCCTCCTCCCTGTCACAGTGACATCACCGGTGACATAAAGAGTTTTTTTTTCTACATGTGTCTGTCTGTGTGAAATGTCTCTTCTTCTGTGAAAATAAAGTTGACTGAAAGCTCGTCTGATTCGTTTCCTCTGACGCTCTGCAGAACGAAACCAGCAACCTGAGCGAGGGGGGAGAGTCCGGCTGCTGCCCTCTGCTGGTGAGAACGAACAAACACGAGTATCATCATGAAGGCTTCCTAAGCTGTAACTTACAGCTTTATAAATAGTTAATCACTTATTAATGCTCCATTGATCAGTTACACCTTAATGATACAGAATGTGAGGTTGTGATTGGTGATAAGTTGATTAATTGATTAGTCAATTGACAGAAAATTAATTAGCAAGTACTTTGCTAAGTGGTTAATTATTGATGCCAAACAGAGATTTCACATCCGTGCAGGAAGATGATGTCACTGTTATTGATCCCACCTGCTTATTAACAAGTACCATCAAAGACTTGGTGGATAAACAAGAACCACCAATTATGACTTAATGACTTGTTGCTGATCATCATGTGATGTCATAGAATAGTATAATGTCCGATAACTCTTCTGAGTGGCAGACAGAAAACTTTCCTACTACAGTGACATGTCATTTCAGTCCTGTTAAAAATACACCTGCACTGAATTGGATTTTTCCAGTTATGTATTTCATCATTAAAGATTTCTCTAGAAATACTGTTAAAATATTGTGTCGTTCTCGTGAGCTAAGTGTACTGTCACACCGCTATATGGTGCAGTATAGGATGTCATGTTACATTATAGTGTGTTGTCATAGTGAAGTGTGAGATGTCATAATATAGTGTGTTGTCATAGTGAAGTGTGAGATGTCATAATATAGTGTGTTGTCATAGTGAAGTGTGAGATGTCATAATATAGTGTGTTGTCATAGTGAAGTGTGAGACGTCATAGTGAAGTGTGAGACGTCATAGTGAAGTGTGAGACGTCATAGTGAAGTGTGAGATGTCATAGTGAAGTGTGAGACGTCATAGTGAAGTGTGAGACGTCATAGTGAAGTGTGAGATGTCATAGTGAAGTGTGAGACGTCATAGTGAAGTGTGAGACGTCATAGTGAAGTGTGAGACGTCATAGTGAAGTGTGAGATGTCATAGTGAAGTGTGAGATGTCATAGTATAGTGTGTTGTCATATGGCGCGTTCGAGACTGGTCGTAACTGGGATATTTCCCAGTTGAAACTTCCGACTTCCGACATCAAAGCGTTCCAGGTGCATGGTGGTGCGTGACGCCGAAAGTGAACGAAAATCATGGGTGACCATGACAAAGTGAACACACAGTTGCACCCTCAGCAGCTTTAGGTGTTAATTAAAAGGATGGCAGTTTAACTGCAACAACTGAAATAAATAGCCCTTACGTTACTAGTTATGTGTACCCCAAGTTGATATCCCTGAAGTAAGTCAATGTTGTCCGTTACACTTCCTAATGTTTTGGCATTTTTATTAATAACTTTTATGCAGAAAAGACTTTATGAGATTCTTTACTGTAGCCAGCTACCGTATGTGTAAAACATATTTCTACATCAATATACATACAGAACAAGTTTTACTGCATGATCCTATTTATTATTTTAATTCAAATACATAAAAATATACGTTTTGTTGCCTTTAGTTTATGGTTTACCATTTACAAAGTGAGCTTCCATGGGCGCTGACATTGTTTTCTGACGTCATTCAGCTGCTACTCGTGAAGTCGGGTACAAATTTTTCTCCGAGTTCACAAGTAGGAAATCCGACTTCAAGTGGCGTTCTGGGGTACTTTTCCTAGTTGGAGGTCGGAAATTTCCCAGTTCCGAGTTGCCGGGAACGCAGCAATAGTGAAGTGTGAGATGTCATCATAGTGAGGTGCAGTACAGTGTGCTGTCATAGTGAGCTGTAGTACAGTGTGCTGTCATAGTGAGCTGTAGTGTAGTGTGCCGTCAGTGAGGTGTAGTACAGTGTGCCGTCCTGCTATAGTTGATGCCACAAATGACACATCAGCAGGTTCAACAGGTTTAATATAAAAACAACCACAGAAACCAGGTGACTCTGGTTTAATGACGCCGTCCTCGCTCCTTTTTTTCTAGACACAGAAGCACAGGGAGGACGAACACAGACAGCTGTGGGAGGACAGTCTGCTGAGTGCAGCTTCCATTAAAAACAGTCCGTTTCAGTGTCACACAGTCCCGTCCTTAAGGTCAAAGGTCAGATGCTTCATTTCGACAGTTCATACTGCTGTTTGTCCTTCACTTCTTCTTACGGACTACTGTCCAACCGTCGTCTTCCTCCTGAGGAGGAGGAGGTGGAGGAGGATCTGTCCTGCTGACTGATGGACTGGCTGACTCACACTCCATGGCCTGAACACAGGAAGACATTCATCAGTAGAAACGACCACATGATCTCAGCATCTTCCATGACGGGTTCAGTCACAGATACAGCACATGCAAAGTGATATTTCTAGATGAATTAAAGTACTTTATGATTACTACACTACCAACAAAGTATCATTCTGTACAGTATTTCATCTCTACGTGCACTTTTCTACATCCTGTCTACAGTTTGTTCTTCTGGTTCTTAACGTGTTGAAACCAGTTGAGGTTCAGATGAACAGGATGTGTGAACAAGTTGTTTTTAAGCTCAGAGGAACTCTGCAGGACGCCGCGAACGTTTAGTATCTGATGATCGGGATTATTCTTCCAGTTCACTTGAGGCCTTTCCACTGTGGCACTTGGATTGAAAACATCAGTAAATGCAGGAACAGCAGATAATGTTTTATCATGTATAGTTCGATAATAATTTTGATTATGAAAAAAGAAATGAGCCGTCTAATAAAAAGGACAAACATAAATCATATTAAATCAAATTTGGTCCCCACAGTGATAACCGTCTCCCTCCGATCTACAGCAGATCAATAATATATTCAATATTTAGTTTACATGAATGTCAGTGTCGCGTGAAACAGGAACGTTTTCAGAGCTCAAATGATTATCCGATTAACAGGAAATAAACATTAATTAAACATTAATCGATTTGTTGTTTGATCATTTTCAAAGTAAAACCAGCTTCGGGAGCTTGTGATTGGTTCTACAGATTTTACAGACTGAACGATTGGACGGTGGCACAGTGGGACTGGCCAAAATACTAACTGGCCTTTTTATGTCACGTAAACATTTGGTAGCCAAACAGAAAGTTTACCCTGATTTGGCGCTTGGCGGGGGATCATTTGCAGCCCTGACTGAAAATGATCAACAGCTTTATCGATAATGAAAATAACTGATAGTTGAGACTGTGGACCGCGTGCTTCATCATTCTGTGACCCCTATGGGGGTCTTGAACCTCAGGTTGGGAACCACTCAACAGCCTTCATCACTGTCCTCTGACTCACCTGCGTGTGAAGCCGACCAATCAGTGCTCAGTGTGTGGCGGGTGAGACGTACCTGTGTGTCATCTTCACTGTCTTCATCAGACTGAGAGGGCGCAGCCGTGACCTTTGGCCTCTGACTCTTCCTCTGTGTCAGAGTGGTGACGGTGTGTTTGAGCTGCTGCAGCGCCCCCTGCTGCCACTGACCGAACATCTGCAGCAGACTGTCCGACACCTGCGGGCACGCAGAGGGTTAACGTGTGACATCACACAGCTACACCTGCAGAGAATAAACAAACTTCAAACACTTCTGTGTGTGTGTGTGTGTGTGTACCTGAGGTAAACTCCCATCATCCACCACTGTGTCGAACTCCTGATCCATCAGTTGAGCGATGAAGTCCTCGACCTCACAGCGCTGCAGGTCAGCTGATCACAAACACAGGTTCATACAGAAACAGATACCTGATACATTAGACAGAAGCTTCAGTACACGAATATTTTGGCAGCTTTTTAAGAAGAAGAAAAAATTCAGTTTGGTTTAAAAAATCCGGGTTTGTACAGATATTAACAGGCTGCATCATGTGGAGAGAACTATAAAAAAAAGGCTAGTTTCATGAGGTAGAGACAGGAATTTAAAAAATTGTATAAGTGGAAAATTTTAAAGGTTCCAAAACATATTTAAAAGAAAAATGGGAGAAAGAAGGACAAACATCCTCCCGCTCATGGAGAGAACACAGCTGGCAGAACATGGGGAGATATTTTATTACACCAGCACCCCAGAAATCTCGACATGTTGGAGAAAATAATGTCAATCATTTCCACATCTTCTGAGAGAGCCCCTCTATCACACCTTACCGGCACGGAGAAGATTTGTTGTTTTGTACTTTGGGAAAAGCTTTGTAAAGTATTTCCAAACGTCACAGTTTGTGGCCCAGTGCTGCCCGTCAGACGTGTGGCAGCACGCCGAGGCAGCGATTTAATGAAACGCAAGATCGTGTTCGACACGATCCTCCTTCATCGGGAGAGAAACGTTTCTACACGAGGGGAGTGTGTTTTTGACCCCTGGTGTATCTGCATGTTAAATGTACGTGTTAAATGCTAACGGGACAATTAATAACAAGTTAATTAAAAAACGAATAATTGCAGCTAATGATGAAGCTGGTTAGTTAACTTTAGTTTGACTTTTTCTAGCTTTCATTTTTTAAATCTTGCATTAAATTAAATTTCATTACTGCACATCACTTTAACATCAGACATGATGAGAGCAGATGAGCCGAGAGTTTCATCTGCACACCTGGAACATTAACTTCCAACAGGGACAGAACCGAAACCCAGGACTGAACGGGTCCAGGACTGAACGGGTCCAGGACTGAACGGGTCCAGGACTGAACGGGTCCAGGACTGAACGGGTCCAGGACTAAAGTATTCTGAAACACAGGACTGATAAGTTCTCTGTGTCGGGGCTGAGCTGCTCCACATTACACCTGTACACATGTAAACAAGTAATATGATTTAATTAATCTGTAATTTGAGATTTTTATTACATCACTAATTACAACTTTTACCTCTAATGTTCAGTTTTCATCCTGCTCTGAATTTATTTCTTAAAAGGGAATTATTTACTGTGTCCATAAAGAAGTAAGAGTACTGATAAAATCCTAAAGGTGCTGCTGTCAGGTCACCATGGTTACATACCATTGTCGTGAAAATACTGCTGGACCACATCCACCATCCAATCAGCTTTCTGCTGCCCGAACACGCCTCCGAAGCCGTTATCCACCGCGATCTGAGGAAACACACACAAACACGTCACATGACCGAAGGTTATCAGCTCGCCGACCATGAGCTGCTATGGGAACGGTCATGTGACTTACGTGGCTGTAGTGACACATTTTACATAAAAAAATCTGATAGGAATCCACAGAGTTAAATAAATAAACTTTCATTATTCATTCTCACTTTGCCCCTCAGACTTCTGACCATTACTGATAATCCTGGTGAGATTAGATAATAATCCATCTTTAATCTAAAAGGATTAATCGAAATTAAAAGAACCATCTTTTTTTAATCTACTCCAAATTTTCAATAATATCTAAAGTTTACTTTATATCGGAAAAAATTAAAGTCAGAAAGAAAAAAGTCAGAATTCTGGTTCTAGAACGATTCTGAGGTCACATTAACAGGGTTTTAGGGGGCGACGCCCAAAACATGCTGTGGAGCATCAGAACCAACCAAATGACTTCCTGCAGATCTAAAGGTTCGAGTTCCTCCAGCTGATCTTTGGCTGCTGGTTATTTATTATCTGCTCCAGCCGAAAATATCGGCCCAATATGATGTGAAATTACATATTTTTTCAGCGATGACGCAGTGAATACTGACGATTCTCTCTGACCAATCAGCAGTCTGCTGTGTTTACAAGTCACATGTTAGTATCTCCTCAGCTCGCTTGGAACCTCGACGGAGGTGAGACGATAAAAAGCACCTGGGAGCAGGTACAGGTCCAACATTTCTACAATGGGAACCCAAACAGAGCCGAGTGGAGCCGAGTGGAGCCGGTACCGTGGGGCGGAGATGGAGCTAAACATGGAGGACGGGATGACCCGGGTTCTGATTTGGATTCCCCCGTTTGAAAAGAGATTAAACTAAATGTCAGGGCAGAAAACTGTTTTCTTCTTACACGTATCATCCATTTATGCAAGTACTTCTCAGAGTGCTATTTTCATTTTATTATTAAGTCTTATATGTTGTTTAATCTGTCAACGTGTTCCTCTTATTATTCTCATCCTGCTGGTCTGTCCACATGTGTCGGGTTCAGGTCTGGGATGTGGACTTGTTTTCTGTTCCTCTCCTGTTTTGTCTGGGACCAGGCGGAGCTGTGGAAACGACGATGCAGCTCTGGTCTTAGGAGACAGAACCTCTGGTCCAGTTCAGTTTGTTCTTCTCTGTTAAATAAATTCTTTAAAGGCAGCGGTTGGTTGTAACTCAATTCTTTGCCTGACCTCTCACCAGGAATCTAATTTCCACGACACTGAATGCAGTCTGCTTGTGTTTGAACAGTCCGCTCTCTGAACGAGGCGGCCGATGAGTTAAAAGACACGACTTGTTGTAAATGACAGTAAAATAGTGTTTTTACAAGCAGCACAACAAACATCTCTGCTGTTCGCTGACGCAGAGCCAATAACATCTTATTCAGCAGAATAAACTTCACTGCATCAAAGTATTAATTAATCTGACTCCTGATTAAACTGTCCGACGTACTTGAGGCTCTTTTGCAGAAACAGAATCTGCAAATGATCTTAAATGATGTTTTGTTTGCCACTTCAGGGAAAATCAGTCAGACTGGTGTTTTTATTCTGAAAGGCTTAAAGGCTGTAAAACAGCAGCAGCCTGTTGGTTTCATCCTGCAGATTCTCCCTCAGCTCTGGTTTAGAGATCACAGCAGGAACCTGGGCTGTTTTATCTGAGCTCGTGAAAAGTTGACTTCTTAGTCCGTGACCTTCTGCACTCTGGCTGCTGCCGTCTCGGTTCCCACAGACGTAACTCTGGATTTTCTCTGGTGACTGGCGTTGTCATGACAATTATTGCTCCTGTTGTCTTGTTTGGGTTCTGATTGGTTACACCACCAGAAAAACCATAGATACGTCCTCATTTCGAGTCTCCGTCTTTCCCGTTGAAATAGTGGCATTTTGAGCGAACCAAAGTTTGTCAGTCACAAAATCGACTTGTTTTTTGCTGAAAATGAGTAAAAACCTGCTTTAAACTAGACATTTAGTTTAGTTGCTAAACTACAAGTGAACGAAATTTAAATTAATCTGACTGACGACCTTGGGAGTTATATTGCCCGCAAAATCTGCTTCCATCGACTCACAACCTAAGAAGCAGAGTGAGCTTCAGCCGCAGGGTCACATTTACTTTGACTTCAGTGGAAAACAAAATAAAGTGACTTTTGGCTTTCAAATGACCAGTGTGACCGATTACTGAACCTATAAACATGGTCTTCATATTATTTTAAAGGATATTTTAAGCTACTTTTACAATTTGTTTTAGCATTTAACCCTGCTGAAACATTTGTTCACACCTATTTTTAGAGAGTTGGGTTCTCAAAGGATAAATAAAGGATTTAAAATGAGCGCAGGTGTTTCCTGTTTCTATGTAAACCGACGCAAACTGAGAGAATAAATTAATGATCTAATATTAATACACAAACATCAGATTCTAGTGAAACACCGACAGGTAACTTTTACTTTTGGTACTTTTAAGTACGTTTTGCTGATAATCCTTATAGACTTTTAAGGGTTTGAAAGGACGACTTTTACTGTGGTGGAGTATTTTCTCAGTGTGATTCTCACAGCTCTGACTGAAGGAGCGAAATATTTACAACCACTGAGGCTGTGGAGCCTGTTAGCTTTAGCCTGTTAGCTTTAGCCTGTTAGCTTTAGCCTGTTAGCTTTAGCCTGTTAGCTTGAGCGCGTTAGCAGCGTCCGTTCTGGTTCTGACCCGCAGCGGCAGCCTGTCCGCGTGCCCCCCCCACCTGTCTCTCCACCTTCCATGTTTACCTGTAGAACCGGCCAGGTGTGAAGAACCGCTCGGACTCCCTCAGCGAAGAGCTCACGTGAAGCTGCGGACGCCGCCATGTTGGATCTGACAGACGGAAGCAGCCGAGTGAAGAAACGTCCATCCAGATCAGACAGGAGCAGCTGATCCGGATCCCGGAGGGACCGAACTGGTTTATTGATGACTAACTGCATTAATTAAAGCCGAACAGCTGGTGGAGCCGCTGCGTCTGTTTCATTCTGCGTCTGATGAAGAGATTAAAATAAGTTTTCATGTTTTATTATTTTCACAGGAGGACAAACGGACAAATTTGCACACAGAGAAGCAGAATAAAAAACAATGAAAGCCTATTAATTAATAAAATAAAATAAAATAAATGGCTTATTGTCTCTGTTCTGTTGTTGTTTGGATTAAACTGTCAAACTGAAGATGTTTTACAGAAAGACAGTAAATAATACTAACAAACGTTTTTAATTACTGTAATTACAGTTAAAGAACCTCTCAGACTGGCTGATTATTAAAGGATGGATATGGATCAAATGTATGGAAATATGATCATGAAACTGTTTATAATTGATAATAATCAAATGTGGTTCTGTTTAACTGCTTTATCAGCCCCCGTTATTTTTTTCGATTATTATTTTAAACTATTATTTATAAGATGTTTTGCGATCATTGTTTTAATTATTATGCGCATTATTATTTGATCATTATTTTTAATAATTACTTGGATTATTATTTCATAGCGTCTCCACTGCAGAAACCGACCTGTTCAGGTGTGACCTCGCAGCTCAGGTGTGATGGCAGCAGTCTCCAGCAGGGGGCAGCAGCTGATCTGGTATATTCAGTTTGCAGTTACGGCTGAGGAGGAAACACCCTGACGTACTTGTGCTGCAGTATTTAAATAGTATTAGGAATCGTCCCAACAGGAATCTCTGCTTTGTGTTGAAAGGTGGTGGGGACAGATCAGCACGATACACTTAGCTCACAAAGACAAGACGAGAAGATGTTTTGTAATGAAATATATAAATGTGGGTTCCCAGAGAAGATTTTGACCATTAAACACTTGATTTCCTGAATTCTGGAAATAATTTGAACAACAATTTATGGTGGAAATGTCTTTATTTATATAAAGAGAGACACAAAATTCAAGTGGCAGGTAACAACTGAAAATAAAACAATACAATAGAATATAATTCAGTAATCAGCAGCTGTTTCTATTAGCATGTTTTCTTTTTGTGCATTTTCATTTGTTAGTTATGATTTCTTGTTGCTATTTTTCAGAGTGGTGAGGACATGTCCCCACAGACAGTAAGTCATATCACTGGAGGAAGCCACCCCGCTGGTTTGATCCTCAGTTGTTGTTTTAAGTTTCTACACAGAGCTCAAGTCGGTCTCCTCTCCAAAACAAGCTGAACAGCTGATTACAGCAGGTAATATTATGATTAGAGAAAGAAATGTTGCATGGAGGAAAGCTCAAGCTACAAACTCTATTGCTGACTGGACTGCTTTCAGAACATTAAGAAATAAATGCACAAGCATGACCAGAAAAGCAAAATCAGATTACTATCTAAAAAATGTGTCTGAAAATCTCAATAACCCCTCTAAATTCTGGAAGCAAATTAAGTCTCTGTCTGGTTCCAATTCTTCTTCAGGTCTTCCACAATGTATCTTCGTAAATTCAGTTGAAATTAAAAACAAAATCGACATAATTGGACATTTTAATAATCATTTTGTATCAGCTGGCTGCATTTTCAATGAGTCCAAATCAAGTTATCATTGTTCTGACTCCAGCACTGAAGCACCACCAGAAACCTTTGTTTTTAAACCCATTTTAAAAGAGGATGTCTGTATTGCTCTTAAAGCGATTGACCCGAAAAAAAACATCAGGACCAGACACCCTTGAACCTTTCTTATTAAAGGTTGCAGCTGAAATTATAGCTAATCCTATAGCATACATTTTTAATTGTAGTCTGCAGACAAACTCAATTCCCAAATTATGGAAAGCAGCCTATGTGCTTCCTTTGCTAAAGGGTGGCGACCCTTCAGATCTTCACAATTATAGGCCAATTTCCAAACTCTCTATTCTTGCAAAAATTTTGGAAGCTCAAGTAAACTGTCAATTAAAAGAATACTTAGCAGAGCACAACATTCTAACTGATGTACAGTCAGGTTTTAGAGCTGGACACAGCACTGTTACAGCAACTTTGATATTATTAAATGACATTATAAATGCCCTGGACAAAAAGCAACACTGCGCTGCCCTATTTGTGGATCTGTCCAAAGCATTTGACTCTGTTGACCATGAGCTATTGCTAAATAGATTAAGCATTGGTATCAGAAACGCAGAACTTAATTGGTTCAAAAACTATCTTACAGAACGAACATAATGTGTTTCCATAGATGGTCTTAAATCAGACTTTTTAGAGATCTCCAAGGGTGTTCCTCAAGGTTCGATTTTAGCTCCTATTTTATTTTCTATATTCATATATAATATTGGAAAGGATGTGCAAACTGCTAAAATGCATCTTTATGCAGATGATACTGTGATATATTCAGTTGCCCCTTCATTGAACCAAGCCATAAATTACCTTCAGTTAGCCTTTCAACAGCTTCAAGTCTCACTACACGGCCTCAAGTTAGTGCTAAACACGAAGAAAACCAAATGTATGACGTTTTTAAGGGCTCGTTCCCAATCCCCAGATAATATAACTATTAACACACTAAATGGGGTCTTAATTGAAAATGTTTCATCATATAAGTATTTAGGTTTTTGGCTAGACAACAAACTTTCTTTTAAAGTTCATGTTGAAAAGCTGGTAAAAAAGCTGAAACTAAGGCTGGGGTTTTACTTTAGAAATAAGGCTTGCTTTAACATGTTAGCCAGAAAAAAACTTGTGCAGACGACCTTTTTAAGTGTTTTGGACTATGGTGATGTTGTCTACATGCATGCTGCCTCTAGTACTCTCCATCTTTTAGATTCTGTGTACCATAGTGCTCTGCGCTTTTTAACTAACTCCTATTCCCGTACTCATCATTGTACACTGTATGAACTGGTAGGCTGGCCGTCACTAAGTCTACGTAGACAAATTCATTTGCATATTTTTCTATACAAGGCCATGTTGGGTAAACTGCCGGCATATTTATGTAATCTCCTCAAGAAGAATTCCAACAGTTTTCATCTCCGTTCCACCAGGTGGCTCTCTTACCAGGTTCCAAGGGTTTTTACTGAGCTGGGAAAAAAAGCCTTCTCTTACTTTGCGCCATGGTCTTGGAATAATTTGCAAAACTTGCTACATCCAAATGATCTAGTCCCATTAAATGAATTTAAGGCCATGTTAAAATGCCATGTAACTCATAAATGTAACTGCCACATGTGACCTGTTCCTTTCCTTTATGTGTGAAGCTTGTTGGTTTGTTTTGTATTTGTTATCGAAATTGTAACTGGTGTGCTGTCTTGGCCAGGTCTCCCTCGGAAAAGAGATTTCGGTCTCAAGGGACTTCCTGGTTAAATAAAGGTTAAATAAATAAAAAAAAATAATAAAATAAAGCTCGTTAAACATCCTGTTTCTCCGACACTCAGGCGACACAGACGTGATGCTGCAGCTGATTGGTTAGAAATGTTTAAATAACCTTCCAAACTGGCGTCACTTTGGAACCATCCATGCAGGCTTTGGTCGGCTTCACTGTTTCAACTCTGGCTCCTTGCAGGTCCCCAACGTCCCCAACATCCCCAACGTCCCCAATATCCCCAATGTCCCCAACGTCCCCAATATCCCCAAAACTCCAGATTGAAAGATTTATTAAAAAAATGGTTCTCATCCCTCCAGCAGGTAGTGGTGAAGTCAAGACCGCCCAAATCGAGACCAAGTCAAGACCAAGACCAGAGTTTATCAAGACCGAATCAAGGCCAAGACCCTTGCAACTGGGACGGTTTCATCCACATCTTTGCTGGGCAGATCCAAAATCTGATTGCAATCCATCGTGGTTTTTCCAGGCTACATGCAAATCAGGGTCGACCCCTCACCATCTGGAATAAGGTGGCAATGGACCTAGCCCTCGTCTTTAACTGTCAAAAGAGCCAGAAAAACAACTTCTTCTGCACTTATGCCGTGTTATGGGAACTGAAACAGTTTAGCTGACCCACAAAAAATGGCTCAATAGACATTTGAACTAACTCTTTTTAATGGTCTTTTATGAACATGTTAGACTGTGCTATGACGGCCTGGTGAAGTAAAGATTATAGATCTCTCTTGTACTAACTGCCAACAAAGTGCACTATCCGCCTAAATCTTTGTGTATTAATATATAAAGTGGAATTTTGACTCAGCGTAATCATTTCTTCGGGTGGCATCCCTTCCTGAATCCTGGATAGCTCAGTCGGTAGAGCATCAGACTTTTAAACTGAGAGTCCAGGGTTCAAGTCCCTGTTCAGGTGAGTAGTTTATTGGGCCTGCAATTGTCATCATTCATGGATGGATACTGCCAACATGCACGTTATATCCACAAGTTTAAAAGGCCCACTTTACCCTAGACATTGGGAAAGTTTCATCCACATGTTTGCTGGTCAAATACCAAATCTGATTGCAATCTATCTTGCAAGTATGGTGCATTTGGACAGAACTTGCGGACATACTGCGGACATGGATGTTACGTCCACAAGTCTAAAAGGCCCACTTTACCCTTGACATTGGGACGCTTTCATCCACACCTTTGCTGGTCAGATCCAAAATCTGATTGCAATCCACCCTTTCATCCACGTCTTTGCCCACTTTACCGTGAGGCCTAGACATTGGGAAAGTTTCATCCACATGTTTGCTGGTCAAATCCCAAATCTGATTGCAATGTATCTTGCAAGTATGGTGCATTTGGACAGAACTTGCGGACATACTGCGGACATGGATGTTACGTCCACAAGTCTAAAAGGCCCACTTTACCCTTTACATTGGGACGCTTTCATCCACATCTTTGCTGGGCAGATCCAAAATCTGATTGCAATCCACCCTTTCATCCACATCTTTGCCCACTTTACCGTAGGCCTAGACATTGGGAAAGTTTCATCCACATGTTTGCTGGTCAAATCCCAAATCTGATTGCAATGTATCTTGCAAGTATGGTGCATTTGGACAGAACTTGCAGACATACTGCGGACATGGATGTTACGTCCACAAGTCTAAAAGGCCCACTTTACCCTTGACATTGGGACGCTTTCATCCACATCTTTGCTGGGCAGATCCAAAATCTGATTGCAATCCATCGTGGTTTTCCCAGGCTACATGCAAATCAGGGTCGACCCCTCACCATCTGGAATAAGGTGGCAATGGACCTAGCCCTCGTCTTTAACTGTCAAAAGAGCCAGAAAAACAACTTCTTCTGCACTTATGCCGTGTTATGGGAACTGAAACAGTTTAGCTGACCCACAAAAATGGCTCAATAGACATTTGAACTAACTCTTTTAATGGTCTTTTATGAACATGTTAGACTGTGCTATGACGGCCTGGTGAAGTAAAGATTATAGATCTCTCTTGTACTAACTGCCAACAAAGTGCACTATCCGCCTAAATCTTTGTGTATTAATATATAAAGTGGAATTTTGACTCAGCGTAATCATTTCTTCGGTGGCATCTCTTCCTGAATCCTGGATAGCTCAGTCGGTAGAGCATCAGACTTTTAAACTGAGAGTCCAGGGTTCAAGTCCCTGTTCAGGTGAGTAGTTTATTGGGCCTGCAATTGTCATCATTCATGGATGGATACTGCCAACATGCACGTTATATCCACAAGTTTAAAAGGCCCACTTTACCCTAGACATTGGGAAAGTTTCATCCACATGTTTGCTGGTCAAATCCCAAATCTGATTGCAATGTATCTTGCAAGTATGGTGCATTTGGACAGAACTTGCAGACATACTGCGGACATGGATGTTACGTCCACAAGTCTAAAAGGCCCACTTTACCCTTGACATTGGGACGCTTTCATCCACATCTTTGCTGGGCAGATCCAAAATCTGATTGCAATCCATCGTGGTTTTCCCAGGCGACATGCAAATCAGGGTCGACCCTCACCGCCTGGAATAAGGTGGCAATGGACCTAGCCCTCGCCTTTAACTGTCAAAAGAGCCAGAAGTGTATTAACATATAAAGTGGAATTTTGACTCAGCGTAATCGTTTCTTCAGGTGGCATCTCTTCCTGAAGCCTGGATAGCTCAGTCGGTAGAGCATCAGAGTTTTAATCTGAGGGTCCAGGGTTCAAGTCCCTGTTCAGGCGACTAGTTTATTGGGCCTGCTATTGTCATCATTCATGGATGGATACTGCCAACATGCACGTTATATCCACAAGTTTAAAAGGCCCACTTTACCCTAGACATTGGGAAAGTTTCATCCACATGTTTGCTAGTCAAATACCAAATCTGATTGCAATCTATCTTGCAAGTATGGTGCATTTGGACAGAACTTAGCGGACATACTGCGGACATGGATGTTACGTCCACAAGTCTAAAAGGCCCACTTTACCCTTGACATTGGGACGCTTTCATCCACACCTTTGCTGGTCAGATCCAAAATCTGATTGCAATCCACCCTTTCATCCACATCTTTCCCCACTTTACCGTAGGCCTAGACATTGGGAAAGTTTCATCCACATGTTTGCTGGTCAAATCCCAAATCTGATTGCAATGTATCTTGCAAGTATGGTGCATTTGGACAGAACTTGCGGACATACTCGCGGACATGGATGTTACGTCCACAAGTCTAAAAGGCCCACTTTACCCTTGACATTGGGACGCTTTCATCCACATCTTTGCTGGGCAGATCCAAAATCTGATTGCAATCCATCGTGGTTTTCCCAGGCGACATGCAAATCAGGGTCGACCCCTCACCGTCTGGAATAAGGTGGCAATGGACCTAGCCCTCGTCTTTAACTGTCAAAAGAGCCAGAAGTGTATTAACATATAAAGTGGAATTTTGACTCAGCGTAATCGTTTCTTCAGGTGGCATCTGTTCCTGAAGCCTGGATAGCTCAGTCGGTAGAGCATCAGACTTTTAATCTGAGGGTCCAGGGTTCAAGTCCCTGTTCAGGCGACTAGTTTATTGGGCCTGCTATTGTCATCATTCATGGATGGATACTGCCAACATGCACGTTATATCCACAAGTTTAAAAGGCCCACTTTACCCTAGACATTGGGAAAGTTTCATCCACATGTTTGCTAGTCAAATACCAAATCTGATTGCAATCTATCTTGCAAGTATGGTGCATTTGGACAGAACTTGCGGACATACTGCGGACATGGATGTTACGTCCACAAGTCTAAAAGGCCCACTTTACCCTTGACATTGGGACGCTTTCATCCACACCTTTGCTGGTCAGATCCAAAATCTGATTGCAATCCACCCTTTCATCCACATCTTTCCCCACTTTACCGTAGGCCTAGACATTGGGAAAGTTTCATCCACATGTTTGCTGGTCAAATCCCAAATCTGATTGCAATGTATCTTGCAAGTATGGTGCATTTGGACAGAACTTGCGGACATACTGCGGACATGGATGTTACGTCCACAAGTCTAAAAGGCCCACTTTACCCTTGACATTGGGACGCTTTCATCCACATCTTTGCTGGGCAGATCCAAAATCTGATTGCAATCCATCGTGGTTTTCCCAGGCGACATGCAAATCAGGGTCGACCCCTCACCGTCTGGAATAAGGTGGCAATGGACCTAGCCCTCGTCTTTAACTGTCAAAAGAGCCAGAAAAACAACTTCTTCTGCACTTATGCCGTGTTATGGGAACTGAAACAGTTTAGCTGACCCACAAAAAATGGCTCAATAGACATTTGAACTAACTCTTTTTAATGGTCTTTTATGAACATGTTAGACTGTGCTATGACGGCCTGGTGAAGTAAAGATTATAGATCTCTCTTGTACTAACTGCCAACAAAGTGCACTATCCGCCTAAATCTTTGTGTATTAATATATAAAGTGGAATTTTGACTCAGCGTAATCATTTCTTCGGGTGGCATCTCTTCCTGAATCCTGGATAGCTCAGTCGGTAGAGCATCAGACTTTTAAACTGAGAGTCCAGGGTTCAAGTCCCTGTTCAGGTGAGTAGTTTATTGGGCCTGCAATTGTCATCATTCATGGATGGATACTGCCAACATGCACGTTATATCCACAAGTTTAAAAGGCCCACTTTACCCTAGACATTGGGAAAGTTTCATCCACATGTTTGCTGGTCAAATCCCAAATCTGATTGCAATGTATCTTGCAAGTATGGTGCATTTGGACAGAACTTGCAGACATACTGCGGACATGGATGTTACGTCCACAAGTCTAAAAGGCCCACTTTACCCTTGACATTGGGACGCTTTCATCCACATCTTTGCTGGGCAGATCCAAAATCTGATTGCAATCCATCGTGGTTTTCCCAGGCGACATGCAAATCAGGGTCGACCCCTCACCGTCTGGAATAAGGTGGCAATGGACCTAGCCCTCGTCTTTAACTGTCAAAAGAGCCAGAAGTGTATTAACATATAAAGTGGAATTTTGACTCAGCGTAATCGTTTCTTCAGGTGGCATCTCTTCCTGAAGCCTGGATAGCTCAGTCGGTAGAGCATCAGAGTTTTAATCTGAGGGTCCAGGGTTCAAGTCCCTGTTCAGGCGACTAGTTTATTGGGCCTGCTATTGTCATCATTCATGGATGGATACTGCCAACATGCACGTTATATCCACAAGTTTAAAAGGCCCACTTTACCCTAGACATTGGGAAAGTTTCATCCACATGTTTGCTAGTCAAATACCAAATCTGATTGCAATCTATCTTGCAAGTATGGTGCATTTGGACAGAACTTGCGGACATACTGCGGACATGGATGTTACGTCCACAAGTCTAAAAGGCCCACTTTACCCTTGACATTGGGACGCTTTCATCCACACCTTTGCTGGTCAGATCCAAAATCTGATTGCAATCCACCCTTTCATCCACATCTTTCCCCACTTTACCGTGAGGCCTAGACATTGGGAAAGTTTCATCCACATGTTTGCTGGTCAAATCCCAAATCTGATTGCAATGTATCTTGCAAGTATGGTGCATTTGGACAGAACTTGCGGACATACTCGCGGACATGGATGTTACGTCCACAAGTCTAAAAGGCCCACTTTACCCTTGACATTGGGACGCTTTCATCCACATCTTTGCTGGGCAGATCCAAAATCTGATTGCAATCCATCGTGGTTTTCCCAGGCGACATGCAAATCAGGGTCGACCCCTCACCGTCTGGAATAAGGTGGCAATGGACCTAGCCCTCGTCTTTAACTGTCAAAAGAGCCAGAAGTGTATTAACATATAAAGTGGAATTTTGACTCAGCGTAATCATTTCTTCAGGTGGCATCTGTTGCTGAAGCCTGGATAGCTCAGTCGGTAGAGCATCAGACTTTTAATCTGAGGGTCCAGGGTTCAAGTCCCTGTTCAGGCGACTAGTTTATTGGGCCTGCTATTGTCATCATTCATGGATGGATACTGCCAACATGCACGTTATATCCACAAGTTTAAAAGGCCCACTTTACCCTAGACATTGGGAAAGTTTCATCCACATGTTTGCTAGTCAAATACCAAATCTGATTGCAATCTATCTTGCAAGTATGGTGCATTTGGACAGAACTTGCGGACATACTGCGGACATGGATGTTACGTCCACAAGTCTAAAAGGCCCACTTTACCCTTGACATTGGGACGCTTTCATCCACACCTTTGCTGGTCAGATCCAAAATCTGATTGCAATCCACCCTTTCATCCACATCTTTCCCCACTTTACCGTGAGGCCTAGACATTGGGAAAGTTTCATCCACATGTTTGCTGGTCAAATCCCAAATCTGATTGCAATGTATCTTGCAAGTATGGTGCATTTGGACAGAACTTGCGGACATACTGCGGACATGGATGTTACGTCCACAAGTCTAAAAGGCCCACTTTACCCTTGACATTGGGACGCTTTCATCCACATCTTTGCTGGGCAGATCCAAAATCTGATTGCAATCCATCGTGGTTTTCCCAGGCGACATGCAAATCAGGGTCGACCCTCACCGTCTGGAATAAGGTGGCAATGGACCTAGCCCTCGTCTTTAACTGTCAAAAGAGCCAGAAGTGTATTAACATATAAAGTGGAATTTTGACTCAGCGTAATCGTTTCTTCAGGTGGCATCTCTTCCTGAAGCCTGGATAGCTCAGTCGGTAGAGCATCAGACTTTTAATCTGAGGGTCCAGGGTTCAAGTCCCTGTTCAGGCGACTAGTTTATTGGGCCTGCTATTGTCATCATTCATGGATGGATACTGCCAACATGCACGTTATATCCACAAGTTTAAAAGGCCCACTATACCCTAGACATTGGGAAAGTTTCATCCACATGTTTGCTAGTCAAATCCCAAATCTGATTGCAATCTATCTTGCAAGTATGGTGCATTTGGACAGAACTTGCGGACATACTGCGGACATGGATGTTACGTCCACAAGTCTAAAAGGCCCACTTTACCCTTGACATTGGGACGCTTTCATCCACACCTTTGCTGGTCAGATCCAAAATCTGATTGCAATCCACCCTTTCATCCACATCTTTGCTCACTTTACCCTAGGCCTAGACATTGGGAAAGTTTCATCCACATGTTTGCTGGTCAAATCCCAAATCTGATTACAATGTATCTTGCAAGTATGGTGCATTTGGACAGAACTTGCGGACATACTGCGGACATGGATGTTACGTCCACAAGTCTAAAAGGCCCACTTTACCCTTTACATTGGGACGCTTTCATCCACATCTTTGCTGGGCAGATCCAAAATCTGATTGCAATCCACCCTTTCATCCACGTCTTTGCCCACTTTACCGTAGGCCTAGACATTGGGAAAGTTTCATCCACATGTTTGCTGGTCAAATCCCAAATCTGATTGCAATGTATCTTGCAAGTATGGTGCATTTGGACAGAACTTGCGGACATACTGCGGACATGGATGTTACGTCCACAAGTCTAAAAGGCCCACTTTACCCTTGACATTGGGACGCTTTCATCCACATCTTTGCTGGGCAGATCCAAAATCTGATTGCAATCCATCGTGGTTTTCCCAGGCGACATGCAAATCAGGGTCGACCCCTCACCGTCTGGAATAAGGTGGCAATGGACCTAGCCCTTGTCTTTGACTGTCAAAAGGGCCAGAAGTGTATTAACATATAAAGTGGTATTTTGACTCAGCGTAATTGTTTCTTCAGGTGGCATCTGTTTCTTCAGGTGGCATCTGTTCCTGAAGCCTGGATAGCTCAGTCGGTAGAGCATCAGACTTTTAATCTGAGGGTCCAGGGTTCAAGTCCCTGTTCAGGCGACTAGTTTATTGGGCCTGCTATTGTCATCATTCATGGATGGATACTGCCAACATGCACGTTATATCCACAAGTTTAAAAGGCCCACTTTACCCTAGACATTGGGAAAGTTTCATCCACATGTTTGCTAGTCAAATACCAAATCTGATTGCAATCTATCTTGCAAGTATGGTGCATTTGGACAGAACTTGCGGACATACTGCGGACATGGATGTTACGTCCACAAGTCTAAAAGGCCCACTTTACCCTTGACATTGGGACGCTTTCATCCACACCTTTGCTGGTCAGATCCAAAATCTGATTGCAATCCACCCTTTCATCCACGTCTTTGCCCACTTTACCGTAGGCCTAGACATTGGGAAAGTTTCATCCACATGTTTGCTGGTCAAATCCCAAATCTGATTGCAATGTATCTTGCAAGTATGGTGCATTTGGACAGAACTTGCGGACATACTGCGGACATGGATGTTACGTCCACAAGTCTAAAAGGCCCACTTTACCCTTTACATTGGGACGCTTTCATCCACATCTTTGCTGGGCAGATCCAAAATCTGATTGCAATCCACCCTTTCATCCACATCTTTGCCCACTTTACCGTAGGCCTAGACATTGGGAAAGTTTCATCCACATGTTTGCTGGTCAAATCCCAAATCTGATTGCAATGTATCTTGCAAGTATGGTGCATTTGGACAGAACTTGCAGACATACTGCGGACATGGATGTTACGTCCACAAGTCTAAAAGGCCCACTTTACCCTTGACATTGGGACGCTTTCATCCACATCTTTGCTGGGCAGATCCAAAATCTGATTGCAATCCATCGTGGTTTTCCCAGGCGACATGCAAATCAGGGTCGACCCCTCACCGTCTGGAATAAGGTGGCAATGGACCTAGCCCTTGTCTTTGACTGTCAAAAGGGCCAGAAGTGTATTAACATATAAAGTGGTATTTTGACTCAGCGTAATTGTTTCTTCAGGTGGCATCTGTTCCTGAAGCCTGGATAGCTCAGTCGGTAGAGCATCAGACTTTTAATCTGAGGGTCCAGTGTTCAAGTCCCTGTTCAGGCGACTAGTTTATTGGGCCTGCTATTGTCATCATTCATGGATGGATACTGCCAACATGCACGTTATATCCACAAGTTTAAAAGGCCCACTATACCCTAGACATTGGGAAAGTTTTATCCACATGTTTGCTAGTCAAATCCCAAATCTGATTCCAATCTATCTTGCAAGTATGGTGCATTTGGACAGAACTTGCAGACATACTGCGGACATGGATGTTACGTCCACAAGTCTAAAAGGCCCACTTTACCCTTGACATTGGGACGCTTTCATCCACATCTTTGCTGGTCAGATCCAAAATCTGATTGTAATCCATCGTGGTTTTCCCAGGCGACATGCAAATCAGGGTCGACCCCTCACCGTCTGGAATAAGGTGGCAATGGACCTAGCCCTCGTCTTTAACTGTCAAAAGAGCCAGAAGTGTATTAACATATAAAGTGACTCAGGGTAATCGTTTCTTCAGGTAGCATCTCTTCCTGAAGCCTGGATAGCTCAGTCGGAAGAGCATCAGACTTTTAATCTGAGGGTCCAGGGTTCATGTCCCTGTTCAGGCGACTAGTTTATTGGGCCTGCTATTGTCATCATTCATGGATGGATACTGCCAACATGCACGTTATATCCACAAGTTTAAAAGGCCCACTATACCCTAGACATTGGGAAAGTTTCATCCACATGTTTGCTAGTCAAATCCCAAATCTGATTCCAATCTATCTTGCAAGTATGGTGCATTTGGACAGAACTTGCAGACATACTGCGGACATGGATGTTACTACCACAAGTCTAAAAGGCCCACTTTACCCTTGACATTGGGACGCTTTCATCCACATCTTTGCTGGTCAGATCCAAAATCTGATTGCAATCCATCGTGGTTTTCCCAGGCGACATGCAAATCAGGGTCGACCCCTCACCGTCTGGAATAAGGTGGCAATGGACCTAGCCCTCGTCTTTAACTGTCAAAAGGGCCAGAAGTGTATTAACATATAAAGTGGTATTTTGACTCAGGGTAATCGTTTCTTCAGGTGGCATCTCTTCCTGAAGCCTGGATAGCTCAGTCGGTAGAGCATCAGACTTTTAATCTGAGGGTCCAGGGTTCAAGTCCCTGTTCAGGTGACTACTTTATTGGGCCTGCTATTGTCATCATTCATGGATGGATACTGCCAACATGCAAGTTATATCCACAAGTTTAAAAGGCCCACTTTACCCTAGACATTGGGAAAGTTTCATCCACATGTTTGCTGGTCAAATCCCAAATCTTATTCCAATCTATCTTGCAAGTATGGTGCATTTGGACAGAACATGCAGACATACTGCGGACATGGATGTTACGTCCACAAGTCTAAAAGGCCCACTTTACCCTTGACATTGGGACGCTTTCATCCACATCTTTGCTGGTCAGATCCAAAATCTGATTGTAATCCATCGTGGTTTTCCCAGGCGACATGCAAATCAGGGTCGACCCCTCACCGTCTGGAATAAGGAGGCAATGGACCTAGCACTTGTCTTTGACTGTCAAAAGGGCCAGAAGTGTATTAACATATAAAGTGGTATTTTGACTCAGCGTAGTTGTTTCTTCAGGTGGCATTGCTTCCCGAAGCCTGGATAGCTCAGTCGGTAGAGCATCAGACTTTTAATCTGAGGGTCCAGGGTTCAAGTCCCTGTTCAGGCGACTAGTTTATTGGGCCTGCTATTGTCATCATTCATGGATGGATACTGCCAACATGCACGTTATATCTACAAGTTTAAAAGGCCCACTTTACCCTAGACATTGGGAAAGTTTCATCCACATGTTTGCTGGTCAAATCCCAAATCTGATTCCAATCTATCTTGCAAGTATGGTGCATTTGGACAGAACTTGCAGACATACTGCGGACATGGATGTTACGTCCACAAGTCTAAAAGGCCCACTTTACCCTTGACATTGGGACGCTTTCATCCACACCTTTGCTGGTCAGATCCAAAATCTGATTGCAATCCACCCTTTCATCCACATCTTTGCCCACTTTACCCTAGGCCTAGACATTGGGACGCTTTCATCCACATCTTTGCTGGGCAGATCCAAAATCTGATTGCAATCCATCGTGGTTTTCCCAGGCGACATGCAAATCAGGGTCGACCCCTCACCGTCTGGAATAAGGTGGCAATGGACCTAGCCCTTGTCTTTGACTGTCAAAAGGGCCAGAAGTGTATTAACATATAAAGTGGTATTTTGACTCAGCGTAATTGTTTCTTCAGGTGGCTTCTGTTCCTGAAGCCTGGATAGCTCAGTCGGTAGAGCATCAGACTTTTAATCTGAGGGTCCAGGGTTCAAGTCCCTGTTCAGGCGACTAGTTTATTGGGCCTGCTATTGTCATCATTCATGGATGGATACTGCCAACATGCACGTTATATCCACAAGTTTAAAAGGCCCACTATACCCTAGACATTGGGAAAGTTTCATCCACATGTTTGCTAGTCAAATCCCAAATCTGATTCCAATCTATCTTGCAAGTATGGTGCATTTGGACAGAACTTGCAGACATACTGCGGACATGGATGTTATGTCCACAAGTCTAAAAGGCCCACTTTACCCTTGACATTGGGACGCTTTCATCCACATCTTTGCTGGGCAGATCCAAAATCTGATTGCAATCCATCGTGGTTTTCCCAGGCGACATGCAAATCAGGGTCGACCCCTCACCGTCTGGAATAAGGTGGCAATGGACCTAGCCCTCGTCTTTAACTGTCAAAAGAGCCAGAAGTGTATTAACATATAAAATGGAATTTTGACTCAGCGTAATCGTTTCTTCAAGTGGCATCTCTTCCTGAAGCCTGGATAGCTCAGTCGGTAGAGCATCAGACTTTTAATCTGAGTGTCCAGGGTTCAAGTCCCTGTTCAGGCGATTAGTTTATTGGGCCTGCTATTGTCATCATTCATGGATGGATACTGCCAACATGCACGTTATATCCACAAGTTTAAAAGGCCCACTTTACCCTAGACATTGGGAAAGTTTCATCCACATGTTTGCTAGTCAAATACCAAATCTCATTGCAATCTATCTTGCAAGTATGGTGCATTTGGACAGAACTTGCAGACATACTGCGGACATGGATGTTACGTCCACAAGTCTAAAAGGCCCACTTTACCCTTGACATTGGGACGCTTTCATCCACATCTTTGCTGGTCAGATCCAAAATCTGATTGCAATCCACCCTTTCATCCACATCTTTCCCCACTTTACCGTAGGCCTAGACATTGGGAAAGTTTCATCCACATGTTTGCTGGTCAAATCCCAAATCTGATTGCAATGTATCTTGCAAGTATGGTGCATTTGGACAGAACATGCAGCCATACTGCGGACATGGATGTTACGTCCACAAGTCTAAAAGGCCCACTTTACCCTTGACATTGGGACGCTTTCATCCACATCTTTGCTGGTCAGATCCAAAATCTGATTGTAATCCATCGTGGTTTTCCCAGGCGACATGCAAATCAGGGTCGACCCCTCACCGTCTGGAATAAGGTGGCAATGGACCTAGCCCTGGTCTTTGACTGTCAAAAGGGCCAGAAGTGTATTAACATAGTGGTATTTTGACTCAGCGTAGTTGTTTCTTCAGGTGGCATCGCTTCCCGAAGCCTGGATAGCTCAGTCGGTAGAGCATCAGACTTTTAATCTGAGGGTCCAGGGTTCAAGTCCCTGTTCAGGCGACTACTTTATTGGGCCTGCTATTGTCATCATTCATGGATGGATACCTCCAACATGCACGTTATATCCACAAGTTTAAAAGGCCCACTTTACCCTAGACATTGGGAAAGTTTCATCCACATGTTTGCTAGTCAAATACCAAATCTGATTGCAATCTATCTTGCAAGTATGGTGCATTTGGACAGAACTTGCAGACATACTGCGGACATGGATGTTACGTCCACAAGTCTAAAAGGCCCACTTTACCCTTGACATTGGGACGCTTTCATCCACATCTTTGCTGGTCAGATCCAAAATCTGATTGTAATCCATCGTGGTTTTCCCAGGCGACATGCAAATCAGGGTCGACCCCTCACCGTCTGGAATAAGGTGGCAATGGACCTAGCCCTGGTCTTTGACTGTCAAAAGGGCCAGAAGTGTATTAACATATAAAGTGGAATTTTGACTCAGCGTAGTTGTTTCTTCAGGTGGCATCGCTTCCCGAAGCCTGGATAGCTCAGTCGGTAGAGCATCAGACTTTTAATCTGAGGGTCCAGGGTTCAAGTCCCTGTTCAGGCGACTACTTTATTGGGCCTGCTATTGTCATCATTCATGGATGGATACTGCCAACATGCACGTTATATCCACAAGTTTAAAAGGCCCACTTTACCCTAGACATTGGGAAAGTTTCATCCACATGTTTGCTGGTCAAATCCCAAATCTTATTCCAATCTATCTTGCAAGTATGGTGCATTTGGACAGAACATGCAGACATACTGCGGACATGGATGTTACGTCCACAAGTCTAAAAGGCCCACTTTACCCTTGACATTGGGACGCTTTCATCCACATCTTTGCTGGTCAGATCCAAAATCTGATTGTAATCCATCGTGGTTTTCCCAGGCGACATGCAAATCAGGGTCGACCCCTCACCGTCTGGAATAAGGTGGCAATGGACCTAGCACTTGTCTTTGACTGTCAAAAGGGCCAGAAGTGTATTAACATATAAAGTGGTATTTTGACTCAGCGTAGTTGTTTCTTCAGGTGGCATCGCTTCCCGAAGCCTGGATAGCTCAGTCGGTAGAGCGTCAGACTTTTAATCTGAGGGTCCAGGGTTCAAGTCCCTGTTCAGGCGACTAGTTTATTGGGCCTGCTATTGTCATCATTCATGGATGGATACTGCCAACATGCACGTTATATCCACAAGTTTAAAAGGCCCACTTTACCCTAGACATTGGGAAAGTTTCATCCACATGTTTGCTAGTCAAATCCCAAATCTGATTCCAATCTGGTGCATTTAGACAGAACTTGCAGACATACTGCGGACATGGATGTTACGTCCACAAGTCTAAAAGGCCCACTTTTAGGACGCTTTCATCCACATCTTTGCTGGTCAGATCCAAAATCTGATTGCAATCCACCCTTTCATCCACATCTTTGCCCACTTTACCCTAGGCCTAGACATTGGGAAAGTTTCATCCACATGTTTGCTGGTCAAATCCCAAATCTGATTGCAATCTATCTTGCAAGTATGGTGCATTTGGACAGAACATGCAGACATACTGCGGACATGGATGTTACTTCCACAAGTCTAAAAGGCCCACTTTACCCTTGACATTGGGACGCTTTCATCCACATCTTTGCTGGGCAGATCCAAAATCTGATTGCAATCCATCGTGGTTTCCCCAGGCTACATTCAAACCAGGGTCGACCCCTCACCGTCTGGAATAAGGTGGCAATGGACCTAGCCCTCGTCTTTAACTTTCAAAAGAGCCAGAAGTGTATTAACATATAAAGTGGAATTTTGACTCAGCGTAATCGTTTCTTCAGGTGGCATCTCTTTCTGAAGCCTGGATAGCTCAGTCGGTAGAGCATCAGACTTTTAATCTGAGGGTCCAGGGTTCAAGTCCCTGTTCAGGCGGCTAGTTTATTGGGCCTGCTATTGTCATCATTCATGGATGGATACCTCCAACATGCACGTTATATCCACAAGTTTAAAAGGCCCACTTTACCCTAGACATTGGGAAAGTTTCATCCACGTTTGCTAGTCAAATACCAAATCTGATTGCAATCTATCTTGCAAGTATGGTGCATTTGGACAGAACTTGCAGACATACTGCGGACATGGATGTTACGTCCACAAGTCTAAAAGGCCCACTTTACCCTTGACATTGGGACGCTTTCATCCACATCTTTGCTGGTCAGATCCAAAATCTGATTGCAATCCACCCTTTCATCCACATCTTTGCCCACTTTACCCTAGGCCTAGACATTGGGAAAGTTTCATCCACATGTTTGCTGGTCAAATCCCAAATCTTATTCCAATCTATCTTGCAAGTATGGTGCATTTGGACAGAACATGCAGACATACTGCGGACATGGATGTTACGTCCACAAGTCTAAAAGGCCCACTTTACCCTTGACATTGGGACGCTTTCATCCACATCTTTGCTGGGCAGATCCAAAATCTGATTGCAATCCATCGTGATTTTCCCAGGCTACATGCAAACCAGGGTCGCCCCCTCACCGTCTGGAATAAGGTGGCAATGGACCTAGCCCTCGTCTTTAACTGTCAAAAGAGCCAGAAGTGTATTAACATATAAAGTGGAATTTTGACTCAGCGTAATCGTTTCTTCAGGTAGCATCTCTTCCTGAAGCCTGGATAGCTCAGTCGGCAGAGCATCAGACTTTTAATCTGAGGGTCCAGGGTTCAAGTCCCTGTTCAGGCGACTAGTTTATTGAGCCTGCTATTGTCATCATTCATGGATGGATACTGCCAACATGCACGTTATATCCACAAGTTTAAAAGGCCCACTTTACCCTAGACATTGGGAAAGTTGCTGGTCAAATCCCAAATCTGATTGCAATCCAGCTTTTAAATAAGGTGTATTTGGACAGAAGACATCCTGCAAAAATGCTTATGTCCACTAGTAATTTGTTTACATACAAATGTTGTTAAAAAGTAAAGGCCCATTAGGATAGAAATCTCATGGTACAGAATATTTATTATAAGACTTAAAAAAACACATTGAAATCTTAATCCGTGCAAAAATTCCATTAAATATATAAATGTATTCATTTGTTGCAATTAGTTCATTTATCCTTTAATTATCTATTTGAACAGTATTAAGACCTTCCATCCAACCATCGTCAATCGCTTATTCTGCGTACAGGGTCGCAGGGGGTGGAGCCAATCGCAGCTGACGTCGGTCAAAAGGCGGGGTACACCCTGGACAGTTCGCCAGTCCATTGCAGGGTAAGAAGACTTTAATTACACCATTTCAAATAGTAAATGAAAGTTAGGGGATTCAGTTTGGAAACCACTGATGTCTGAAACCTGAGGATCCCAAAATAAATCTTAAGTGTCACAAGATGATTGAAAGACATTTATCAGGTCTGTCCACATACTTTTGTCCACACAGTATTAAATCATGCAGTTGTGTCTCCTCACAGAAAGAAAGTGCAGAAACAAACAGAACAGTGAAGAGGTTGAATCCTGCAGCTGCCGATGTGCCTCCGAGTTTGATGATCCAGACAGAGACGGTCAGGACCCCTTTATTGTGAAAACACAGCACTTCCTGCTTGCCTCTCCTGCTCAGAGAGAACATAATTGAAATTTTGAATCCTCATTTTTCTTCTATTGTGTTTCTTCTTCCACTGATTTAATATTAAACTCAGTTTTCAGTTTTTTTAATCTCGTCTGGAATCAAACCTCATTCTTTCTATTGAAGACAACTGAAACAGGGACATTACTTTTTAAAAGCTAAAAAATGCTATGAACTGGAATTTAAATAACACATAAAATGTTTCTCCAGGTCCCACTCTTTAATGTCTAGATTTTAAATTGTGACATCTCAAAACACTGTTATGAAGTAGGGATGAAGGAAAGTATCACATAACTGATAGACGGAGGGCTGATGGATGGATTGTTCTGCTTGTTCAAATGTGATATTTTTACCTTGAATAACTGAATCGTCTGAAGTTGTAAACCTTGATAAATGACGTAATGGTTCAAAAATAATACAAAAGTTGTTAAAATGGTAAAAGTTGACCTGCTGGAAGTGACCGAATGGAGACTTCAAGGAGCAAAAAGTCCTTTAAACTGACCGCAGCTGAGAACAGTCCGTCAAAACTCAGATCAAACTGATCCTAAACCAGCCATGGCAGGTCCATTTCCAGAACGTCCATCAGACTAATATTTCATCACCTCGTCCTTCTGAAATATTAAATCCTGTCTGAACGAGACTGAGGCAGAAGAGGATGAATGAATGATAATAAATAAATAAAAGAGTGAGGAGGTTTGAAAGCACAGACGGAGCTGCAGCTCAGAGGAACACATTTACATTAAAAGTCAGAAAGTCATCTGAATCCGGGGCGACTTCCAGACCCTGTTCCTGAAGAGTCTGAACCCGCCTGAAGGTCGACAGAAACACACACAGCTGTTTGGTTCCTGTGTCTGTATCCGTCCAATCAGGACGAGCCGTGTAAACAGCTTTACAGGCCGTCAGGTGTAACGCTGGTGTGGAGTGTAAACTCTGCTTCTTCAACCCGTTCTCACTCCCAAGGTGTCACGGTCAAGAACCACAGTCGTCAGTTTGTAACGCACCGGGGATCCCTAAGCTAACGCACCGGGGGGAGCTCTGTAGCGTGAGTCTTTAACAGCAGGTATATGATTTTAACAGAAAAGACTGAGTAAGGAGGTGGATGGAGGGCCAGAACCCCAACTTTGAATTAGGAGACCGGGGTTTGTGTCCCGTGTGAAACAAAAAGGCAACTACCATATTATTATAAGTATTTTTAATTAGGTGAGTTGTAAATTGACGTTAGTGTTAACTGACCTACATAGTTATCTCTTCCTAATCTTAACTTTAATAACGTTGCGTTTCAAAATGGTGATGTTTCAAAATGCTAGCGTTTCATTTTGAAGGTCTAACCGGATGTTGCATATTTATTGTTGCTAACTTTACCGGAAGTTGCATATTTGTTGTTGCTGAGCGTTGCTAACTTGACTCAGGAGCCCTAAATGTCAATAAATAATGCAAGACGGCTACCCAGGCCAGCCTTGACCAAGCGTCAATATGTGACGAGTCGGGAGTGAGAATGTTTTGGCTGCTTTAAAGAAAACTGGGCTCTTATTTTTGTAGTTCTGTCCGTCATTCCTGCTCCTCATAAATCCAGGGTTCACTATCAAAACGGTTTGCACTGTTTTGCTACGGTTTCCATGGTAACCACTTTGAACACCATACAGTAGTGATCCCCTAATGATGCATTAGCAACAATCCTTTACCCCTACAAGAACCTGCAAAAGCCACCAGCAACCAATTAGAAGCAACGTCTGTGAAGGTTCTCAGTCATCCAGATCATAGATATCCGCTGGCTCGTTAGTGCTCCTGGCTGTGGTAACGACATTCGTTATGGTCGTTTGCTGTCCTTTCATCACTTCCCAGGACATAAACGTTACCTCTTGGCCTCAGGTGAGGATGCCAACGATGGTCGTTCAGACTTGACCATGGGTGGCTCTAACGGCCGTGACGACTGTCGTTACCACAGCCAGGAGCGTTAACGAACCAGCGGTATCAACGATCCTAGCAGAGCTTAAATAACTGAGTTTCTCTACCAGCCAGTCAGAACTGAATGAATGGATGAAACGTCTTCTAGTATCTTTAACCGAGTCCAGTTGCCCTTGACTTTAACCTTCTTTGGTTAGCAGTAACGCACTGGCATCTGCTGCAACCACCATGAACAACAGAGCAACCACCTGGCAGCAGTGTAGAAACCAGAGGTGGGGCCAAGTCATTGTTAAGTCTCAAGACTTAGCGCTCAAGTCCCAAGTCAAGTCTGAGTCAAGACAAGCAAAGCCGAGTCAAGTCCTAAGCTTTGAGTTATAATGTGCTATTCACCAACTTTAACACCGTTTCATATACAAGGGTTAAAAATAAAAAAAGCTCTGTTGAGTGAAGCGTTAACCTGTACAGTAAAAAGGCAGAGGAGCAGCTTCACACAACAAATGTTGTCTAATATCATGAATTAAATAATGTGTTGATGGGCTTGTGGAAAGTATTATATCAGTTTGAGTCAAAAAGGCTTAAGTCCAAGTCATGAGTCATTGGTGTTAAAGTCAAAGTCAGTTTGCAAATGTTTTTAGATTTTGCCAATAGAGGATGAAAGTCATCATACTCGTGACTCGAGTCCAAGTCATGTGACTCGAGTCAACACCTCAACATATTTATCACCTTGTAACACCAAAGCAGTAACCACCAACAAATGCCTTAACAACTGCCTAATAATCCTATCATTTTATTGATAAACCGTAACAATTACTTAGAAACATAACAAGTAAACTGCAGTCCTGTTAATCATCACCCCAGCGACCACCTTAAATATGGTTATTTACACCTTAAAAAAAACCTAAAGAAATACCTACTAAAACTCGAACAACTGCCCTGAAGGCTACAGCACCGAATGCACTTTTAAACATCATAGCTGGTGGAGTCCTTACTGCAGCGGCCCAGGTTCACATCCAAGATGTCGCCCCCCGGCTCTCTCTCCCTCACTTCCTGTCTCCACCCAATAAAGGAAAAAATTCCCAAAACAACAAATAACATAATTGTTCGTTCAAGTTTTACCGCGTACGGAGGAATATTACGTAATACAAATCACTTTTAACCTGTCTGACCAATCACGTTGCAGCTTTTCTCCACAGCGACGACCTGGTCTGAGTCCGGGAGCCGAGACTGAGCCGGAGCCGGGCCGAGGTCAGCGAAACTGCTGAGTCACGTGACACAACTACAAAAATAAGAGCCTGATCCTCTGACAGTTTCCTGCTGCGGTCAAAGCTGATGGTTCACCTGTCCCCCCAGGTGAGTCCTCGTCTCTCAGGTGTCGACTTCTGTCTCAGTCCTCTGAGACTTTACAGTCTGTCTGCAGGCAGGTGGAGCATTCAGGATGAACAGGTGGGCTTCAGGTGAGTCTGACTGTCCACAGCTTGGACGTCTCCGGTCCAACAAACTGGACCGTGGAACCAGTTTAACCAGTTGAGGTTGGACGTGCTGTCAGGTCAAACTTCTCCCGGGTTTTATAGTGACATGAAAAATGTTTCATGTTTGGCTTCTTCAGAATTACAGTCAGACAGGAAGCCCTCAGTTTACACCTTTCAACAGCAGTTAGAAAGACTGACAAGAACATTAAACTCTGGTTTAACTAGCAAACAGTCCAGGTGTGAAAAGGTGTTCAGTGTCAGTGTTGCACGTGTTAAAGGATCATTTTCTGTAGGTTTAAACCTGTTTCCACACATGCTGGTGTTGGAATGACTCCAAGGTCCAGAAAGTGTTGAATCTCTGCAGCAGAAGCTTCAGCTGGCTGCAACATGATCCTTCCTGTCAAAATGGCGTTCACAGGAAAGTGCTTCTTAAGCCCCCAGCAGACTGTTACACCAGGTGTCTGACAACGTCAAGGAAAGGATCCCTACGACAGATTTCTGGTGACCCGCTTTGTTTTTTAACAGTAAACTGAAGTCTCGCCCTGAAATCTGGCGAGAGGCGAGTTGTTGCAGAGGCCGGTTTGAAACGAGGGAGGTTTCCACCGTCGTTTTTTCCTGCAAAAACTCGCCTCTCGTTAAGGAGAACGTAGAAACTTTTTGTGCTTACTAGTCATTTCTACACCAACACGTGTGAAAAAGGGGGCCCATGTTTAAACTTACTGAAACGATCCTTTAGGTGTTTTAATCAGTAACAGTACAGGATGTTCAGGTCGCACTACGAATAAAAAACATTCGGTTTCATAATGAAAAGTTATAAACAAAACAATCAAACATGCTAAACCCTTTGTAACAGACTGAGAGAAAAAGATATTGGTTTAAAAGTTTTCTTTTGCAATTAGTTTGACTTCCACGCTCATCTAAACTCCGCCCCAAAAACTGAAACTGAATCAGTTTCTTACTGACTGTCTCTGTTTCTTTTTCTTCATCATCATTCAGTTTAGTTTGGCTGCATGTAAACAACACCGAGCTTCTGAATGTCTGAGCTTCACCTGAACACAACGCTCGGAGACAGGACTTCTTTTCTGAGACACAAAAAGCTCCTGATTTTCAGAATAAAAGCTCAGCATATTGTTTTATTTTGACATGACTCTACACATGGGTGTTGTTGGTCGTGTGTGTGTGTGTGTGTGTGTGTGTGTATGGGTGTGTGGGATGGTGGGACCATGGGATCTTCATGATGATGATGTCATCAGAGCCCTGGACAGGGATTGGTCAGCTGCTACCTGAGGAGACAGAATAGAAACATCGGGTCAGAGCCCGATCACACACACACAGCCCCCGTCGGTCAGTCACCTGTGATGAAAGCTGATTGGATGAGGTGTGGTGAGGTCATCCTGGCTGATGAACAACAGAACAACAGAACAGTCAGTTTGTATGACACATTTCCTGTGAATAAACGGCTGAGACGGAGACTCAGGTCTGCAGGGTCAGTGAGGGGAGTCGAGGCTTTGAATCCCTCCGCTTCCTGCCTGCATTAATCTGGTCCAGCTGGTTTCACTCTGATAGCATTAATGTTCAGCTGCAGGCGGATTGTCTCTTTAACAGCTCTGATTATTAATTAAAACACACACAGAGACAGAGCTCTGTTCACCCAGTCATGTGTTAATGAGCAGTGGATAAACTCAGGAACACAAATTGTGTCTGTGGCCGGGGGGATGGGGGCGGTGGGGGTGTTGCCTTTTAGTTGTTGTTCACAAATCCTCACAAATGTTTGGTCAAGACCCCTTTGTGTTGCTTTTTAATGCAATGGGTGCCCTTTAAAACCTATCCAGCACGCAATTGTCGCAATTGTCGTGCAAAAAGCAAATGGAAAAATCATGTCTGAAACTCCTGTTGCTTCACCCTGTCCATGCTTCACACCTCTGTGACGCTCGGAGGCTCAGCTACAACGTCAAACTTGGTGGTTTCCAATATAGCAAACATTTCGTCTGCTCAGGATGAAGAGAAAGAGTCCAGCCCTGTAGGATGTTCTGTTCTCAAGGTGTGGGCCTGTAAAGCATGGGAGTTCTTTAGGTCACAGGAATGTTGATCAAAATTCACTGTTTTTATCAATATTTCAATGTTTTGTAAGCTTTATGTTATTTGTTATATGGACAGAAATAGTGTTTTGAAGAAAACTCCCAATAAAAGTGACCATAAAAACAGTAAATATGGCCAAAGCATTGGACATTCACCTGGTATATTTTTAAAAACTTGTGTAATAACTGTTGTACATTAGTTTCTTTTCATCAAATTTACCATTACAGGTGTATTCTAGGTGTATTAGAAGATATTCATTTGCATTATGATCTACAGGATGATGGTTTTGATGGTGATATTGCTATTAAAATAATGATTTTATATCAGGCGAGGATGAAAATATATTTTCTTTAAATGCATCTGTAATTACTTGTGAATATATTTACAGTGAATAAGTTCATTTACAGTTGATCAGTTTACAGTTTATTCCTTAGCTTCTGACCTTCCAAAGGAGACCAGAGTTATGAATCTAGGCCAAATGGTTGAGGAGGTATTACTGATTTATTTTGGGTGTTTTTCCTGGAAATAGGGGCAAATAGCTCCAACAAGATAAATTACACAACCTATGTAACCTCTGTTTAATATCATATTCCTGCCTTCACCCTCCAAGAGTGACGCAACAGGGCTTCCCCCAATGAATTGAACTGTGACACTAAGGCCCCGTCCCAAGCAGGAAGCTTCTGGTCTACAACATGAAACATATTCAACAATATGCTGAAGTCCCTGAAAGCTGCATTCTATTAAAATCCAGCAGGGGGCGACTCTTCTGGTTGCAAAAAGAAGTCCGGCTCCATTAGAAACAATGGGAAAATGTTTCTCCTTCTCAGCTGAATAATTACCCCAGTAAACACTTTCCTGATGAGTTTATGGTCTCAGTCGCTAGTTTCAAGTCTTCTTCAACACAGCATGATGTTCATTTAGTAAATTATGGTCCCGTTTATTTTAAAATAGACCACAAAGCAGAGAATGTTTCAGGGCGGGATTATCTATGATTGACAAGTCGTTACCGTGGCGACCTGTCAATCAGGCTAGAGCCGACTCGTACCCTCGGCGCTGTGTAAATTTAATCTTTTAAATTTGAACCTGCCATATGTCCATATGTGTGAACAGGTTTCGGATAACTGGGACCTGGATGACTGAGAACCTTCACTGAAATCTGACTCAAATACAGTTTATTTATTATAAAGTCATCAGGTTTCTCTCAGTGAAACTAAACATGATTTGAAGTGAATTAGTTCATTAATAATGCAGAAGCATATTTACTATCATCACTATGAAAAACTAATTTGTTTATGATATAAATATAAATATAAACACAGGAAGTCGTTCACTGGCCACGTCTTGTCTGAGGGCTGAGATCTGATTGGTGGATAGTCAATCACGCATCGACGGTGGATGGCCGTGTTAACCTCCTGTGTGTGACAGTCTGAATGTGGCTGATGGTTTTGTTCCCCGAGGAGAAGAAGAAATATTAACCTGAGCTCCCCACAGTCTGGGTGGATGATCAGAACCGTCACCCTGCAGGTTTGGTGCCTTGCTCCTGAGCACGCAGCTGTTAACATCAACATGAATCTTTAACAAGCAGCTGAAATATTCAGCAGCTCCTCCAGAAATATCTGCAGCAGCTTCCAAACGTCAGGTATCATCTCCTTCCTGCTCAGCGCACACGTGTCATCTCCACCCACTGACCATATAAGCGACCATGTAAGGACGTAAACCCCGCCCCCTGTGTGTCAATTATATGACTGCACAGGCAAAAATGATGTCTGATGATGTTTAGATTTCATACTGCTAAGACAGGGAGAGATATTTATTTATCCGCCAGCTCGTCTTCCTCCCAGGGCATGCTGGGAGATGTAGTTCCGTGTAATCTACTAATCTTTATTATAACGTGTGACAACAGAGTTATTGTGACTAAAATTAGCACCAACGATTGATGTAGCAATGATGTATTAACACATGTCAGCGCATTTCATCCACAGGCCAGTCCATTGTGCTTTACACAACAAAATCATAGACGTGCAAGTATCCAAATATGCAAATCAACAAGTTTTAAAGAGGTGGTATTCTGCTTTTTGGCTTTTTCCCCTCCTTTATTGAGTTATATCTCTTTTTTTTGCTGTAACAGGTTTGCAAAGTGAAAAAGCCCAAAGTTCCCATCTCCCACAGAAACTCTGCTCTGAACTGAAAACAGCTCGTTTGTAGTCCGGCCACTTCCCTTTCGGACGAAAGCTAAACACTTTATTAATCTTTGTTACAGATTAATAACTCACCGCTCTGAAACTCTTGCTCCAGTCCATGTTGCCAAGCTGGTCGGCAACACGTGCAGCTGAACCCGAGCTGTTTACCGGCTTCTCATGACCCGCCCTACTCTGCTTCTGATTGGCTAGTAGTCCTTAATTAGGAAGTGAGCGTGTGCAGCTCCCAACAAAGATCATTTAGAGACGAGATGTATCACTCCATAGCTAAAATGAAGCCTTCAGCACAGGGTGAGAAGAGGAGCTGCAGCAATGAGCAGTCTGACAGAAATATAACCATGTGAACCTGTTCAGGTACGACCTCTGAATAAGATGAGGAGCCTGAAAATGAGCAGAATAACCACCTCTTTAACAATTATACAAAGAATTAAAAAAGATAAAGTGAGGTTTTTATACCAGTTTTACTTGTTAAAGTGTGTATGTTGGTGTATAGTGTTGTGTGCAGTTCCAGTACCTGCAGTTTGTAGTATTACTGCAGTATTTCTGCAGTGTTACTGCGATCTGTCAGGTTCAATCTTTGTCTCTCCGTTCTGTTTCTCATTTGACGATTTTTGAGATACTCTGGCAGCCTGGACAACAGCCTGCAAAACAGCAACACAGCAAGCATCAGGCAACACAGCAACAGCAACCATCAGGCAACACTGCAACACAACAACTGCAAGCATCAGGCAACACAACAACAGTAACCATCAGGCAACACAACAACAACATGTCAATAATCAGAACAGGGAACACATCAACAGAGCAACCATCAGTGAGGTTCAGACCTTGAAGCTTCTCTTCCTCTTCTGGACGTTCTAGCATCAGGTGGAAGATGATAACAGCAAACTTTGGGCATGCAGAGCATACGAGACATGTCAACAGCTGAGAGACATGGAGACACATCAACAGTGAGCCGTCTGGATGAACATCTGCAGAGCCTTGAGAGCTTCGCTTCACTGAGAGAGATCTGCTCGGTAGAAGATGACCACTAGAACCTTTTTAATAATTCCAGAGCTGCATCGGTGCTCCAGCAGCACACAACACTCCTCAGTGACCACTAGAACCCTGACAATTAACTACAGGTCTCAAAGAACCTCCTCACCGAACACGAGAACCTCCTAAACACTGTTCACTCAGGAACACACTGATGCTTTTTTAACGTGTTGTTTTTGTTGGAACATTAAAGTTTTTCTCATTTGCTTTGAAATATTTGTCCAATCAGGCTGAAACTGAAGCTCACTGACCAAAGAGACTCACTAACACTCAAAATCATTTAAAACATGCAACCGAAGCAAATAGTCCCAAACTAATATACAGGTGAAGCTCGAAAAACTAGCATATCGTGCAAAAGTTCATTTATTTCAGTAATTCAACTTAAAAGGTGAAACTAATATATTATATAGACTCATTATATGCAAAGTGAGATATTTCAAGCCTTTATTTGATATAATTTCGATGATTATTGTTTACAGCTTATGAAAACCCCAAATTCAAAATCTCAGAAAATTACAATATTACATGAAATCAATAAAAAAGGATTTTAAATACAGAAATTTCAGCCCTCTGAAAAGTATAATCATGCAGATGTTCTCAGCACTTGGTTTGGGCCCCTTTTGCATGAATGACTGCATCAGTGCGGCGTGACATGGATGCTATCAGCCTGTGGACCTGCTGAGGTCTTATGAAGACCAGGATGCTTCAGTAGCGGCCTTCAGCTCTTCTGTTCGCTCTCATGTCTTCATCTTTCTCTTGGCGATGCCCCATAGATTCTCTACGGGGTTCAGGTCAGGCCAGTTTGCTGGCCAATCAGGCTCAGTAATCCCATGGTCATTGAACCAGGTTTTGGTACTTTTGGGAGGTGGCAGGTGCCGAGTCCTGCTGGAAAATGAAGTCAGCGTCTCCATAAAGCTCGTCTGCTGAAGGAAGCATAAAGGGCTCTAACATGTCCTGGTAGACGGCTGCGCTGACTCTGGACTTAATAAAGCACAGTGGACCAACAGCAGCAGATGACATGGATCCACAAACCCACAAAGACTGTGGAAACTTCACACTGGACTTTTTTCACGCCATCAGAGCAGGTCGTCCCTCTCTGACTGCAAGAAGCTCCTGAAAACTCCTGTTTCAAACTTGTAACATGAACTTCCTGTGATCTTCTTCCATCTTCTTATAATTCTGTTGTATTGATTGCACTATTCATTAATTTGCTTTAATATCCTTTACAGTATTTTTTCTATGTCACTGCATACTTATTATTATATATTCTTCAGAATTTCAGTGCTGCAAAACTATTTTTTTGTTTACACACTAAAACCGGTACTTCAGACACAAAGACCTGTAATTCATGTACAAACCCCACGAAACAATTCTGCTGCTGTTTATTTTCAGTTGCTAACGTGCATCAGTCAAAACTGACATCACATCGTCAAAACTCTTCACACAGTCAGTGAAACACAAGTGTATGTGGACCAAACCGTGAAACATGTTTTCATTCCTTTCATACAAAATGCGTTCAGTGACCACTTTCTCCAAAATCCATGAACTCGTCTCTCCTCACTGCTCCAACACCTGCAGACACTTTTTATCTGCAGCTTATTTTTTAAATGCCAACACACTGTGTCACATTCACGTAGTTTAGGTCTATGTCTGTAGAGAACTGTGTGGCGTTTTGAACAACTGCAGTGTTATAGTGTAAAGCAGGAAATGTGTTTTCAGGGGGTTGGTTCATGAATTTCAGGCTGTGGTCTTTGTGTCTCAGTTCCAGTGTTACTGTGGAAACAAGTCAGAAAAACAGGACTGCAGTTCAGAGAAAAGAGCTCATGGATTTTGGAGAATGTGGTAATTAAATGCATTTTGTGTGAAATGAATGAAAAATGATTCACATTTTGGGCAACATGCACTTTGCGACTGTGTGAAGAGTTTTTGACAACGTGGCTTCAGTTTTGATCGATGGCTGCAAAGATGATTTTATCAGATAACAAAACCTGCTGCACCTGCACTGATTAAACTCTTTTTGAGACGTCCTGTTACTCCTTACAGTAACATTTAATATTGTTCATTCAAGTTGAGCTCAATTAGCACACAGCTACCCGGGTGGAAACACAAGCAGTCAAAACTGATAACACTCCAAGCAGAAGCTTCAATAGTTAGATAAAAGGGCCGCAGTCAGTTCATTCAGCTTTGGAACAATAGAGCCAGAGAAATCTGAATAAAGACAGAGAGGACACCTGAGAGGAGCAGCAGCAGTATGGAGAGGACTAAGATGTGAAGATTGTCATTTATTCACTTTCCTCTGTAGGCTACTTGTGAGCATTCACTAAATGCCCTAAATTTGATAAATGATTCAGGATCTGCAGGTCGGATCAAATATATATTTAGGTCTGACATATTGTTTAAGGTTCCATAGATAGTTTTGCTTTTATGCTCCAATAACCTGTCAATAAATCTGATCCTGCTCACACTGAAAGGTTTCTGCAGGTGCTTCTCACAGGAAACATGAGCAGGTCTTGGTGAGATGGACGTAAATAAACCGGAGAGACAGACGGCTTTGCCTCTTTTCAGGTCTGTTAATCTGTTTTCTTTTGTTTCCTCTCAGATGAATCTGTTTCCGTCTGACGCTGCTGTTTCCCTTCATGTTATTTCTGGCTTTTATTGTCTGTTTTTATCTGTCTGTTAAAGCTCTTTGTAACTTCGGTTTGAACAAAGTTGTTGTTCTATAATGACGCCCTGTGTTGGTTTATAATCTGTATAATCCAGCTGTTCCCTTCTGCCTGGAAATGTTCCGCTTTGAGTTTAATTCTGCAGCCATTTATCTCTCGGCCGCATTAAAGACTCGCTCCTCCCTGAACTCACGCTGAACCACAAACACTGAAAACAGTTTCTTCTTTTCTCCTCAGAGGAAACAAACTCTGTCTGAAGCTGTTTGACAGAACAATCTCACCATTCAGGAGCATTTTTGGAGATTTCAACTCTTTGTCACAACGTCTTTAATTCATGAACTCGTCTTTATGTGTTCAGACGAAAAAAGAGTTTTGTTCAAACTCTCCAGAGTTTAAAGTTAAACAGAAGAAAACTGAGACTTTAAGAAAAAATAAAATATGATGTATCTGCTTTCCTGTCTGTCTCTCCCTCCACCAGACCAGGAGCTTCACGTATAAACGCTGCCTAAGGTCACGTACGCTGGTTTTCACGCACACGTGGGATGTATAAAAATGACGTTAGGATGTGCGGGCCGAGGCGTAAACTTTTGTCTGGCTCTGTCAGTGAACTTCAAAGTGCCAAAACTCACCAAAATGCTTAAAAATAACGTTTCCACTGCAGTTTACTGAGCAGATATAAATGAAACAGTCAATCAAAACCGAATTATGTCCATTAATACACAATAAAAGTTTGATCATGTATGTAGTGGTTAAATATCAAAATAAAATGGAATGAGAGTAATTAATGGCTCTGATATATTTAACTTCATATCACATGTTATCACTTTATCATTTAAACACCAGCAGTTGTGCCTTGTAGCCATAACTATTCCATACTGCACCTTTCCGTTATGGAAATAAAACAGGCCAAGTGCCAACTCAGATTTTAAATCAATGTCCGCTAAATATTTCATCAGCCCCTCGGAGCGCAGAGCGGAGGGCCCGAGCGTAGTCACGGACACTCAGGGTGGATCTGCAGCCTAAAGCCAGGATGATGTCAGGTGGCAGGATGCAGGCTGCCTTTCCCCGATATCAGAGATCAGCCTTTTCAGACTTTAACTCGGCTGATGGAATTATCCAAAATCCAAGATAAAATCAAATAGCATTAAAGACTTGCAGAAGAAAGCGTCATTAGTTTTTAATCATCTCCTCTGTGCATGTTTAGTTTTCACGCTGCAGTGAACAGACTGTGCTGTCTGACAACAGATCTGCATTCTCACCTCAACTCACTCGGCTTCTTCACCACCTGCACATTTGGACTGTGTAAATTAGAAATATCTGGAAATAAATCCATTTGATGGTTTGAACTCTTTGATTACCAAAAAGCGCCAAACGACGGAGTGGCTCAGAGACTCAGGTAACTGCTGAAATAAAGAAAACATGGTCTGAAAAAGTCCCAAAAAAGACGGGAAAAGAGTTTTTCTATGACAGCAGGTGGCAGATCTGTTTGTGCGTGGCGTCTCAGTGCGCCTGATGGCATTGATAGCAGTCTGTTCTCACGAAAACTAACTGAAAACTACTTAACTACTTAAAAACTACTGACGCTGTCTTCTGCAATTCTTTAATGCTATTTGATGTTGTCTTGGATTTTTACGATGATGATAATTTCATCAAGCTAAATTCACGTCTAATATCGGGGAAAGGTGAGCCGGAATCCTGCCAGCTGAAATTATCCTGGCCTGAACTGACAAAGCATGAACTCATATGTTTATGCTGCTTCTCTCTACAATCACAGCAAAATGTTTACTGTGGGTTCAAACAGCTGTAGTATTTGCAGGTTGTGTTTATTTGTTTAAGGCATTGTGTGTTACCCAGCGTGAGTAAAACGACACAGTGGAAACAAAATTTACTTCATCATTCAGCAAATTTCAACTGAATAACTGATTGGTGTGTAAGAAGCTCTGAACGCTGCTGCTCTGCTGCAGGTCACAGATTTGACATGTCACGAAATCTGGTGTAACAGCGGCTGAGGCCTCGTAACACGAGTTCTTTCTTTAACATGCATAGATGATTATTAACCCCCTTTGTCGGGTGGAGAACCAAGTTGTCAGGTCAACATCCATCTATCAACAGAGGAGACTTTCGAGACTGGTCTGAATCCTCAGATTCCTCCAGATGATGAACATCTGGGTCTCTCTGCCATTCTGGAGACATTTTCGGCTCCAATTTATGGTGGAAGGTTTTTATTTTTATAAAGGGAAGCACAAAATTCAGGTGTCAGGTGACAATTCACAATATAAAATATAATAAAATATGATGCAGTAATCAGCAGCTTATTATTATTTTGTGCTTAAGTTACTTTTTTTCTAACAACACAGAGGTTTCCTCTATATTTACATCGCACTGCAGGTTTTCTTAAGTGCATATAAACCTGTCTTACAGCATTTTTAATAGTTAATTAACATTTCTTGGGTAAAGCCAAATTTTTCAGAACCTTTAACGCTACAGGTTGAGCTGCTCCATGCTTACAGCTTCACCTCCACTCTCCTCCTGCTCTCTCTCTCTCACTCACCCCGTCACTTTGTCACTCTGCTTCCCTAACACACTCCTCCTGCTCTGCCTGGCAGAGGCCACCACAGCTCTCTTACTCCTTCAGGTCCCTGTACCTGCTCTACACAGGGTACTGCAGCTGATGTTGAAGCTACCGCAGCCCCGGCAGCAAACATATCGGTTGCATTTGGCGGCAGCCGTCTGAAGAACAGGAGTTTCATTGGCACGTAACGCAAGAAACAGAGAGCAGAGGGGGTCGGGGGTAGGAAGAGATGGGCTGCTGTCCATGCTTCATGTACATTTTTTAAAAACTGTAAATAAATAATTTACGTTACACTGGCCTCAAAGGTGCGTCAGCCCACCGAGCATTTGCCCGGTATGCCAAATCACCAGACCAGCCCTGGTATCCAGATTGTCTGCTTCAGGTGAGTCTTTGTCTACATGTCCGACACTCATCTGAGAGCGACTGAGTTTCCATAACAGCTGACGATGAACTCTGCAGGATTGAATTGATTATCACTAATGGCAGGCAGCAGTGTTAATACAATTTATGATCCGCACTACAGACTTTCCCGTTATTTCATAAACATCACATTATTTACCATCAGATTGTTTGTTTTGCTGAAAAACTACTTCACAACGTACGTTAATGGTTTGAACTCTTTGATTACCAAAGAGTCCTGATCAGGCCTTACCTTCTCAGTGGACTGGGCGGTACCGAAGAAGATTGGTACGAAGGCGAGCCAGATGATGCAGGTGGTGTACATGGTGAAACCGATTGGTTTTGCTTCGTTAAACGTCTCTGGAACGCCACGACTCTTTACTGCGTACACCGTGCACGTCACCTAACAAGAAGAATGATACAGGTTAGCTGCTCGGTCTGAAGCAGGGCGTGAATTTTACAGTGACAATTGGCGGTAGTGAACTTTTTTACAGGTCGTAAAGGAAACCCAGTACAGCGCAGGCGCATGCTTTACTGAACTAAAATCGATTAACGATAGCCTAGTTTAACTAAAGTTAAATCAAATTCACCAGTTAATTGCTGTCCCGTACCAGGTGTTCCAGAACAAAACTGTCAGCAAGTCAGACCAGCACAGACCCACACAACGCTGCATACCATATCTGTTTTTATTATAAAAAAAGTGTCCGGTATCTCCTTAATTCTTGCTCATGTTGACTGAATGAAATGTAATATGTAGTCAATAAAGTAGTAGTCATACATTTTTCAGTTACCTAGCCAGGTAAAAAAAACAAAATCCAGAGTGAAAACAAATGGCATTCTTACTGTATAAAAAAAGACTGAAATTGTATTTCTAGATTCTTCAGGCACAAATACAGGATATATTGTAATATTTACAATTACAGGTAATAAAGACCCCACTGAACTGTTGTTTTGGCCTCTTCTTTTGGGGGGGGGGTCTTAATTATGGTCAACCCCCACCCCCCCGTAATTCAAACAATGGTCTGAGGTCAATATATATGAGAGCTTCTGTTTAACATCACATGATCAATAACCAGTGTTGGTAATGTTACTTTAAAAAAGTAATTAGTTATAGTTACTCACTACTTGTTCCAAAAAGTAACTGAGTTAGTAACTGAATTACTCTGTAATAAAAGTAACTCGTTACCAGGGAAAGTGACTATTTGCGTTACTGTTAAAAAAACAACAACAAAACAACTGACCACAAGTCAGTTGAAATAAGTAGAACAGACAGGTGTTTGGACATAACTTTTGATATTTATTGCACAGCGACAGACAGCAAGAGGTTTATCCCCCCATTAAATACTTACTTTCCTGCAATCTGGAGACATTTTCTGACCAATTTATGGTGGAAATGTTTTTATTTATATGAAGGGAAACAAAATTAAGGTGGCAGGTGACAACTCAAAATATTAAAATATAGGCCTAATTGAATATAATGCAGTACTTAGCTTTTGGACAATGCACTTGCTTCTTCTATATTTCTTTATTGCACTGCATGTTTTCTGATATAAAACATGTTTTAAATAAGCTGATTCTGATTATTGTCCATTGTTTCATTTGTTATTTAACATTTCTTGTTGCTGTTGTTCAGAACATTTTTAACAAAAGCTTTCAAAAGTGTAAGAGACACCTATCTGTCAATATATTTAAATGTCCCGCCCCATCCAGGCTGTGATTGGTCGATTCACGCCAAGTGACGAGCTACATTCAGCTACATACATTCGTCTGCTTGAAAGGTACCCGAGCTTCTCTTGTCCCTCGTCTCTCTCCGCCGACTGACAGAGTTTAGCAGGCGGGTGAGAACGGGAACAGGTGAGCCTACGCTGTAACCCAGAGAACCTGATATGGAGAGCGCAACCAACCTCCTGTGTGAGCCAGGGGTGCGTTCGGGTTACACAGTTTATTCAATCAATACGGCGTTGAAACGATGGGAAATGTAATTAATTAGATTACTCCGTTACTGAAAAAATAAAGCCGTTAGGAACGCCGTTATACTTAAACGCCCTTTCATCCCAACACTGTCAATAACAGAGATCAATACTGGATAAATATGTTACCATGAGTATGATACTGTAGCTGAGGCAGCAGATGATTGAGAGGTCAGACATATCACACTTCAGGATTCCTCGGGCCAAGTCTGGGTTCGGGGGGCGGAGTTCCTCATAGTCGATGGTGGTGTGAGGAGGGATGATGGCGAACCACACAAACACACCGAGGACCTAACACACACACAAAAACAAAAATAAACCTGAATCGTGTAACAAGCTGCTGAAACAGAAACAGGAAGTGGCCTGATACCTGTGTTCTCACCTGAACGGAGATGAGTATGAAGGTGATGATGAGCTGGGAGGTGGGGCTGATGAATTTGGGTGGGGTCACCGACCTCTTGCCTTGTTCAAAGATGCGGTAGATGCGGTTGGTTTTAGTCAGCATGGCAGAGTAGGTGATGGCCATGCCGAGACCCAGCAGGAGGCGCCGGAACGCACAAACCACCACACCTGGCGCCGCAATCATCAGGAAGGTGATCAGATAGATCAAGAAAATACCTGCAGAGAGAGAAAGACGGGTGTTTTCATCCTCACCGCTGATGACATCATAATGAAACTTCTGTCAGCTCAGAAAGATTTTACTTTAACCAGATACAACAAAGTCATCAACTTTGTGATTGTGAAATACTGACATTAAACTTTTTATCATGGTTCGGTATAATGGTCTGTTTTTAACATGTTCCCTTCTTTGTCACTGGTATCGTTGCATGCCTGTCATCCTCTCTGCATTACAATACATACAGTACTGGACTGATAAATAATTGTACAAATTTAAAAATTATTACTGATTTAATTGTTTGGTATTTTATTAATTCTTTTGTTTTACATTTTATACTTGATTTTTTTAATCTATTAATATAACTATACACACACACATTGTACTATTTCATTTATTTATTTTAATTTAATTCTTTTAGATACTTTTATTTTAACACACATACACACACGCTCATCGCTTTATTTATTTAGTTTTAACTTTTAATGTATATATACTTTATTTTTAACACACACACACACCGCTATCGTGTTATTTATTTATTTTGTTTTAACTTTTAATATATATATACTTTTTTAACACACGCTATCACTCTACTGTTTTGTTTATTCTATTTTTAGTATTTACAACACACACACTGTTTTATTTATTTATTTTATTTTTTAATATATACATTTCTTTTTTTTTTTTTTTTTTAACACAAACACAGATACTTTGATTAGTTTATACTCGAATTCTATAATGAAATGTATTGGGATGATTGTTATGTTATATGTATGATGCTTTGGCAATATTGTTCTGCAGTCATGCCAATAAAGCAAATTGAAATTGAAATTGAAATTACTGGGCAACTCCAACCATCACTGAGCTCGTCGAACACAGTCCGTCGAGCTCAGGGTCAGTGGTTACAATCTTACAGTGACAGAGCCTAATGTGACAACACATATGTGCTGCTAAGAACCATTTAACTCAAACCCAGGAGTTACATAATATATGTACAGTATATAGCGTTGCCACCAATTTTATTAGGGTGGGCGTGGCCCCCTCGCCTGGCGGCGCCACTGATGACCAATTGGATGGTTTTGCGGCGGAAGTTGAGCCATAATATGTCACGGCATTGCGTACTAAAGCAAACTTCCCACTGAGCTGCGCTTTCAAGCAGTCAGGATGGCCGAAGCGGTCTAAGGCGCTATGCTAAGGTCGCAGTCTCCTCTGAGGCGTGGGTTCAATCCCACTCCTGACAGCGTTCCTTTTCAGCTCTAGCAATTGCCTGTCACGTGACGGTCGGCTAAACAAGTAGGTTCTTTCCATGTTAGGGTATAAGCGCATAAATTGAACATACAGCTACAAGCGTTAGCGACGCTGCTTTCAGTAGTAGCATGTCGCTGGACTAGCGGAGGCAATACTTTAAACACCGCTGCTGCTGAAACAGGAACCGTATTTCTGGGACCGCAGCATTAACTGGACAGCAAAGTTAACGATTGCAATCAGGGCCCAACAGCTCTGGAGGCCCCTCCCCGACTGCTTTCCCAACCGGTATTCTCTGTATCGATAATCTACATGGTGATGTGAGAAACTGCCCTGCACCTGAGTGTAGTGGTTCCATGGTGTAATGGTTAGCACTCTGGACTCTGAATCCAGCGATCCGAAGTTCAAATCTCGGTGGAACCTGTCTTTAGGCGGAGTGCAACCTGTTTGTATGGAACATCAGCCGATCTTCTAGACAAGCTACTGTAGGTCAGATTGCTGTTTCTGATAAAAGGTGTACTGTATCATGACATATGTGCTCTTTCCACTTGTCGGATAGCTTTGGAAACCACCTGCCCGGCCGCTTCCCACGCCTACTCTTTGCGTAGATAGTACACGCCGCAATATCACGTAAGAATCTGCCTTCTGTTGATGTGCAGCGGTTCCATGGTGCAATGGTTAGCACTTTGGACTTTGAATCCAGCTGATCCGAGTTCAAATCTCGGTGGAACCTGGTTTTAAACCAAATGCCACTCAACTCTGCGCTGAAAACCTTATTCTGGACGCTCAAGGACTTTGTCTGATCATCTTGTTCTCATTTCAAGACTTTGTTCCCTGACCAACAGTGGTGCTCCAGGAAAATCTTCCTAGGGTGGCCACTGAAAACTTGGGGAGATCGATATGATCCGACTGTCACTGAGCTCGTCCGACTGTCACTGAGCCTAATGTGACAACACATATGTGCTGCTAAGAACCATTTAACTCAAACCCAGGAGTTACATAATATATGTACAGTATATAGCGCTGCCACCAATTTTATTAGGGTGGGCGTGGCCCTCTGCCTGGCGCTTCACTGATGACCAATTGGATGGTTTTAGCGGCGGAAGTTGAGCCATAATATGTCACGGCATTGCGCACTAAAGCAAACTTCCCACTGAGCTGCGCTTTCACGCAGTCAGGATGGCCGAAGCGGTCTAAGGCGCCATGCTCAGGTCGCAGTCTCCTCTGGAGGCGGGTTCGAATCCCACTCCTGACAGCGTTCCTTTTCAGCCTAGCAATTGCCTGTCACGCGGACGGTCAGCTAAACAAGTAGGTTCTTTCCATGTTAGGGTATAAGCGCATAAATTGAACATACAGCTACAAGCGCTGCGACGCTGCTTTCAGTAGTAGCATGTCGCTGGACTAGCGGAGGCAATACTTTAAACATCGCAGCTGCTGAAACAGGAACCGTATTTCTGGGACCGCAGCATTAACTGGACAGCAAAGTTAACGATTGCAATCAGGGCCCAACAGCTCTGGAGGCCCCTCCCCGACTGCTTTCCCACCGGTATTCTCTGTATCGATAATCTACATGGTGATGTGAGAAACTGCCCTGCACCTGAGTGTGGTGGTTCCATGGTGTAATGGTTAGCACTCTGGACTCTGAATCCAGCGATCCGAAGTTCAAATCTCGGTGGAACCTGTCTTTAGGCGGGAGTGCAACCTGTTTGTATGGAACATCAGCCGATCTTCTAGACAAGCTACTGTAGGTCAGATTGCTGTTTCTGATAAAAGGTGTACTGTATCATGACATATGTGCTCTTTCCACTTGTCGGATAGCTTTGGAAACCACCTGCCCGGCCGCTTCCCACGCCTACTCTTTACGTAGATAGTACACGCGGCGATATCACGTAAGAATCTGCCTTCTGTTGATGTGCAGCGGTTCCATGGTGCAATGGTTAGCACTTTGGACTTTGAATCCAGCCATCCGAAGTTCAAATCTCGGTGGAACCTGGTTTTAAACCAAATGCCACTCAACTCTGCGCGAAAACCTTATTCTGGACGCTCAAGGACTTTGTCTGATCATCTTGTTCTCATTTCAAGACTTTGTTCCCTGACCAACAGTGGTGCTCCAGGAAAATCTTCCTAGGGGTGGCCACTGAAAACTTGGGGAGATCGATATGATCCGACTGTCACTGAGCTCGTCCGACTGTCACTGAGCCTAATGTGACAACACATATGTGCTGCTAAGAACCATTTAACTCAAACCCAGGAGTTACATAATATATGTACAGTATATAGCGCTGCCACCAATTTTATTAGGGTGGCGTGGCCCTCGCCTGGCGGCGCCACTGATGACCAATTGGATGGTTTTAGCGGCGGAAGTTGAGCCATAATATGTCACGGCATTGCGCATTCAAAGCAAACTTCCCACTGAGCTGCGCTTTCACGCAGTCAGGATGGCCGAAGCGGTCTAAGGCGCCATGCTAAGGTCGCAGTCTCCTCTGGAGGCGTGGGTTCGAATCCCACTCCTGACAGCTGCTCCTTTTCAGCTCTAGCAATTGCCTGTCACGTGACGGTCAGCTAAACAAGTAGGTTCTTTCCATGTTAGGGTATAAGCGCATAAATTGAACATACAGCTACAAGCGCTATGCGACGCTGCTTTCAGTAGTAGCATGTCGCTGGACTAGCGGAGGCAATACTTTAAACACCGCGCTGCTGAAACAGGAACCGTATTTCTGGGACCGCAGCATTAACTGGACAGCAAAGTTAACGATTGCAATCAGGGCCCAACAGCTCTGGAGGCCCCCTCCCCGGACTGCTTTCCCACCGGTATTCTCTGTATCGATAATCTACATGGTGATGTGAGAAACTGCCCTGCACCTGAGTGTAGTGGTTCCATGGTGTAATGGTTAGCACTCTGGACTCTGAATCCAGCGATCCGAGTTCAAATCTCGGTGGAACCTGTCTTTAGGCGGAGTGCAACCTGTTTGTATGGAACATCAGCCGATCTTCTAGACAAGCTACTGTAGGTCAGATTGCTGTTTCTGATAAAAGGTGTACTGTATCATGACATATGTGCTCTTTCCACTTGTCGGATAGCTTTGGAAACCACCTGCCCGGGCCGCTTCCCACGCCTACTCTTTGCGTAGATAGTACACGCGGCGATATCACGTGAAGAATCTGCCTTCTGTTGATGTGCAGCGGTTCCATGGTGCAATGGTTAGCACTTTGGACTTTGAATCCAGCGATCCGAAGTTCAAATCTCGGTGGAACCTGGTTTTAAACCAAATGCCACTCAACTCTGCGCTGAAAACCTTATTCTGGACGCTCAAGGACTTTGTCTGATCATCTTGTTCTCATTTCAAGACTTTGTTCCCTGACCAACAGTGGTGCTCCAGGAAAATCTTCCTAGGGTGGCCACTGAAAAACTTGGGGAGATCGATATGATCCGACTGTCACTGAGCTCGTCCGACTGTCACTGAGCCTAATGTGACAACACATATGTGCTGCTAAGAACCATTTAACTCAAACCCAGGAGTTACATAATATATGTACAGTATATAGCGCTGCCACCAATTTTATTAGGGTGGGCGTGGCCCCTCGCCTGGCGGCCACTGATGACCAATTGGATGGTTTTGCGGCGGAAGTTGAGCCATAATATGTCACGGCATTGCGTGCATCAAAGCAAACTTCCCACTGAGCTGCGCTTTCACGCAGTCAGGATGGCCGAAGCGGTCTATGGCGCTATGCTCAGGTCGCAGTCTCCTCTGGAGGCGTGGGTTCAATCCCACTCCTGACAGCGTTCCTTTTCAGCCTAGCAATTGCCTGTCACGTGACGGTCGGCTAAACAAGTAGGTTCTTTCCATGTTAGGGTATAAGCGCATAAATTGAACATACAGCTACAAGCGCTGCGACGCTGCTTTCAGTAGTAGCATGTCGCTGGACTAGCTGGAGGCAATACTTTAAACACCGCGCTGCTGAAACAGGAACCGTATTTCTGGGACCGCAGCATTAACTGGACAGCAAAGTTAACGATTGCAATCAGGGCCCAACAGCTCTGGAGGCCCCTCCCCGACTGCTTTCCCACCGGTATTCTCTGTATCGATAATCTACATGGTGATGTGAGAAACTGCCCTGCACCTGAGTGTGGTGGTTCCATGGTGTAATGGTTAGCACTCTGGACTCTGAATCCAGCCGATCCGAAGTTCAAATCTCGGTGGAACCTGTCTTTAGGCGGGAGTGCAACCTGTTTGTATGGAACATCAGCCGATCTTCTAGACAAGCTACTGTAGGTCAGATTGCTGTTTCTGATAAAAAGGTGTACTGTATCATGACATATGTGCTCTTTCCACTTGTCGGATAGCTTTGGAAACCACCTGCCCGGCCGCTTTCCCACGCCTACTCTTTGCGTAGATAGTACACGCCGCGATATCACGTAAGAATCTGCCTTCTGTTGATGTGCAGCGGTTCCATGGTTCAATGGTTAGCACTTTGGACTTTGAATCCAGCGATCCGAAGTTCAAATCTCGGTGGAACCTGGTTTTAAACCAAATGCCACTCAACTCTGCGCGAAAACCTTATTCTGGACGCTCAAGGACTTTGTCTGATCATCTTGTTCTCATTTCAAGACTTTGTTCCCTGACCAACAGTGGTGCTCCAGGAAAATCTTCCTAGGGGTGGCCACTGAAAACTTGGGGAGATCGATATGATCCGACTGTCACTGAGCTCGTCCGACTGTCACTGAGCCTAATGTGACAACACATATGTGCTGCTAAGAACCATTTAACTCAAACCCAGGAGTTACATAATATATGTACAGTATATAGCGTTGCCACCAATTTTATTAGGGTGGGCGTGGCCCTCGCCTGGCGGCGCCACTGATGACCAATTGGATGGTTTTGCGGGCGAAGTTGAGCCATAATATGTCACGGCATTGCGTACTAAAGCAAACTTCCCACTGAGCTGCGCTTTCACGCAGTCAGGATGGCCGAAGCGGTCTAAGGCGCCACGCTAAGGTCGCAGTCTCCTCTGGAGGCGTGGGTTCGAATCCCACTCCTGACAGCCGCTCCTTTTCAGCCTAGCAATTGCCTGTCACGCGGACGGTCAGCTAAACAAGTAGGTTCTTTCCATGTTAGGGTATAAGCGCATAAATTGAACATACAGCTACAAGCTGCTGCGACGCTGCTTTCAGTAGTAGCATGTCGCTGGACTAGCGGAGGCAATACTTTAAACACCGCTGCTGAAACAGGAACCGTATTTCTGGGACCGCAGCATTAACTGGACAGCAAAGTTAACGATTGCAATCAGGGCCCAACAGCTCTGGAGGCCCCTCCCCGACTGCTTTCCCACCGGTATTCTCTGCATCGATAATCTACATGGTGATGTGAGAAACTGCCCTGCACCTGAGTGTGGTGGTTCCATGGTGTAATGGTTAGCACTCTGGACTCTGAATCCAGCGATCCGAAGTTCAAATCTCGGTGGAACCTGTCTTTAGGCGGAGTGCAACCTGTTTGTATGGAACATCAGCCGATCTTCTAGACAAGCTACTGTAGGTCAGATTGCTGTTTCTGATAAAAGGTGTACTGTATCATGACATATGTGCTCTTTCCACTTGTCGGATAGCTTTGGAAACCACCTGCCCGGCCGCTTCCCACGCCTACTCTTTGCGTAGATAGTACACGCGGCAATATCACGTAAGAATCTGCCTTCTGTTGATGTGCAGCGGTTCCATGGTGCAATGGTTAGCACTTTGGACTTTGAATCCAGCCGATCCGAGTTCAAATCTCGGTGGAACCTGGTTTTAAACCAAATGCCACTCAACTCTGCGCGAAAACCTTATTCTGGACGCTCAAGGACTTTGTCTGATCATCTTGTTCTCATTTCAAGACTTTGTTCCCTGACCAACAGTGGTGCTCCAGGAAAATCTTCCTAGGGTGGCCACTGAAAAACTTGGGGAGATCGATATGATCCGACTGTCACTGAGCTCGTCCGACTGTCACTGAGCCTAATGTGACAACACATATGTGCTGCTAAGAACCATTTAACTCAAAACCCAGGAGTTACATAATATATGTACAGTATATAGCGCTGCCACCAATTTTATTAGGGTGGGCGTGGCCCTCGCCTGGCGGCTCACTGATGACCAATTGGATGGTTTTGCGGGCGGAAGTTGAGCCATAATATGTCACGGCATTGCGTACTAAAGCAAACTTCCCACTGAGCTGCGCTTTCACGCAGTCAGGATGGCCGAAGCGGTCTAAGGCGCCAGTGCTCAGGTCGCAGTCTCCTCTGGAGGCGTGGTTCGAATCCCACTCCTGACAGCGTTCCTTTTCAGCCTAGCAATTGCCTGTCACGCGGACGGTCGGCTAAACAAGTAGGTTCTTTCCATGTTAGGGTATAAGCGCATAAATTGAACATACAGCTACAAGCGCTATGACGCTGCTTTCAGTAGTAGCATGTCGCTGGACTAGCGGAGGCAATACTTTAAACACCGCGCTGCTGAAACAGGAACCGTATTTCTGGGACCGCAGCATTAACTGGACAGCAAAGTTAACGATTGCAATCAGGGCCCAACAGCTCTGGAGGCCCCTCCCCGACTGCTTTCCCACCGGTATTCTCTGTATCGATAATCTACATGGTGATGTGAGAAACTGCCCTGCACCTGAGTGTAGTGGTTCCATGGTGTAATGGTTAGCACTCTGGACTCTGAATCCAGCGATCCGAAGTTCAAATCTCGGTGGAACCTGTCTTTAGGTGGAGTGCAACCTGTTTGTATGGAACATCAGCCGCATCTTCTAGACAAGCTACTGTAGGTCAGATTGCTGTTTCTGATAAAAAGGTGTACTGTATCATGACATATGTGCTCTTTCCACTTGTCGGATAGCTTTGGAAACCACCTGCCCGGGCCGCTTCCCACGCCTACTCTTTGCGTAGATAGTACACGCCGCGATATCAACGTAAGAATCTGCCTTCTGTTGATGTGCAGCGGTTCCATGGTGCAATGGTTAGCACTTTGGACTTTGAATCCAGCGCATCCGAAGTTCAAATCTCGGTGGAACCTGGTTTTAAACCAAATGCCACTCAACTCTGCGCTGAAAACCTTATTCTGGACGCTCAAGGACTTTGTCTGATCATCTTGTTCTCATTTCAAGACTTTGTTCCCTGACCAACAGTGGTGCTCCAGGAAAATCTTCCTAGGGTGGCCACTGAAAACTTGGGGAGATCGATATGATCCGACTGTCACTGAGCTCGTCCGACTGTCACTGAGCCTAATGTGACAACACATATGTGCTGCTAAGAACCATTTAACTCAAACCCAGGAGTTACATAATATATGTACAGTATATAGCGCTGCCACCAATTTTATTAGGGTGGGCGTGGCCCTCGCCTGGCGGCTCACTGATGACCAATTGGATGGTTTTGCGGGCGAAGTTGAGCCATAATATGTCACGGCATTGCGCATCTAAAGCAAACTTCCCACTGAGCTGCGCTTTCACGCAGTCAGGATGGCCGAAGCGGTCTAAGGCGCCATGCTCAGGTCGCAGTCTCCTCTGGAGGCGGGTTCGAATCCCACTCCTGACAGCTGCCTTTTCAGCCTAGCAATTGCCTGTCACGCGACGGTCGGCTAAACAAGTAGGTTCTTTCCATGTTAGGGTATAAGCGCATAAATTGAACATACAGCTACAAGCTGCTATGACGCTGCTTTCAGTAGTAGCATGTCGCTGGACTAGCGGAGGCAATACTTTAAACACCGCTGCTGAAACAGGAACCGTATTTCTGGGACCGCAGCATTAACTGGACAGCAAAGTTAACGATTGCAATCAGGGCCCAACAGCTCTGGAGGCCCCTCCCCGACTGCTTTCCCACCGGTATTCTCTGTATCGATAATCTACATGGTGATGTGAGAAACTGCCCTGCACCAGAGTGTGGTGGTTCCATGGTGTAATGGTTAGCACTCTGGACTCTGAATCCAGCGATCCGAGTTCAAATCTCGGTGGAACCTGTCTTTAGGCGGGAGTGCAACCTGTTTGTATGGAACATCAGCCGATCTTCTAGACAAGCTACTGTAGGTCAGATTGCTGTTTCTGATAAAAAGGTGTACTGTATCATGACATATGTGCTCTTTCCACTTGTCGGATAGCTTTGGAAACCACCTGCCCGGGCCGCTTCCCACGCCTACTCTTTATGTAGATAGTACACGCTGCGATATCAACGTAAGAATCTGCCTTCTGTTGATGTGCAGCGGTTCCATGGTGCAATGGTTAGCACTTTGGACTTTGAATCCAGCCATCCGAAGTTCAAATCTCGGTGGAACCTGGTTTTAAACCAAATGCCACTCAACTCTGCGCGAAAACCTTATTCTGGACGCTCAAGGACTTTGTCTGATCATCTTGTTCTCATTTCAAGACTTTGTTCCTGACCAACAGTGGTGCTCCAGGAAAATCTTCCTAGGGGTGGCCACTGAAAAACTTGGGGGAGATCGATATGATCCGACTGTCACTGAGCTCGTCCGACTGTCACTGAGCCTAATGTGACAACACATATGTGCTGCTAAGAACCATTTAACTCAAACCCAGGAGTTACATAATATATGTACAGTATATAGCGCTGCCACCAATTTTATTAGGGTGGGCGTGGCCCCTCGCCTGGCGGCCACTGATGACCAATTGGATGGTTTTGGCGGCGAAGTTGAGCCATAATATGTCACGGCATTGCGCATTAAAGCAAACTTCCCACTGAGCTGCGCTTTCACGCAGTCAGGATGGCCGAAGCGGTCTAAGGCGCCGTGCTCAGGTCGCAGTCTCCTCTGGAGGCGTGGTTCGAATCCCACTCCTGACAGCGTTCCTTTTCAGCCTAGCAATTGCCTGTCACGCGGACGGTCGGCTAAACAAGTAGGTTCTTTCCATGTTAGGGTATAAGCGCATAAATTGAACATACAGCTACAAGCTGCTATGACGCTGCTTTCAGTAGTAGCATGTCGCTGGACTAGCGGAGGCAATACTTTAAACACCGCTGCTGAAACAGGAACCGTATTTCTGGGACCGCAGCATTAACTGGACAGCAAAGTTAACGATTGCAATCAGGGCCCAACAGCTCTGGAGGCCCCCTCCCCGGACTGCTTTCCCACCGGTATTCTCTGCATCGATAATCTACATGGTGATGTGAGAAACTGCCCTGCACCTGAGTGTGGTGGTTCCATGGTGTAATGGTTAGCACTCTGGACTCTGAATCCAGCGATCCGAGTTCAAATCTCGGTGGAACCTGTCTTTAGGCGGGAGTGCAACCTGTTTGTATGGAACATCAGCCGATCTTCTAGACAAGCTACTGTAGGTCAGATTGCTGTTTCTGATAAAAAGGTGTACTGTATCATGACATATGTGCTCTTTCCACTTGTCGGATAGCTTTGGAAACCACCTGCCCGGCCGCTTCCCACGCCTACTCTTTGCGTAGATAGTACACGCCGGCGATATCACGTAAGAATCTGCCTTCTGTTGATGTGCAGCGGTTCCATGGTGCAATGGTTAGCACTTTGGACTTTGAATCCAGCCGATCCGAAGTTCAAATCTCGGTGGAACCTGGTTTTAAACCAAATGCCACTCAACTCTGCGCTGAAAACCTTATTCTGGACGCTCAAGGACTTTGTCTGATCATCTTGTTCTCATTTCAAGACTTTGTTCCCTGACCAACAGTGGTGCTCCAGGAAAATCTTCCTAGGGGTGGCCACTGAAAAACTTGGGGGAGATCGATATGATCCGACTGTCACTGAGCTCGTCCGACTGTCACTGAGCCTAATGTGACAACACATATGTGCTGCTAAGAACCATTTAACTCAAACCCAGGAGTTACATAATATATGTACAGTATATAGCGCTGCCACCAATTTTATTAGGGTGGGCGTGGCCCCTCGCCTGGCGGCTTCACTGATGACCAATTGGATGGTTTTGTGCGCGAAGTTGAGCCATAATATGTCACGGCATTGCGTATTAAAGCAAACTTCCCACTGAGCTGCGCTTTCACGCAGTCAGGATGGCCGAAGCGGTCTAAGGCGCCATGCTCAGGTCGCAGTCTCCTCTGGAGGCGGGTTGGAATCCCACTCCTGACAGCTGCCTTTTCAGCCTAGCAATTGCCTGTCACGTGACGGTCGGCTAAACAAGTAGGTTCTTTCCATGTTAGGGTATAAGCGCATAAATTGAACATACAGCTACAAGCTTTGCGACGCTGCTTTCAGTAGTAACATGTCGCTGGACTAGCGGAGGCAATACTTTAAACACCGCGACTGCTGAAACAGGAACCGTATTTCTGGGACCGCAGCATTAACTGGACAGCAAAGTTAACGATTGCAATCAGGGCCCAACAGCTCTGGAGGCCCCTCCCCGACTGCTTTCCCACCGGTATTCTCTGCATCGATAATCTACATGGTGATGTGAGAAACTGCCCTGCACCTGAGTGTAGTGGTTCCATGGTGTAATGGTTAGCACTCTGGACTCTGAATCCAGCGCATCCGAAGTTCAAATCTCGGTGGAACCTGTCTTTAGGCGGAGTGCAACCTGTTTGTATGGAACATCAGCCGATCTTCTAGACAAGCTACTGTAGGTCAGATTGCTGTTTCTGATAAAAGGTGTACTGTATCATGACATATGTGCTCTTTCCACTTGTCGGATAGCTTTGGAAACCACCTGCCCGGCCGCTTCCCACGCCTACTCTTTGCGTAGATAGTACACGCCGCGATATCACGTGAAGAATCTGCCTTCTGTTGATGTGCAGCGGTTCCATGGTGCAATGGTTAGCACTTTGGACTTTGAATCCAGCGATCCGATGTTCAAATCTCTGTGGAACCTGGTTTTAAACCAAATGCCACTCAACTCTGCGCTGAAAACCTTATTCTGGACGTTCAAGGACTTTGTCTGATCATCTTGTTCTCATTTCAAGACTTTGTTCCCTGACCAACAGTGGTGCTCCAGGAAAATCTTCCTAGGGGTGGCCACTGAAAAACTTGGGGGAGATCGATATGATCCGACTGTCACTGAGCCTAATGTGACAACACATATGTGCTGCTAAGACCCATTTAACTCAAACCCCGGAGTTACATAATATATGTACAGTATATAGCGTTGCCACCAATTTTATTAGGGTGGGCGTGGCCCCCTCGCCTGGCGGCGCCACTGAATCCAGCGATCCGAGTTCAAATCTCGGTGGAACCTGTCTTTAGGCGGGAGTGCGACCTGTTTGTATGGAACATCAGCCGATCTTCTAGACAAGCTACTGTAGGTCAGATTGCTGTTTCTGATAAAAAGGTGTAGTGTATCATGACATATGTGCTCTTTCCACTTGTCGGATAGCTTTGGAAACCACCTGCCCGGCCGGCTTCCCACGCCTACTCTTTATGTAGATAGTACACGCCGCGATATCACGTGAAGAATCTGTCTTCTGTTGATGTGCAGCGGTTCCATGGTTCAATGGTTAGCACTTTGGACTTTGAATCCAGCGATCTGAGTTCTAATCTCGGTGGAACCTGGTTTTAAAACCAAATGCCACTCAACTCTGCGCGAAAACTTTATTCTGGACGCTCAAGGACTTTGTCTGATCATCTTGTTCTCATTTCAAGACTTTGTTCCCTGACCAACAGTGGTGCTCCAGGAAAATCTTCCTAGGGTGGCCACTGAAAACTTGGGGAGATCGATATGATCCGACTGTCACTGAGCTCGTCCGACTGTAACTGAGCCTAATGTGACAATACATATGTGCTGCTAAGAACCATTTAACTCAAACCCAGGAGTTACATAATATATGTACAGTATATAGCGTTGCCACCAATTTTATTAGGGTGGGCGTTGCCCTCTCCTGGCGGCGCTACTGATGACCAATTGGATGGTTTTGCGGCGGAAGTTGAGCCATAATATGTCACGGCATTGCGTGCATCAAAGCAAACTTCCCACTGAGCTGTGCTTTCACGCAGTCAGGATGGCCGAAGCGGTCTAAGGCGCCATGCTCAGGTCGCAGTCTCCTCTGGAGGCGTGGTTCGAATCCCACTCCTGACAGCTGCTCCTTTTCAGCTCTAGCAATTGCCTGTCACGTGACGGTCGGCTAAACAAGTAGGTTCTTTCCATGTTAGGGTATAAGCGCATAAATTGAACATACAGCTACAAGCGCTAGCGACGCTGCTTTCAGTAGTAGCATGTCGCTGGACTAGCGGAGGGAATACTTTAAACACCGCTAGCTGAAACAGGAACCGTATTTCTGGGACCGCAGCATTAACTGGACAGCAAAGTTAACGATTGCAATCAGGGCCCAACAGCTCTGGAGGCCCCTCCCCGACTGCTTTCCCACCGGTATTCTCTGCATCGATAATCTACATGGTGATGTGAGAAACTGCCCTGCACCTGAGTGTAGGTGGTTCCATGGTGTAATGGTTAGCACTCTGGACTCTGAATCCAGCGATCCGAAGTTCAAATCTCGGTGGAACCTGTCTTTAGGCGGGAGTGCAACCTGTTTGTATGGAACATCAGCCGATCTTCTAGACAAGCTACTGTAGGTCAGATTGCTGTTTCTGATAAAAGGTGTACTGTATCATGACATATGTGCTCTTTCCACTTGTCGGATAGCTTTGGAAACCACCTGCCCGGCCGCTTCCCACGCCTACTCTTTGCGTAGATAGTACACGCCGGCGATATCACGTAAGAATCTGCCTTCTGTTGATGTGCAGCGGTTCCATGGTGCAATGGTTAGCACTTTGGACTTTGAATCCAGCTGATCCGAAGTTCAAATCTCGGTGGAACCTGGTTTTAAACCAAATGCCACTCAACTCTGCGTGAAAACCTTATTCTGGACGCTTCAAGGACTTTGTCTGATCATCTTGTTCTCATTTCAAGACTTTGTTCCTGACCAACAGTGGTGCTCCAGGAAAATCTTCCTAGGGTGGCCACTGAAAACTTGGGGAGATCGATATGATCCGACTGTCACTGAGCTCGTCCGACTGTCACTGAGCCTAATGTGACAACACATATGTGCTGCTAAGAACCATTTAACTCAAACCCAGGAGTTACATAATATATGTACAGTATATAGCGTTGCCACCAATTTTATTAGGGTAGGCGTGGCCCCTCGCCTGGCGGCCACTGATGACCAATTGGATGGTTTTGCGGGCGGAAGTTGAGCCATAATATGTCACGGCATTGCGCATCTAAAGCAAACTTCCCACTGAGCTGCGCTTTCACGCAGTCAGGATGGCCGAAGCGGTCTAAGGCGCCATGCTCAGGTCGCAGTCTCCTCTGGAGGCGTGGGTTCGAATCCCACTCCTGACAGCGTTCCTTTTCAGCCTAGCAATTGCCTGTCACGTGACGGTCGGCTAAACAAGTAGGTTCTTTCCATGTTAGGGTGTAAGCGCATAAATTGAACATACAGCTACAAGCTTTGCGACGCTGCTTTCAGTAGTAGCATGTCGCTGGACTAGCGGAGGCAATACTTTAAACACCGCGCTGCTGAAACAGGAACCGTATTTCTGGGACCGCAGCATTAACTGGACAGCAAAGTTAACGATTGCAATCAGGGCCCAACAGCTCTGGAGGCCCCCTCCCCGGACTGCTTTCCCACCGGTATTCTCTGCATCGATAATCTACATGGTGATGTGAGAAACTGCCCTGCACCTGAGTGTAGTGGTTCCATGGTGTAATGGTTAGCACTCTGGACTCTGAATCCAGCGCATCCGAAGTTCAAATCTCGGTGGAACCTGTCTTTAGGCGGGAGTGCAACCTGTTTGTATGGAACATCAGCCGATCTTCTAGACAAGCTACTGTAGGTCAGATTGCTGTTTCTGATAAAAGGTGTACTGTATCATGACATATGTGCTCTTTCCACTTGTCGGATAGCTTTGGAAACCACCTGCCCGGCCGCTTCCCACGCCTACTCTTTGTAGATAGTACACGCCGCGATATCACGTAAGAATCTGCCTTCTGTTGATGTGCAGCGGTTCCATGGTGCAATGGTTAGCACTTTGGACTTTGAATCCAGCGATCCGTAGTTCAAATCTCTGTGGAACCTGGTTTTAAACCAAATGCCACTCAACTCTGCGCTAAAACCTTATTCTGGACGCTCAAGGACTTTGTCTGATCATCTTGTTCTCATTTCAAGACTTTGTTCCCTGACCAACAGTGGTGCTCCAGGAAAATCTTCCTAGGGGTGGCCACTGAAAAACTTGGGGGAGATCGATATGATCCGACTGTCACTGAGCCTAATGTGACAACACATATGTGCTGCTAAGACCCATTTAACTCAAACCCCGGAGTTACATAATATATGTACAGTATATAGCGTTGCCACCAATTTTATTAGGGTGGGCGTGGCCCCCTCGCCTGGCGGCGTCACTGAATCCAGCGATCCGAGTTCAAATCTCGGTGGAACCTGTCTTTAGGCGGAGTGCGACCTGTTTGTATGGAACATCAGCCGATCTTCTAGACAAGCTACTGTAGGTCAGATTGCTGTTTCTGATAAAAGGTGTAGTGTATCATGACATATGTGCTCTTTCCACTTGTCGGATAGCTTTGGAAACCACCTGCCCGGCCGCTTCCCACGCCTACTCTTTGGCGTAGATAGTACACGCGCATATCACGTGAAGAATCTGCCTTCTGTTGATGTGCAGCGGTTCCATGGTTCAATGGTTAGCACTTTGGACTTTGAATCCAGCCATCTGAGTTCTAATCTCGGTGGAACCTGGTTTTAAACCAAATGCCACTCAACTCTGCGCTGAAAACCTTATTCTGGACGTTCAAGGACTTTGTCTGATCATCTTGTTCTCATTTCAAGACTTTGTTCCCTGACCAACAGTGGTGCTCCAGGAAAATCTTCCTAGGGGTGGCCACTGAAAACTTGGGGAGATCGATATGATCCGACTGTCACTGAGCTCCTAATGTGACAACACATATGTGCTGCTAAGAACCATTTAACTCAAACCCAGGAGTTACATAATATATGTACAGTATATAGCGTTGCCACCAATTTTATTAGGGTGGGCGTGGCCCCCTCGCCTGGCGGCGCCACTGATGACCAATTGGATGGTTTTGCGGCGAAGTTGAGCCATAATATGTCACGGCATTGCGTACTAAAGCAAACTTCCCACTGAGCTGCGCTTTCACGCAGTCAGGATGGCCGAAGCGGTCTAAGGCGCGTGCTCAGGTCGCAATCTCATCCGGAGGCGTGGGATCGAATCCCACTCCTGACAGCATTCCTTTTCAGCCTAGCAATTGCCTGTCACGTGACGGTCGGCTAAACAAGTAGGTTCTTTCCATGTTAGGGTATAAGCGCATAAATTGAACATACAGCTACAAGCGCTATGACGCTGCTTTCAGTAGTAGCATGTCGCTGGACTAGCGGAGGCAATACTTTAAACACAGCGCTGCTGAAACAGGAACCGTATTTCTGGGACCGCAGCATTAACTGGACAGCAAAGTTAACGATTGCAATCAGGGCCCAACAGCTCTGGAGGCCCCGTCCCCGGACTGCTTTCCCACCGGTATTCTCTGTATCGATAATCTACATGGTGATGTGAGAAACTGCCCTGCACCTGAGTGTGGTGGTTCCATGGTGTAATGGTTAGCACTCTGGACTCTGAATCCAGCGGTGCAAGTTCAAATCTCGGTGGAACCTGCCTTTAGGCGGGAGTGCAACCTGTTTGTATGGAACATCAGCCGATCTTCTAGACAAGCTACTGTAGGTCAGATTGCTTTTTCTGATAAAAAGGTGTACTGTATCATGACATATGTGCTCTTTCCACTTGTCGGATAGCTTTGGAAACCACCTGCCCGGGCCGCTTTCCCATATGATCCGACTGTCACTGAGCCTAATGTGACAACACATATGTGCTGCTAAGACCCATTTAACTCAAACCCCGGAGTTACATAATATATGTACAGTATATAGCGTTGCCACCAATTTTATTAGGGTGGGCGTGGCCCCCTCGCCTGGCGGCGCAACTGAATCCAGCGATCCGAGTTCAAATCTCGGTGGAACCTGTCTTTAGGCGGAGTGCAACCTGTTTGTATGGAACATCAGCCGATCTTCTAGACAAGCTACTGTAGGTCAGATTGCTGTTTCTGATAAAAGGTGTACTGTATCATGACATATGTGCTCTTTCCACTTGTCGGATAGCTTTGGAAACCACCTGCCCGGCCGCTTTCCCACGCCTACTCTTTGCGTAGATAGTACACGCCGGCGATATCAACGTAAGAATCTGCCTTCTGTTGATGTGCAGCGGTTCCATGGTGCAATGGTTAGCACTTTGGACTTTGAATCCAGCGCATCCGAAGTTCAAATCTCGGTGGAACCTGGTTTTAAAACCAAATGCCACTCAACTCTGCGCGAAAACCTTATTCTGGACGTTCAAGGACTTTGTCTGATCATCTTGTTCTCATTTCAAGACTTTGTTCCCTGACCAACAGTGGTGCTCCAGGAAAATCTTCCTAGGGTGGCCACTGAAAAACTTGGGGAGATCGATATGATCCGACTGTCACTGAGCTCGTCCGACTGTCACTGAGCCTAATGTGACAACACATATGTGCTGCTAAGAACCATTTAACTCAAACCCAGGAGTTACATAATATATGTACAGTATATAGCGCTGCCACCAATTTTATTAGGGTGGGCGTGGCCCTCGCCTGGCGGTGCCACTGATGACCAATTGGATGGTTTTGGCGGCGGAAGTTGAGCCATAATATGTCACGGCATTGCGTACTAAAGCAAACTTCCCACTGAGCTGCGCTTTCACGCAGTCAGGATGGCCGAAGCGGTCTAAGGCGCCATGCTCAGGTCGCAGTCTCCTCTGGAGGCGTGGTTCGAATCCCACTCCTGACAGCGTTCCTTTTCAGCCTAGCAATTGCCTGTCACGTGGACGGTCAGCTAAACAAGTAGGTTCTTTCCATGTTAGGGTATAAGCGCATAAATTGAACATACAGCTACAAGCGCTGCGACGCTGCTTTCAGTAGTAGCATGTCGCTGGACTAGCGGAGGCAATACTTTAAACACCGCGCTGCTGAAACAGGAACCGTATTTCTGGGACCGCAGCATTAACTGGACAGCAAAGTTAACGATTGCAATCAGGGCCCAACAGCTCTGGAGGCCCCGTCCCCGGACTGCTTTCCCACCGGTATTCTCTGTATCGATAATCTACATGGTGATGTGAGAAACTGCCCTGCACCTGAGTGTGGTGGTTCCATGGTGTAATGGTTAGCACTCTGGACTCTGAATCCAGCGATCCGAGTTCAAATCTCGGTGGAACCTGCCTTTAGGCGGGAGTGCAACCTGTTTGTATGGAACATCAGCCGATCTTCTAGACAAGCTACTGTAGGTCAGATTGCTGTTTCTGATAAAAAGGTGTACTGTATCATGACATATGTGCTCTTTCCACTTGTCGGATAGCTTTGGAAACCACCTGCCCGGCCGCTTCCCACGCCTACTCTTTGCGTAGATAGTACACGCGGCGATATCAACGTAAGAATCTGCCTTCTGTTGATGTGCAGCGGTTCCATGGTGCAATGGTTAGCACTTTGGACTTTGAATCCAGCGATCCGTGTTCAAATCTCTGTGGAACCTGGTTTTAAACAAAAATGCCACTCAACTCTGCGCGAAAACCTTATTCTGGACGTTCAAGGACTTTGTCTGATCATCTTGTTCTCATTTCAAGACTTTGTTCCCTGACCAACAGTGGTGCTCCAGGAAAATCTTCCTAGGGGTGGCCATTGAAAAACTTGGGGGAGATCGATATGATCCGACTGTCACTGAGCCTAATGTGACAACACATATGTGCTGCTAAGACCCATTTAACTCAAACCCCGGAGTTACATAATATATGTACAGTATATAGCTGCTGCCACCAATTTTATTAGGGTGGGTGGCCCCTCGCCTGGCGGCACCACTGAATCCAGCGATCCGAAGTTCAAATCTCGGTGGAACCTGTCTTTAGGCGGAGTGCGACCTGTTTGTATGGAACATCAGCCGATCTTCTAGACAAGCTACTGTAGGTCAGATTGCTGTTTCTGATAAAAAGGTGTACTGTATCATGACATATGTGCTCTTTCCACTTGTCGGATAGCTTTGGAAACCACCTGCCCGGGCCGCTTTCCCACGTCTACTCTTTGCGTAGATAGTACACGCGGCGATATCACGTAAGAATCTGCCTTCCGTTGATGTGCAGCGGTTCCATGGTGCAATGGTTAGCACTTTGGACTTTGAATCCAGCGATCCGAAGTTCAAATCTCGGTGGAACCTGGTTTTAAACCAAATGCCACTCAACTCTGCGCTGAAAACTTTATTCTGGACGTTCAAGGACTTTGTCTGATCATCTTGTTCTCATTTCAAGACTTTGTTCCCTGACCAACAGTGGTGCTCCAGGAAAATCTTCCTAGGGGTGGCCACTGAAAAACTTGGGGGAGATCGATATGATCCGACTGTCACTGAGCTCGTCCGACTGTCACTGAGCCTAATGTGACAACACATATGTGCTGCTAAGAACCATTTAACTCAAACCCAGGAGTTACATAATATATGTACAGTATATAGCGCTGCCACCAATTTTATTAGGGTGGGCGTGGCCCCTCGCCTGGCGGCGCCACTGATGACCAATTGGATGGTTTTTGCGCGGAAGTTGAGCCATAATATGTCACGGCATTGCGCACTAAAGCAAACTTCCCACTGAGCTGCGCTTTCACGCAGTCAGGATGGCCGAAGCGGTCTAAGGCGCATGCTAAGGTAGCAGTCTCCTCTGGAGGCGTGGGTTGGAATCCCACTCCTGACAGCGTTCCTTTTCAGCCTAGCAATTGCCTGTCACGTGACGGTCAGCTAAACAAGTAGGTTCTTTCCATGTTAGGGTATAAGCGCATAAATTGAACATACAGCTACAAGCGTTGCGACGCTGCTTTCAGTAGTAGCATGTCGCTGGACTAGCGGAGGCAATACTTTAAACACCGCGCTGCTGAAACAGGAACCGTATTTCTGGGACCGCAGCATTAACTGGACAGCAAAGTTAACGATTGCAATCAGGGCCCAACAGCTCTGGAGGCCCCCTCCCCGGACTGCTTTCCCACCGCTATTCTCTGTATCGATAATCTACATGGTGATGTGAGAAACTGCCCTGCACCTGAGTGTGATGGTTCCATGGTGTAATGGTTAGCACTCTGGACTCTGAATCCAGCGATCCGAGTTCAAATCTCGGTGGAACCTGTCTTTAGGCGGGAGTGCAACCTGTTTGTATGGAACATCAGCCGATCTTCTAGACAAGCTACTGTAGGTCAGATTGCTGTTTCTGATAAAAAGGTGTACTGTATCATGACATATGTGCTCTTTCCACTTGTCGGATAGCTTTGGAAACCACCTGCCCGGGCCGCTTTCCCACGTCTACTCTTTGCGTAGATAGTACACGCGGCGATATCACGTAAGAATCTGCCTTCTGTTGATGTGCAGCGGTTCCATGGTTCAATGGTTAGCACTTTGGACTTTGAATCCAGCGATCTGAGTTCAAATCTCGGTGGAACCTGGTTTTAAACCAAATGCCACTCAACTCTGCGCGAAAACCTTATTCTGGACGTTCAAGGACTTTGTCTGATCATCTTGTTCTCATTTCAAGACTTTGTTCCCTGACCAACAGTGGTGCTCCAGGAAAATCTTCCTAGGGTGGCCACTGAAAACTTGGGGAGATCGATATGATCCGACTGTCACTGAGCTCGTCCGACTGTCACTGAGCCTAATGTGACAACACATATGTGCTGCTAAGAACCATTTAACTCAAACCCAGGAGTTACATAATATATGTACAGTATATAGCGTTGCCACCAATTTTATTAGGGTGGGCGTGGCCCCCTCGCCTGGCGGTGCCACTGATGACCAATTGGATGGTTTTGCGGCGGAAGTTGAGCCATAATATGTCACGGCATTGCGTACTAAAGCAAACTTCCCACTGAGCTGCGCTTTAACGCAGTCAGGATGGCCGAGCGGTCTAAGGCATGCGTTAAGGTCGCAGTCTCCTCTGGAGGCGTGGGTTCGAATCCCACTCCTGACAGCGTTCCTTTTCAGCCTAGCAATTGCCTGTCACGTGACGGTCAGCTAAACAAGTAGGTTCTTTCCATGTTAGGGTATAAGCGCATAAATTGAACATACAGCTACAAGCGCTATGACGCTGCTTTCAGTAGTAGCATGTCGCTGGACTAGCGGAGGCAATACTTTAAACACCGCTGCTGAAACAGGAACCGTATTTCTGGGACCGCAGCATTAACTGGACAGCAAAGTTAACGATTGCAATCAGGGCCCAACAGCTCTGGAGGCCCCCTCCCCGGACTGCTTTCCCACCGGTATTCTCTGTATCGATAATCTACATGGTGATGTGAGAAACTGCCCTGCACCTGAGTGTGGTGGTTCCATGGTGTAATGGTTAGCACTCTGGACTCTGAATCCAGCGATCCGAAGTTCAAATCTCGGTGGAACCTGTCTTTAGGCGGAGTGCAACCTGTTTGTATGGAACATCAGCCGATCTTCTAGACAAGCTACTGTAGGTCAGATTGCTGTTTCTGATAAAAGGTGTACTGTATCATGACATATGTGCTCTTTCCACTTGTCGGATAGCTTTGGAAACCACCTGCCCGGCCGCTTCCCACGCTCTACTCTTTGCGTAGATAGTACACGCGGCGATATCACGTAAGAATCTGCCTTCCGTTGATGTGCAGCGGTTCCATGGTGCAATGGTTAGCACTTTGGACTTTGAATCCAGCGATCCGAGTTCAAATCTCGGTGGAACCTGGTTTTAAACCAAATGCCACTCAACTCTGCGCTGAAAACCTTATTCTGGACGTTCAAGGACTTTGTCTGATCATCTTGTTCTCATTTCAAGACTTTGTTCCCTGACCAACAGTGGTGCTCCAGGAAAATCTTCCTAGGGGTGGCCACTGAAAACTTGGGGAGATCGATATGATCCGACTGTCACTGAGCTCGTCCGACTGTCACTGAGCCTAATGTGACAACACATATGTGCTGCTAAGAACCATTTAACTCAAACCCAGGAGTTACATAATATATGTACAGTATATAGCGTTGCCACCAATTTTATTAGGGTGGGCGTGGCCCCCTCGCCTGGCGGTGCCACTGATGACCAATTGGATGGTTTTGCGGCGGAAGTTGAGCCATAATATGTCACGGCATTGCGTACTAAAGCAAACTTCCCACTGAGCTGCGCTTTCACGCAGTCAGGATGGCCGAGCGGTCTAAGGCGCTGCGTTCAGGTCGCAGTCTCCTCTGGAGGCGTGGGTTCGAATCCCACTCCTGACAGCGTTCCTTTTCAGCCTAGCAATTGCCTGTCACGTGACGGTCAGCTAAACAAGTAGGTTCTTTCCATGTTAGGGTATAAGCGCATAAATTGAACATACAGCTACAAGCGTTGCGACGCTGCTTTCAGTAGTAGCATGTCGCTGGACTAGCGGAGGCAATACTTTAAACACCAGCTGCTGAAACAGGAACCGTATTTCTGGGACCGCAGCATTAACTGGACAGCAAAGTTAACGATTGCAATCAGGGCCCAACAGCTCTGGAGGCCCCTCCCGGACTGCTTTCCCACCGGTATTCTCTGTATCGATAATCTACATGGTGATGTGAGAAACTGCCCTGCACCTGAGTGTGGTGGTTCCATGGTGTAATGGTTAGCACTCTGGACTCTGAATCCAGCGATCCGAAGTTCAAATCTCGGTGGAACCTGTCTTTAGGCGGGAGTGCAACCTGTTTGTATGGAACATCAGCCGATCTTCTAGACAAGCTACTGTAGGTCAGATTGCTGTTTCTGATAAAAAGGTGTACTGTATCATGACATATGTGCTCTTTCCACTTGTCGGATAGCTTTGGAAACCACCTGCCCGGGCCGCTTTCCCACGTCTACTCTTTGCGTAGATAGTACACGCGGCGATATCACGTAAGAATCTGCCTTCTGTTGATGTGCAGCGGTTCCATGGTGCAATGGTTAGCACTTTGGACTTTGAATCCAGCGATCCGAAGTTCAAATCTCGGTGGAACCTGGTTTTAAACCAAATGCCACTCAACTCTGCGCGAAAACCTTATTCTGGACGTTCAAGGACTTTGTCTGATCATCTTGTTCTCATTTCAAGACTTTGTTCCCTGACCAACAGTGGTGCTCCAGGAAAATCTTCCTAGGGGTGGCCACTGAAAAACTTGGGGGAGATCGATATGATCCGACTGTCACTGAGCTCGTCCGACTGTCACTGAGCCTAATGTGACAACACATATGTGCTGCTAAGAACCATTTAACTCAAACCCAGGAGTTACATAATATATGTACAGTATATAGCGTTGCCACCAATTTTATTAGGGTGGGCGTGGCCCCCTTGCCTGGCGGCGCCACTGATGACCAATTGGATGGTTTTGCGGCGGAAGTTGAGCCATAATATGTCACGGCATTGCGTACTAAAGCAAACTTCCCACTGAGCTGCGCTTTCACGCAGTCAGGATGGCCGAGCGGTCTAAGGCGCTGCGTTCAGGTCGCAGTCTCCTCTGGAGGCGTGGGTTCGAATCCCACTCCTGACAGCGTTCCTTTTCAGCCTAGCAATTGCCTGTCACGTGACGGTCAGCTAAACAAGTAGGTTCTTTCCATGTTAGGGTATAAGCGCATAAATTGAACATACAGCTACAAGCGTTGCGACGCTGCTTTCAGTAGTAGCATGTCGCTGGACTAGCGGAGGCAATACTTTAAACACCGCGCTGCTGAAACAGGAACCGTATTTCTGGGACCGCAGCATTAACTGGACAGCAAAGTTAACGATTGCAATCAGGGCCCAACAGCTCTGGAGGCCCCCTCCCCGGACTGCTTTCCCACCGGTATTCTCTGTATCGATAATCTACATGGTGATGTGAGAAACTGCCCTGCACCTGAGTGTGGTGGTTCCATGGTGTAATGGTTAGCACTCTGGACTCTGAATCCAGCGATCCGAAGTTCAAATCTCGGTGGAACCTGTCTTTAGGCGGGAGTGCAACCTGTTTGTATGGAACATCAGCCGATCTTCTAGACAAGCTACTGTAGGTCAGATTGCTGTTTCTGATAAAAAGGTGTACTGTATCATGACATATGTGCTCTTTCCACTTGTCGGATAGCTTTGGAAACCACCTGCCCGGGCCGCTTTCCCACGTCTACTCTTTGCGTAGATAGTACACGCGGCGATATCACGTAAGAATCTGCCTTCTGTTGATGTGCAGCGGTTCCATGGTTCAATGGTTAGCACTTTGGACTTTGAATCCAGCGATCTGAGTTCAAATCTCGGTGGAACCTGGTTTTAAACCAAATGCCACTCAACTCTGCGCGAAAACCTTATTCTGGACGTTCAAGGACTTTGTCTGATCATCTTGTTCTCATTTCAAGACTTTGTTCCCTGACCAACAGTGGTGCTCCAGGAAAATCTTCCTAGGGGTGGCCACTGAAAAACTTGGGGGAGATCGATATGATCCGACTGTCACTGAGCTCGTCCGACTGTCACTGAGCCTAATGTGACAACACATATGTGCTGCTAAGAACCATTTAACTCAAACCCAGGAGTTACATAATATATGTACAGTATATAGCGTTGCCACCAATTTTATTAGGGTGGGCGTGGCCCCCTCGCCTGGCGGCGCCACTGATGACCAATTGGATGGTTTTGCGGCGGAAGTTGAGCCATAATATGTCACGGCATTGCGTACTAAAGCAAACTTCCCACTGAGCTGCGCTTTCACGCAGTCAGGATGGCCGAAGCGGTCTAAAGGCTGCGTTCAGGTCGCAGTCTCCTCTGGAGGCGTGGGTTCGAATCCCACTCCTGACAGCGTTCCTTTTCAGCCTAGCAATTGCCTGTCACGTGACGGTCAGCTAAACAAGTAGGTTCTTTCCATGTTAGGGTATAAGCGCATAAATTGAACATACAGCTACAAGCGTTGCGACGCTGCTTTCAGTAGTAGCATGTCGGCTGGACTAGCGGAGGCAATACTTTAAACACCAGCTGCTGAAACAGGAACCGTATTTCTGGGACCGCAGCATTAACTGGACAGCAAAGTTAACGATTGCAATCAGGGCCCAACAGCTCTGGAGGCCCCCTTCCCGGACTGCTTTCCCACCGGTATTCTCTGTATCGATAATCTACATGGTGATGTGAGAAACTGCCCTGCACCTGAGTGTGGTGGTTCCATGGTGTAATGGTTAGCACTCTGGACTCTGAATCCAGCGATCCGAAGTTCAAATCTCGGTGGAACCTGTCTTTAGGCGGGAGTGCAACCTGTTTGTATGGAACATCAGCCGATCTTCTAGACAAGCTACTGTAGGTCAGATTGCTGTTTCTGATAAAAAGGTGTACTGTATCATGACATATGTGCTCTTTCCACTTGTCGGATAGCTTTGGAAACCACCTGCCCGGGCCGCTTTCCCACGTCTACTCTTTGCGTAGATAGTACACGCGGCGATATCACGTAAGAATCTGCCTTCTGTTGATGTGCAGCGGTTCCATGGTGCAATGGTTAGCACTTTGGACTTTGAATCCAGCGATCCGAGTTCAAATCTCGGTGGAACCTGGTTTTAAACCAAATGCCACTCAACTCTGCGCGAAAACCTTATTCTGGACGTTCAAGGACTTTGTCTGATCATCTTGTTCTCATTTCAAGACTTTGTTCCCTGACCAACAGTGGTGCTCCAGGAAAATCTTCCTAGGGGTGGCCACTGAAAAACTTGGGGGAGATCGATATGATCCGACTGTCACTGAGCCTAATGTGACAACACATATGTGCTGCTAAGAACCATTTAACTCAAACCCAGGAGTTACATAATATATGTACAGTATATAGCGTTGCCACCAATTTTATTAGGGTGGGCGTGGCCCCCTCGCCTGGCGGCGCCACTGATGACCAATTGGATGGTTTTGCGGCGGAAGTTGAGCCATAATATGTCACGGCATTGCGTACTAAAGCAAACTTCCCACTGAGCTGCGCTTTCACGCAGTCAGGATGGCCGAGCGGTCTAAGGCGCTGCGTTAAGGTCGCAGTCTCCTCTGGAGGCGTGGGTTCGAATCCCACTCCTGACAGCGTTCCTTTTCAGCCTAGCAATTGCCTGTCACGTGACGGTCAGCTAAACAAGTAGGTTCTTTCCATGTTAGGGTATAAGCGCATAAATTGAACATACAGCTACAAGCGTTGCGACGCTGCTTTCAGTAGTAGCATGTCGCTGGACTAGCGGAGGCAATACTTTAAACACCGCGCTGCTGAAACAGGAACCGTATTTCTGGGACCGCAGCATTAACTGGACAGCAAAGTTAACGATTGCAATCAGGGCCCAACAGCTCTGGAGGCCCCCTTCCCGGACTGCTTTCCCACCGGTATTCTCTGTATCGATAATCTACATGGTGATGTGAGAAACTGCCCTGCACCTGAGTGTGAGTGGTTCCATGGTGTAATGGTTAGCACTCTGGACTCTGAATCCAGCGATCCGAGTTCAAATCTCGGTGGAACCTGTCTTTAGGCGGGAGTGCAACCTGTTTGTATGGAACATCAGCCGATCTTCTAGACAAGCTACTGTAGGTCAGATTGCTGTTTCTGATAAAAGGTGTACTGTATCATGACATATGTGCTCTTTCCACTTGTCGGATAGCTTTGGAAACCACCTGCCCGGGCCGCTTTCCCACGTCTACTCTTTGCGTAGATAGTACACGCGGCGATATCACGTAAGAATCTGCCTTCTGTTGATGTGCAGCGGTTCCATGGTGCAATGGTTAGCACTTTGGACTTTGAATCCAGCGATCTGAGTTCAAATCTCGGTGGAACCTGGTTTTAAACCAAATGCCACTCAACTCTGCGCGAAAACCTTATTCTGGACGTTCAAGGACTTTGTCTGATCATCTTGTTCTCATTTCAAGACTTTGTTCCCTGACCAACAGTGGTGCTCCAGGAAAATCTTCCTAGGGTGGCCACTGAAAAACTTGGGGAGATCGATATGATCCGACTGTCACTGAGCTCGTCGACTGTCACTGAGCCTAATGTGACAACACATATGTGCTGCTAAGAACCATTTAACTCAAACCCAGGAGTTACATAATATATGTACAGTATATAATCTACATGGTGATGTGAGAAACTGCCCTGCACCTGAGTGTGGTGGTTCCATGGTGTAATAGTTAGCACTCTGGACTCTGAATCCAGCGATCCGAGTTCAAATCTCGGTGGAACCTGTCTTTAGGCGGAGTGCAACCTGTTTGTATGGAACATCAGCCGATCTTCTAGACAAGCTACTGTAGGTCAGATTGCTGTTTCTGATAAAAGGTGTACTGTATCATGACATATGTGCTCTTTCCACTTGTCGGATAGCTTTGGAAACCACCTGCCGGGCCGCTTTCCACGTCTACTCTTTGCGTGAGATAGTACACGCGGCGATATCACGTAAGAATCTGCCTTCTGTTGATGTGCAGCGGTTCCATGGTTCAATGGTTAGCACTTTGGACTTTGAATCCAGCGATCTGAGTTCAAATCTCGGTGGAACCTGGTTTTAAACCAAATGCCACTCAACTCTGCGCGAAAACCTTATTCTGGACGTTCAAGGACTTTGTCTGATCATCTTGTTCTCATTTCAAGACTTTGTTCCCTGACCAACAGTGGTGCTCCAGGAAAATCTTCCTAGGGGTGGCCACTGAAAAACTTGGGGGAGATCGATATGATCCGACTGTCACTGAGCCTAATGTGACAACACATATGTGCTGCTAAGAACCATTTAACTCAAACCCAGGAGTTACATAATATATGTACAGTATATAGCGTTGCCACCAATTTTATTAGGGTGGCGTGGCCCCTCGCCTGGCGGCGCCACTGATGACCAATTGGATGGTTTTGCGGCGGAAGTTGAGCCATAATATGTCACGGCATTGCGTACTAAAGCAAACTTCCCACTGAGCTGCGCTTTCACGCAGTCAGGATGGCCGAGCGGTCTAAAGGCTGCGTTCAGGTCGCAGTCTCCTCTGGAGGCGTGGGTTCGAATCCCACTCCTGACAGCGTTCCTTTTCAGCCTAGCAATTGCCTGTCACGTGACGGTCAGCTAAACAAGTAGGTTCTTTCCATGTTAGGGTATAAGCGCATAAATTGAACATACAGCTACAAGCGTTGCGACGCTGCTTTCAGTAGTAGCATGTCGCTGGACTAGCGGAGGCAATACTTTAAACACCGCGCTGCTGAAACAGGAACCGTATTTCTGGGACCGCAGCATTAACTGGACAGCAAAGTTAACGATTGCAATCAGGGCCCAACAGCTCTGGAGGCCCCCTTCCCGGACTGCTTTCCCACCGGTATTCTCTGTATCGATAATCTACATGGTGATGTGAGAAACTGCCCTGCACCTGAGTGTGGTGGTTCCATGGTGTAATGGTTAGCACTCTGGACTCTGAATCCAGCGATCCGAGTTCAAATCTCGGTGGAACCTGTCTTTAGGCGGGAGTGCAACCTGTTTGTATGGAACATCAGCCGATCTTCTAGACAAGCTACTGTAGGTCAGATTGCTGTTTCTGATAAAAAGGTGTACTGTATCATGACATATGTGCTCTTTCCACTTGTCGGATAGCTTTGGAAACCACCTGCCCGGGCCGCTTTCCCACGTCTACTCTTTGCGTAGATAGTACACGCGGCGATATCACGTAAGAATCTGCCTTCTGTTGATGTGCAGCGGTTCCATGGTGCAATGGTTAGCACTTTGGACTTTGAATCCAGCGATCCGAGTTCAAATCTCGGTGGAACCTGGTTTTAAACCAAATGCCACTCAACTCTGCGCGAAAACCTTATTCTGGACGTTCAAGGACTTTGTCTGATCATCTTGTTCTCATTTCAAGACTTTGTTCCCTGACCAACAGTGGTGCTCCAGGAAAATCTTCCTAGGGTGGCCACTGAAAAACTTGGGGGAGATCGATATGATCCGACTGTCACTGAGCTCGTCCGACTGTCACTGAGCCTAATGTGACAACACATATGTGCTGCTAAGAACCATTTAACTCAAACCCAGGAGTTACATAATATATGTACAGTATATAAGCGTTGCCACCAATTTTATTAGGGTGGCGTGGCCCCTCGCCTGGCGTAGCCACTGATGACCAATTGGATGGTTTTGCGGCGGAAGTTGAGCCATAATATGTCACGGCATTGCGTACTAAAGCAAACTTCCCACTGAGCTGCGCTTTCACGCAGTCAGGATGGCCGAGCGGTCTAAGGCGCTGCGTTCAGGTCGCAGTCTCCTCTGGAGGCGTGGGTTCGAATCCCACTCCTGACAGCGTTCCTTTTCAGCCTAGCAATTGCCTGTCACGTGACGGTCAGCTAAACAAGTAGGTTCTTTCCATGTTAGGGTATAAGCGCATAAATTGAACATACAGCTACAAGCGTTGCGACGCTGCTTTCAGTAGTAGCATGTCGCTGGACTAGCGGAGGCAATACTTTAAACACCGCGCTGCTGAAACAGGAACCGTATTTCTGGGACCGCAGCATTAACTGGACAGCAAAGTTAACGATTGCAATCAGGGCCCAACAGCTCTGGAGGCCCCCTTCCCGGACTGCTTTCCCACCGGTATTCTCTGTATCGATAATCTACATGGTGATGTGAGAAACTGCCCTGCACCTGAGTGTGGTGGTTCCATGGTGTAATGGTTAGCACTCTGGACTCTGAATCCAGCGATCCGAGTTCAAATCTCGGTGGAACCTGTCTTTAGGCGGGAGTGCAACCTGTTTGTATGGAACATCAGCCGATCTTCTAGACAAGCTACTGTAGGTCAGATTGCTGTTTCTGATAAAAGGTGTACTGTATCATGACATATGTGCTCTTTCCACTTGTCGGATAGCTTTGGAAACCACCTGCCGGGCCGCTTTCCCACGTCTACTCTTTGCGTAGATAGTACACGCGGCGATATCACGTAAGAATCTGCCTTCTGTTGATGTGCAGCGGTTCCATGGTTCAATGGTTAGCACTTTGGACTTTGAATCCAGCGATCTGAGTTCAAATCTCGGTGGAACCTGGTTTTAAACCAAATGCCACTCAACTCTCGCGAAAACCTTATTCTGGGCGTTCAAGGACTTTGTCTGATCATCTTGTTCTCATTTCAAGACTTTGTTCCCTGACCAACAGTGGTGCTCCAGGAAAATCTTCCTAGGGGTGGCCACTGAAAAACTTGGGGGAGATCGATATGATCCGACTGTCACTGAGCTCGTCCGACTGTCACTGAGCCTAATGTGACAACACATATGTGCTGCTAAGAACCATTTAACTCAAACCCAGGAGTTACATAATATATGTACAGTATATAGCGTTGCCACCAATTTTATTAGGGTGGGCGTGGCCCCCTCGCCTGGCGGCGCCACTGATGACCAATTGGATGGTTTTGCGGCGGAAGTTGAGCCATAATATGTCACGGCATTGCGTACTAAAGCAAACTTCCCACTGAGCTGCGCTTTCACGCAGTCAGGATGGCCGAGCGGTCTAAGGCGCTGCGTTAAGGTCGCAGTCTCCTCTGGAGGCGTGGGTTCGAATCCCACTCCTGACAGCGTTCCTTTTCAGCCTAGCAATTGCCTGTCACGTGACGGTCAGCTAAACAAGTAGGTTCTTTCCATGTTAGGGTATAAGCGCATAAATTGAACATACAGCTACAAGCGTTGCGACGCTGCTTTCAGTAGTAGCATGTCGCTGGACTAGCGGAGGCAATACTTTAAACACCGCGCTGCTGAAACAGGAACCGTATTTCTGGGACCGCAGCATTAACTGGACAGCAAAGTTAACGATTGCAATCAGGGCCCAACAGCTCTGGAGGCCCCCTTCCCGGACTGCTTTCCCACCGGTATTCTCTGTATCGATAATCTACATGGTGATGTGAGAAACTGCCCTGCACCTGAGTGTGGTGGTTCCATGGTGTAATGGTTAGCACTCTGGACTCTGAATCCAGCGATCCGAGTTCAAATCTCGGTGGAACCTGTCTTTAGGCGGGAGTGCAACCTGTTTGTATGGAACATCAGCCGATCTTCTAGACAAGCTACTGTAGGTCAGATTGCTGTTTCTGATAAAAAGGTGTACTGTATCATGACATATGTGCTCTTTCCACTTGTCGGATAGCTTTGGAAACCACCTGCCCGGGCCGCTTTCCCACGTCTACTCTTTGCGTAGATAGTACACGCGGCGATATCACGTAAGAATCTGCCTTCTGTTGATGTGCAGCGGTTCCATGGTGCAATGGTTAGCACTTTGGACTTTGAATCCAGCGATCCGAGTTCAAATCTCGGTGGAACCTGGTTTTAAACCAAATGCCACTCAACTCTGCGCGAAAACCTTATTCTGGACGTTCAAGGACTTTGTCTGATCATCTTGTTCTCATTTCAAGACTTTGTTCCCTGACCAACAGTGGTGCTCCAGGAAAATCTTCCTAGGGTGGCCACTGAAAACTTGGGGAGATCGATATGATCCGACTGTCACTGAGCTCGTCCGACTGTCACTGAGCCTAATGTGACAACACATATGTGCTGCTAAGAACCATTTAACTCAAACCCAGGAGTTACATAATATATGTACAGTATATAGCGTTGCCACCAATTTTATTAGGGTGGGCGTGGCCCCCTCGCCTGGCGGCGCCACTGATGACCAATTGGATGGTTTTGGCGGCGGAAGTTGAGCCATAATATGTCACGGCATTGCGTACTAAAGCAAACTTCCCACTGAGCTGCGCTTTCACGCAGTCAGGATGGCCGAGCGGTCTAAGGCGCTGCGTTCAGGTCGCAGTCTCCTCTGGAGGCGTGGGTTCGAATCCCACTCCTGACAGCGTTCCTTTTCAGCCTAGCAATTGCCTGTCACGCTGACGGTCAGCTAAACAAGTAGGTTCTTTCCATGTTAGGGTATAAGCGCATAAATTGAACATACAGCTACAAGCGTTGCGACGCTGCTTTCAGTAGTAGCATGTCGCTGGACTAGCGGAGGCAATACTTTAAACACCGCTGCTGAAACAGGAACCGTATTTCTGGGACCGCAGCATTAACTGGACAGCAAAGTTAACGATTGCAATCAGGGCCCAACAGCTCTGGAGGCCCCCTTCCCGGACTGCTTTCCCACCGGTATTCTCTGTATCGATAATCTACATGGTGATGTGAGAAACTGCCCTGCACCTGAGTGTGGTGGTTCCATGGTGTAATGGTTAGCACTCTGGACTCTGAATCCAGCGATCCGAGTTCAAATCTCGGTGGAACCTGTCTTTAGGCGGGAGTGCAACCTGTTTGTATGGAACATCAGCCGATCTTCTAGACAAGCTACTGTAGGTCAGATTGCTGTTTCTGATAAAAAGGTGTACTGTATCATGACATATGTGCTCTTTCCACTTGTCGGATAGCTTTGGAAACCACCTGCCCGGGCCGCTTTCCCACGTCTACTCTTTGCGTAGATAGTACACGCGGCGATATCACGTAAGAATCTGCCTTCTGTTGATGTGCAGCGGTTCCATGGTTCAATGGTTAGCACTTTGGACTTTGAATCCAGCGATCTGAGTTCAAATCTCGGTGGAACCTGGTTTTAAACCAAATGCCACTCAACTCTGCGCGAAAACCTTATTCTGGACGTTCAAGGACTTTGTCTGATCATCTTGTTCTCATTTCAAGACTTTGTTCCCTGACCAACAGTGGTGCTCCAGGAAAATCTTCCTAGGGTGGCCACTGAAAAACTTGGGGAGATCGATATGATCCGACTGTCACTGAGCTTCGTCCGACTGTCACTGAGCCTAATGTGACAACACATATGTGCTGCTAAGAACCATTTAACTCAAACCCAGGAGTTACATAATATATGTACAGTATATAGCGTTGCCACCAATTTTATTAGGGTGGGCGTGGCCCCCTCGCCTGGCGGCGCCACTGATGACCAATTGGATGGTTTTGCGGCGGAAGTTGAGCCATAATATGTCACGGCATTGCGTACTAAAGCAAACTTCCCACTGAGCTGCGCTTTCACGCAGTCAGGATGGCCGAAGCGGTCTAAGGCGCTGCGTTAAGGTCGCAGTCTCCTCTGGAGGCGTGGGTTCGAATCCCACTCCTGACAGCGTTCCTTTTCAGCCTAGCAATTGCCTGTCACGTGACGGTCAGCTAAACAAGTAGGTTCTTTCCATGTTAGGGTATAAGCGCATAAATTGAACATACAGCTACAAGCGTTGCGACGCTGCTTTCAGTAGTAGCATGTCGCTGGACTAGCGGAGGCAATACTTTAAACACCAGCTGCTGAAACAGGAACCGTATTTCTGGGACCGCAGCATTAACTGGACAGCAAAGTTAACGATTGCAATCAGGGCCCAACAGCTCTGGAGGCCCCTCCCGGACTGCTTTCCCACCGGTATTCTCTGTATCGATAATCTACATGGTGATGTGAGAAACTGCCCTGCACCTGAGTGTGGTGGTTCCATGGTGTAATGGTTAGCACTCTGGACTCTGAATCCAGCGATCCGAGTTCAAATCTCGGTGGAACCTGTCTTTAGGCGGGAGTGCAACCTGTTTGTATGGAACATCAGCCGATCTTCTAGACAAGCTACTGTAGGTCAGATTGCTGTTTCTGATAAAAAGGTGTACTGTATCATGACATATGTGCTCTTTCCACTTGTCGGATAGCTTTGGAAACCACCTGCCCGGGCCGCTTTCCCACGTCTACTCTTTGCGTAGATAGTACACGCGGCGATATCACGTAAGAATCTGCCTTCTGTTGATGTGCAGCGGTTCCATGGTGCAATGGTTAGCACTTTGGACTTTGAATCCAGCGATCCGAGTTCAAATCTCGGTGGAACCTGGTTTTAAACCAAATGCCACTCAACTCTGCGCGAAAACCTTATTCTGGACGTTCAAGGACTTTGTCTGATCATCTTGTTCTCATTTCAAGACTTTGTTCCCTGACCAACAGTGGTGCTCCAGGAAAATCTTCCTAGGGGTGGCCACTGAAAAACTTGGGGGAGATCGATATGATCCGACTGTCACTGAGCCTAATGTGACAACACATATGTGCTGCTAAGAACCATTTAACTCAAACCCAGGAGTTACATAATATATGTACAGTATATAGCGTTGCCACCAATTTTATTAGGGTGGGCGTGGCCCCCTTGCCTGGCGGTGCCACTGATGACCAATTGGATGGTTTTGCGGCGGAAGTTGAGCCATAATATGTCACGGCATTGCGTACTAAAGCAAACTTCCCACTGAGCTGCGCTTTCACGCAGTCAGGATGGCCGAGCGGTCTAAGGCGCTGCGTTCAGGTCGCAGTCTCCTCTGGAGGCGTGGGTTCGAATCCCACTCCTGACAGCGTTCCTTTTCAGCCTAGCAATTGCCTGTCACGTGACGGTCAGCTAAACAAGTAGGTTCTTTCCATGTTAGGGTATAAGCGCATAAATTGAACATACAGCTACAAGCGTTGCGACGCTGCTTTCAGTAGTAGCATGTCGCTGGACTAGCGGAGGCAATACTTTAAACACCGCTGCTGAAACAGGAACCGTATTTCTGGGACCGCAGCATTAACTGGACAGCAAAGTTAACGATTGCAATCAGGGCCCAACAGCTCTGGAGGCCCCCTTCCCGGACTGCTTTCCCACCGGTATTCTCTGTATCGATAATCTACATGGTGATGTGAGAAACTGCCCTGCACCTGAGTGTGGTGGTTCCATGGTGTAATGGTTAGCACTCTGGACTCTGAATCCAGCGATCCGAGTTCAAATCTCGGTGGAACCTGTCTTTAGGCGGAGTGCAACCTGTTTGTATGGAACATCAGCCGATCTTCTAGACAAGCTACTGTAGGTCAGATTGCTGTTTCTGATAAAAAGGTGTACTGTATCATGACATATGTGCTCTTTCCACTTGTCGGATAGCTTTGGAAACCACCTGCCCGGGCCGCTTTCCCACGTCTACTCTTTGCGTAGATAGTACACGCGGCGATATCACGTAAGAATCTGCCTTCTGTTGATGTGCAGCGGTTCCATGGTGCAATGGTTAGCACTTTGGACTTTGAATCCAGCGATCCGAGTTCAAATCTCGGTGGAACCTGGTTTTAAACCAAATGCCACTCAACTCTGCGCGAAAACCTTATTCTGGGCGTTCAAGGACTTTGTCTGATCATCTTGTTCTCATTTCAAGACTTTGTTCCCTGACCAACAGTGGTGCTCCAGGAAAATCTTCCTAGGGGTGGCCACTGAAAAACTTGGGGAGATCGATATGATCCGACTGTCACTGAGCTCTAATGTGACAACACATATGTGCTGCTAAGAACCATTTAACTCAAACCCAGGAGTTACATAATATATGTACAGTATATAGCGTTGCCACCAATTTTATTAGGGTGGGCGTGGCCCCTCGCCTGGCGGTCCACTGATGACCAATTGGATGGTTTTGCGGCGGAAGTTGAGCCATAATATGTCACGGCATTGCGTACTAAAGCAAACTTCCCACTGAGCTGCGCTTTCACGCAGTCAGGATGGCCGAAGCGGTCTAAAGGCTGCGTTAAGGTCGCCAGTCTCCTCTGGAGCGTGGGTTCGAATCCCACTCCTGACAGCGTTCCTTTTCAGCCTAGCAATTGCCTGTCACGTGACGGTCAGCTAAACAAGTAGGTTCTTTCCATGTTAGGGTATAAGCGCATAAATTGAACATACAGCTACAAGCGTTGCGACGCTGCTTTCAGTAGTAGCATGTCGCTGGACTAGCGGAGGCAATACTTTAAACACCGGCTGCTGAAACAGGAACCGTATTTCTGGGACCGCAGCATTAACTGGACAGCAAAGTTAACGATTGCAATCAGGGCCCAACAGCTCTGGAGGCCCCCTTCCCGGACTGCTTTCCCACCGGTATTCTCTGTATCGATAATCTACATGGTGATGTGAGAAACTGCCCTGCACCTGAGTGTGGTGGTTCCATGGTGTAATGGTTAGCACTCTGGACTCTGAATCCAGCGATCCGAAGTTCAAATCTCGGTGGAACCTGTCTTTAGGCGGGAGTGCAACCTGTTTGTATGGAACATCAGCCGATCTTCTAGACAAGCTACTGTAGGTCAGATTGCTGTTTCTGATAAAAAGGTGTACTGTATCATGACATATGTGCTCTTTCCACTTGTCGGATAGCTTTGGAAACCACCTGCCCGGGCCGCTTTCCCACGTCTACTCTTTGCGTAGATAGTACACGCGGCGATATCACGTAAGAATCTGCCTTCTGTTGATGTGCAGCGGTTCCATGGTGCAATGGTTAGCACTTTGGACTTTGAATCCAGCGATCCGAGTTCAAATCTCGGTGGAACCTGGTTTTAAACCAAATGCCACTCAACTCTGCGCTGAAAACCTTATTCTGGACGTTCAAGGACTTTGTCTGATCATCTTGTTCTCATTTCAAGACTTTGTTCCCTGACCAACAGTGGTGCTCCAGGAAAATCTTCCTAGGGGTGGCCACTGAAAAACTTGGGGGAGATCGATATGATCCGACTGTCACTGAGCTCTAATGTGACAACACATATGTGCTGCTAAGAACCATTTAACTCAAACCCAGGAGTTACATAATATATGTACAGTATATAGCGTTGCCACCAATTTTATTAGGGTGGGCGTGGCCCCTCGCCTGGCGGCTCACTGATGACCAATTGGATGGTTTTGCGGCGGAAGTTGAGCCATAATATGTCACGGCATTGCGTACTAAAGCAAACTTCCCACTGAGCTGCGCTTTCACGCAGTCAGGATGGCCGAGCGGTCTAAGGCTGCGTTCAGGTCGCAGTCTCCTCTGGAGGCGTGGGTTCGAATCCCACTCCTGACAGCGTTCCTTTTCAGCCTAGCAATTGCCTGTCACGTGACGGTCAGCTAAACAAGTAGGTTCTTTCCATGTTAGGGTATAAGCGCATAAATTGAACATACAGCTACAAGCGTTGCGACGCTGCTTTCAGTAGTAGCATGTCGCTGGACTAGCGGAGGCAATACTTTAAACACCGGCTGCTGAAACAGGAACCGTATTTCTGGGACCGCAGCATTAACTGGACAGCAAAGTTAACGATTGCAATCAGGGCCCAACAGCTCTGGAGGCCCCTCCCGGACTGCTTTCCCACCGGTATTCTCTGTATCGATAATCTACATGGTGATGTGAGAAACTGCCCTGCACCTGAGTGTGGTGGTTCCATGGTGTAATGGTTAGCACTCTGGACTCTGAATCCAGCGATCCGAGTTCAAATCTCGGTGGAACCTGTCTTTAGGCGGAGTGCAACCTGTTTGTATGGAACATCAGCCGATCTTCTAGACAAGCTACTGTAGGTCAGATTGCTGTTTCTGATAAAAGGTGTACTGTATCATGACATATGTGCTCTTTCCACTTGTCGGATAGCTTTGGAAACCACCTGCCGGGCCGCTTTCCACGCTCTACTCTTTGCGTAGATAGTACACGCGGCGATATCACGTAAGAATCTGCCTTCTGTTGATGTGCAGCGGTTCCATGGTGCAATGGTTAGCACTTTGGACTTTGAATCCAGCGATCCGAGTTCAAATCTCGGTGGAACCTGGTTTTAAACCAAATGCCACTCAACTCTGCGCGAAAACCTTATTCTGGACGTTCAAGGACTTTGTCTGATCATCTTGTTCTCATTTCAAGACTTTGTTCCCTGACCAACAGTGGTGCTCCAGGAAAATCTTCCTAGGGGTGGCCACTGAAAAACTTGGGGGAGATCGATATGATCCGACTGTCACTGAGCTCCGACTGTCACTGAGCCTAATGTGACAACACATATGTGCTGCTAAGAACCATTTAACTCAAACCCAGGAGTTACATAATATATGTACAGTATATAGCGTTGCCACCAATTTTATTAGGGTGGGCGTGGCCCCCTCGCCTGGCGGCGCCACTGATGACCAATTGGATGGTTTTGCGGCGGAAGTTGAGCCATAATATGTCACGGCATTGCGTACTAAAGCAAACTTCCCACTGAGCTGCGCTTTCACGCAGTCAGGATGGCCGAGCGGTCTAAGGCGCTGCGTTCAGGTCGCAGTCTCCTCTGGAGGCGTGGGTTCGAATCCCACTCCTGACAGCGTTCCTTTTCAGCCTAGCAATTGCCTGTCACGTGACGGTCAGCTAAACAAGTAGGTTCTTTCCATGTTAGGGTATAAGCGCATAAATTGAACATACAGCTACAAGCGTTGCGACGCTGCTTTCAGTAGTAGCATGTCGCTGGACTAGCGGAGGCAATACTTTAAACACCGCGCTGCTGAAACAGGAACCGTATTTCTGGGACCGCAGCATTAACTGGACAGCAAAGTTAACGATTGCAATCAGGGCCCAACAGCTCTGGAGGCCCCCTCCCCGGACTGCTTTCCCACCGGTATTCTCTGTATCGATAATCTACATGGTGATGTGAGAAACTGCCCTGCACCTGAGTGTGGTGGTTCCATGGTGTAATGGTTAGCACTCTGGACTCTGAATCCAGCGATCCGAGTTCAAATCTCGGTGGAACCTGTCTTTAGGCGGGAGTGCAACCTGTTTGTATGGAACATCAGCCGATCTTCTAGACAAGCTACTGTAGGTCAGATTGCTGTTTCTGATAAAAAGGTGTACTGTATCATGACATATGTGCTCTTTCCACTTGTCGGATAGCTTTGGAAACCACCTGCCCGGGCCGCTTTCCCACGTCTACTCTTTGCGTAGATAGTACACGCGGCGATATCACGTAAGAATCTGCCTTCTGTTGATGTGCAGCGGTTCCATGGTGCAATGGTTAGCACTTTGGACTTTGAATCCAGCGATCTGAGTTCAAATCTCGGTGGAACCTGGTTTTAAACCAAATGCCACTCAACTCTGCGCTGAAAACCTTATTCTGGACGTTCAAGGACTTTGTCTGATCATCTTGTTCTCATTTCAAGACTTTGTTCCCTGACCAACAGTGGTGCTCCAGGAAAATCTTCCTAGGGGTGGCCACTGAAAAACTTGGGGAGATCGATGATCCGACTGTCACTGAGCTCGTCGACTGTCACTGAGCCTAATGTGACAACACATATGTGCTGCTAAGAACCATTTAACTCAAACCCAGGAGTTACATAATATATGTACAGTATATAGCGTTGCCACCAATTTTATTAGGGTGGGCGTGGCCCCCTCGCCTGGCGGCGCCACTGATGACCAATTGGATGGTTTTCGCGGCGGAAGTTGAGCCATAATATGTCACGGCATTGCGTACTAAAGCAAACTTCCCACTGAGCTGCGCTTTCACGCAGTCAGGATGGCCGAGCGGTCTAAGGCTGCGTTCAGGTCGCAGTCTCCTCTGGAGGCGTGGGTTCGAATCCCACTCCTGACAGCGTTCCTTTTCAGCCTAGCAATTGCCTGTCACGTGACGGTCAGCTAAACAAGTAGGTTCTTTCCATGTTAGGGTATAAGCGCATAAATTGAACATACAGCTACAAGCGCTATGCGACGCTGCTTTCAGTAGTAGCATGTCGCTGGACTAGCGGAGGCAATACTTTAAACACCGCGCTGCTGAAACAGGAACCGTATTTCTGGGACCGCAGCATTAACTGGACAGCAAAGTTAACGATTGCAATCAGGGCCCAACAGCTCTGGAGGCCCCTCCCGGACTGCTTTCCCACCGGTATTCTCTGTATCGATAATCTACATGGTGATGTGAGAAACTGCCCTGCACCTGAGTGTGGTGGTTCCATGGTGTAATGGTTAGCACTCTGGACTCTGAATCCAGCGATCCGAAGTTCAAATCTCGGTGGAACCTGTCTTTAGGCGGGAGTGCAACCTGTTTGTATGGAACATCAGCCGATCTTCTAGACAAGCTACTGTAGGTCAGATTGCTGTTTCTGATAAAAGGTGTACTGTATCATGACATATGTGCTCTTTCCACTTGTCGGATAGCTTTGGAAACCACCTGCCCGGCCGCTTCCCACGCCTACTCTTTACGTAGATAGTACACGCGGCGATATCAACGTAAGAATCTGCCTTCTGTTGATGTGCAGCGGTTCCATGGTGCAATGGTTAGCACTTTGGACTTTGAATCCAGCGATCCGAGTTCAAATCTCGGTGGAACCTGGTTTTAAACCAAATGCCACTCAACTCTGCGCGAAAACCTTATTCTGGACGTTCAAGGACTTTGTCTGATCATCTTGTTCTCATTTCAAGACTTTGTTCCCTGACCAACAGTGGTGCTCCAGGAAAATCTTCCTAGGGGTGGCCACTGAAAAACTTGGGGGAGATCGATATGATCCGACTGTCACTGAGCTCGTCCGACTGTCACTGAGCCTAATGTGACAACACATATGTGCTGCTAAGAACCATTTAACTCAAACCCAGGAGTTACATAATATATGTACAGTATATAGCGTTGCCACCAATTTTATTAGGGTGGGCGTGGCCCCCTCGCCTGGCGGCGCCACTGATGACCAATTGGATGGTTTTGCGGCGGAAGTTGAGCCATAATATGTCACGGCATTGCGTACTAAAGCAAACTTCCCACTGAGCTGCGCTTTCACGCAGTCAGGATGGCCGAGCGGTCTAAGGCCATGCGTTCAGGTCGCAGTCTCCTCTGGAGGCGGGTTCGAATCCCACTCCTGACAGCGTTCCTTTTCAGCCTAGCAATTGCCTGTCACGTGACGGTCAGCTAAACAAGTAGGTTCTTTCCATGTTAGGGTATAAGCGCATAAATTGAACATACAGCTACAAGCGTTGCGACGCTGCTTTCAGTAGTAGCATGTCGCTGGACTAGCGGAGGCAATACTTTAAACACCGCGCTGCTGAAACAGGAACCGTATTTCTGGGACCGCAGCATTAACTGGACAGCAAAGTTAACGATTGCAATCAGGGCCCAACAGCTCTGGAGGCCCCCTTCCCGGACTGCTTTCCCACCGGTATTCTCTGTATCGATAATCTACATGGTGATGTGAGAAACTGCCCTGCACCTGAGTGTGGTGGTTCCATGGTGTAATGGTTAGCACTCTGGACTCTGAATCCAGCGATCCGAAGTTCAAATCTCGGTGGAACCTGTCTTTAGGCGGGAGTGCAACCTGTTTGTATGGAACATCAGCCGATCTTCTAGACAAGCTACTGTAGGTCAGATTGCTGTTTCTGATAAAAAGGTGTACTGTATCATGACATATGTGCTCTTTCCACTTGTCGGATAGCTTTGGAAACCACCTGCCCGGCCGCTTCCCACGCCTACTCTTTGCGTAGATAGTACACGCGGCGATATCACGTAAGAATCTGCCTTCTGTTGATGTGCAGCGGTTCCATGGTGCAATGGTTAGCACTTTGGACTTTGAATCCAGCGATCCGAGTTCAAATCTCGGTGGAACCTGGTTTTAAACCAAATGCCACTCAACTCTGCGCGAAAACCTTATTCTGGACGTTCAAGGACTTTGTCTGATCATCTTGTTCTCATTTCAAGACTTTGTTCCCTGACCAACAGTGGTGCTCCAGGAAAATCTTCCTAGGGGTGGCCACTGAAAAACTTGGGGGAGATCGATATGATCCGACTGTCACTGAGCTCGTCCGACTGTCACTGAGCCTAATGTGACAACACATATGTGCTGCTAAGAACCATTTAACTCAAACCCAGGAGTTACATAATATATGTACAGTATATAGCGTTGCCACCAATTTTATTAGGGTGGGCGTGGCCCCCTCGCCTGGCGGCGCCACTGATGACCAATTGGATGGTTTTGGCGGCGAAGTTGAGCCATAATATGTCACGGCATTGCGCACTAAAGCAAACTTCCCACTGAGCTGCGCTTTCACGCAGTCAGGATGGCCGAAGCGGTCTAAGGCGCTGCGTTCAGGTCGCAGTCTCCTCTGGAGGCGTGGTTCGAATCCCACTCCTGACAGCGTTCCTTTTCAGCCTAGCAATTGCCTGTCACGTGACGGTCAGCTAAACAAGTAGGTTCTTTCCATGTTAGGGTATAAGCGCATAAATTGAACATACAGCTACAAGCGTTGCGACGCTGCTTTCAGTAGTAGCATGTCGCTGGACTAGCGGAGGCAATACTTTAAACACCGCTGCTGAAACAGGAACCGTATTTCTGGGACCGCAGCATTAACTGGACAGCAAAGTTAACGATTGCAATCAGGGCCCAACAGCTCTGGAGGCCCCTCCCCGACTGCTTTCCCACCGGTATTCTCTGTATCGATAATCTACATGGTGATGTGAGAAACTGCCCTGCACCTGAGTGTGGTGGTTCCATGGTGTAATGGTTAGCACTCTGGACTCTGAATCCAGCGATCCGAAGTTCAAATCTCGGTGGAACCTGTCTTTAGGCGGAGTGCAACCTGTTTGTATGGAACATCAGCCGATCTTCTAGACAAGCTACTGTAGGTCAGATTGCTGTTTCTGATAAAAGGTGTACTGTATCATGACATATGTGCTCTTTCCACTTGTCGGATAGCTTTGGAAACCACCTGCCCGGGCCGCTTCCCACGTCTACTCTTTACGTAGATAGTACACGCGGCGATATCACGTAAGAATCTGCCTTCTGTTGATGTGCAGCGGTTCCATGGTGCAATGGTTAGCACTTTGGACTTTGAATCCAGCCGATCCGAAGTTCAAATCTCGGTGGAACCTGGTTTTAAACCAAATGCCACTCAACTCTGCGCTGAAAACCTTATTCTGGACGTTCAAGGACTTTGTCTGATCATCTTGTTCTCATTTCAAGACTTTGTTCCCTGACCAACAGTGGTGCTCCAGGAAAATCTTCCTAGGGTGGCCACTGAAAAACTTGGGGAGATCGATATGATCCGACTGTCACTGAGCTCGTCCGACTGTCACTGAGCCTAATGTGACAACACATATGTGCTGCTAAGAACCATTTAACTCAAACCCAGGAGTTACATAATATATGTACAGTATATAGCGCTGCCACCAATTTTATTAGGGTGGGCGTGGCCCCTGCCTGGCGGCCCACTGATGACCAATTGGATGGTTTTGGCGGCGGAAGTTGAGCCATAATATGTCACGGCATTGCGTACTAAAGCAAACTTCCCACTGAGCTGCGCTTTCACGCAGTCAGGATGGCCGAGCGGTCTAAGGCGCTGCGTTCAGGTCGCAGTCTCCTCTGGAGGCGTGGTTCGAATCCCACTCCTGACAGCGTTCCTTTTCAGCCTAGCAATTGCCTGTCACGCGGACGGTCAGCTAAACAAGTAGGTTCTTTCCATGTTAGGGTATAAGCGCATAAATTGAACATACAGCTACAAGCGTTGCGACGCTGCTTTCAGTAGTAGCATGTCGCTGGACTAGCGGAGGCAATACTTTAAACACCGCGCTGCTGAAACAGGAACCGTATTTCTGGGACCGCAGCATTAACTGGACAGCAAAGTTAACGATTGCAATCAGGGCCCAACAGCTCTGGAGGCCCCCTCCCCGGACTGCTTTCCCACCGGTATTCTCTGTATCGATAATCTACATGGTGATGTGAGAAACTGCCCTGCACCTGAGTGTGGTGGTTCCATGGTGTAATGGTTAGCACTCTGGACTCTGAATCCAGCGATCCGAAGTTCAAATCTCGGTGGAACCTGTCTTTAGGCGGAGTGCAACCTGTTTGTATGGAACATCAGCCGATCTTCTAGACAAGCTACTGTAGGTCAGATTGCTGTTTCTGATAAAAAGGTGTACTGTATCATGACATATGTGCTCTTTCCACTTGTCGGATAGCTTTGGAAACCACCTGCCCGGGCCGCTTTCCCACGTCTACTCTTTGCGTAGATAGTACACGCGGCGATATCACGTAAGAATCTGCCTTCTGTTGATGTGCAGCGGTTCCATGGTTCAATGGTTAGCACTTTGGACTTTGAATCCAGCGATCTGAGTTCAAATCTCGGTGGAACCTGGTTTTAAAACCAAATGCCACTCAACTCTGCGCGAAAACCTTATTCTGGACGTTCAAGGACTTTGTCTGATCATCTTGTTCTCATTTCAAGACTTTGTTCCCTGACCAACAGTGGTGCTCCAGGAAAATCTTCCTAGGGTGGCCACTGAAAAACTTGGGGAGATCGATATGATCCGACTGTCACTGAGCTCGTCCGACTGTCACTGAGCCTAATGTGACAACACATATGTGCTGCTAAGAACCATTTAACTCAAACCCAGGAGTTACATAATATATGTACAGTATATAGCGCTGCCACCAATTTTATTAGGGTGGGCGTGGCCCTCGCCTGGCGGCGCCACTGATGACCAATTGGATGGTTTTGCGGCGGAAGTTGAGCCATAATATGTCACGGCATTGCGTACTAAAGCAAACTTCCCACTGAGCTGCGCTTTCACGCAGTCAGGATGGCCGAAGCGGTCTAAGCGCTGCGTTCAGGTCGCAGTCTCCTCTGGAGGCGTGGTTCGAATCCCACTCCTGACAGCGTTCCTTTTCAGCCTAGCAATTGCCTGTCACGTGACGGTCAGCTAAACAAGTAGGTTCTTTCCATGTTAGGGTATAAGCGCATAAATTGAACATACAGCTACAAGCGTTGCGACGCTGCTTTCAGTAGTAGCATGTCGCTGGACTAGCGGAGGCAATACTTTAAACACCGCGCTGCTGAAACAGGAACCGTATTTCTGGGACCGCAGCATTAACTGGACAGCAAAGTTAACGATTGCAATCAGGGCCCAACAGCTCTGGAGGCCCCCTCCCCGGACTGCTTTCCCACCGGTATTCTCTGTATCGATAATCTACATGGTGATGTGAGAAACTGCCCTGCACCTGAGTGTGGTGGTTCCATGGTGTAATGGTTAGCACTCTGGACTCTGAATCCAGCGATCCGAAGTTCAAATCTCGGTGGAACCTGTCTTTAGGCGGAGTGCAACCTGTTTGTATGGAACATCAGCCGATCTTCTAGACAAGCTACTGTAGGTCAGATTGCTGTTTCTGATAAAAAGGTGTACTGTATCATGACATATGTGCTCTTTCCACTTGTCGGATAGCTTTGGAAACCACCTGCCCGGCCGCTTCCCACGTCTACTCTTTGCGTAGATAGTACACGCGGCGATATCAACGTAAGAATCTGCCTTCTGTTGATGTGCAGCGGTTCCATGGTGCAATGGTTAGCACTTTGGACTTTGAATCCAGCGATCCGAAGTTCAAATCTCGGTGGAACCTGGTTTTAAACCAAATGCCACTCAACTCTGCGCTGAAAACCTTATTCTGGACGCTCAAGGACTTTGTCTGATCATCTTGTTCTCATTTCAAGACTTTGTTCCCTGACCAACAGTGGTGCTCCAGGAAAATCTTCCTAGGGGTGGCCACTGAAAAAACTTGGGGAGATCGATATGAT